>CM039721.1:19495221-19905587 GCA_022539455.1 Dendrobium nobile | reverse complement strand
AATATAAGAATACCCACCCTTTTAAAAAGAAAAGTTTTGATTTGCTTATGTTTAGATAATTTAGCATTACTTTATATTTGTTTTGTTTTAGAGGGCTTTATGCAACGAGTTTCATGAATGCTTTACAATGAGAGGTTTTATAAAACTTTCTTGTTGGAAAGCTTTATGGATTTACCCCACTCCAAATATAAGAAAAGCACTTGGTTGATTCTGTGTCAAAAAGAATTTGTGCTTTTGGTGCTTTGTTCTCTTTTCGATAAGGGGTTTCATATGTTGTTTCATTGGGGGCTTTCATGAGTAGGTTTTGGGGTTTGGAGCTTTATGGTTGTCTTTGGATTGAAAGACTTTGTGTCTTCTTAGAATGAACGATCTTGTTTATGTATGGTTTGTCTTCCTTCTTGTTTGCGTTTGTTTCTAAAATTGGATTTTGGAAGAATGTGAAACAAAAGAGGATTTGTCTTTTTTTGAGTTTAGTTTTGGGAACTCAATCCCCTTAGCTTCTTTGGGCTTTATTTAGAGTGTATTGTGGATAGTCGAGTCAAATGTATCAAGTGCTTGATTTGGAATGTGGGGACAGCAAAGGGCATTGTAAATGCCTTCCCCCTATTCGTATTATATCAAATTAGCGAGGAGGCTGTTTTAGAGGCACACTTGACTTCAAAGAAGTGTGTCCAACAACAACCATGCCTACATTCCTTCTATTTCTAATTTTCATTCTTTTCTCTTTATCACGCTTAGTCGTCTTTTATCTCACTTCTCGTCTTTCTATTTATTTCGTGCTTTTATGCATAAATCTCTAAACCTAGTGACACATGTACGAAAGTCTTAAGGGTTAGAAAATAAAACCCCTCTTAGTCCTATAACCTTAGTGACACCTAAGGACAAAAAATTAAGGACCAAGTATTAGAAAATATAGACTTAGGTTGCATGTTTCTTATAGGATAGAGACATCAAAACAAAAACTTAGTGACACATTTTCCTAGGTTTAGTTCTTCTTAATCCATTAATAATCAACAAACCATTTATAACCTAACTCTAAAATTGTATTAAAAAAATATTCAATCCTAAATCGAGTTATTATTAACATTTATAATCATTAAACTGCAAACCTAAAATATAATTCTAAATCAAATTTAACTAAACTAATAATAATATCCTAACCAACTTAAAATTTAACATATGTAGATTTAATTAGGAGATCAAATCATAAACTAAAATTCATTAGGATAAAAGACTCCTAAAATATTGAATCTTAGATCAATTTTTAAAATCAATCAACAAACTTGATTAATAAATTGCCTAATCTATATTTTTTTTTCTAATTTACAACCAACTAAATAATTTAACAAAGTTGATTACCACTGGGTAACCCAGGGCTACGGGCTATTAAGTTAGCCCCAAAGAGGGTGAAATAAACCTTTCGGCCCTCGGTGTGGAAACAGGTGAAACAATCAAATTCTAAAATAAAATCTCTAAAATCAACCTTAAAACATTAAAATTTAAACTTCAATTAAAATTCCTCTTTTGGCCTTTTAACAAATTAAATGCAAATAACTATACTTAAATCATCCTACATAGGACCTGTCCAACACCACACACCGTTACACACACCTAGACTTGTTTGTTTAGGACAAGACTTCTAGCTCTAGGTTAGGCCGATATTTACTTTTTTTGTTCAGTATTTACTACATGCACATGTTCTATAAATGCAATTCGTAAATTTCATGTCAGTTATATTACTTTATTTACCTGCATTTCTTTTCTGAAAGGCATCTACGCTCATTTGCATATTTCTCTTTTATCTTATCTTGTGAGGTACATCGGAGCTTGATGATCGAGAATTAAACGGGAGCATTTGCTTAGGAGCTTTTAAGTGGCCGCGCCACAATCTGGGATCATTTGCTTATAAGCTTGTAAGTGGCAGTGCCACAATCAGGTATAATCTCTGCAACTTGTAAAGCAAATTCTTTTAATTAGATATCGAAATTGCTACACAACACACACATTCTGTTAGTAGGTATTCTAGCATGTTTAGGTAGCCAGCCATATATTAGTGCACTAATCAAGCTTTGACCATATAGGTCAAAGCTTGCCCCCTCCTGTGAGCCCTAGAGACCATTAGGGTCATTTAGGCCTGTAGAGCAGGCCACCTATTGTGCCATTGACATCATTGCTTTTCCATACGAAGTGGGCATCGTTGTTTTTCCCACACAAAGTGGGCATTACTAGGATGTTGCCTTTTTCTATTTTTGGGTATGATACCGCCCACCTTCTGTGAGCCTTAGAGACTATTAGGGTCATTTAGGCTTGTAGAGTAGGCCACCTAATGTGCCTTTGGCATCGTTGTTTTCCCACACGAAGTGGGCACCGCTAGGATGATTTTCTATTATTGCGTGATGTGGGTATCTTACCTAGAAGGTACCCTTAGTATGTTTATTTACTTTTTTTGTACTCTAGATATCATGCATGTATTTTTACACACTTTTCTCCACAATGCACTTTACTTACATGCATGTATTACATTAGTGGACCTAAGGAGATTACTTACTTATGCATCTTTTTCATGCATCATGCAATGCTAGATCTATTCGTTTGCATATTGTAGAGCCCTTGATTTAAGTCTTTTGAACTATGAATCCTTGATTCCTTAGAATAGAGCTTTTCTATCTTGCATAGATATAGGACGATTGATTGTGCTTAGGATTTTAGCTGGCTTCCTTTTTCATGAAAGGAATAAGTCTAGGATTGCATTAGTTAGGTCATAGATGTTAGTATTGTATATATGATACTACATCTTTTGTAGTTTAGGATCTAAGGCTAGTGGTATGAGTGTATCATTGTATGCCTTATCGGTGGGTAAGCCTTCTTTTCTTTCGAAGGCTATAAATCCTTCCTATCCGTGTCACGCAGATGGCGCCACCTCCCTCTTTCTCTCATGCATGTTTGAATGCATTGTCTTTTCTCTTTTTCTCCAGTTTTCTCTTCCTCGAACCGGCCAAATGTGAATCTGAACCACGTATGGATTATTAAGCCAAATTGGGCCTCTTTTCCCATTTGATTAGTAAAGCCTAGAAACTCCTTTGCATTAAACTCATTTGAAAAAATAATCTAACATCTTTAATCAAGAGTTTTCTTAGACCAAGGTCTAAGTTGTAATTAATAACGGGGGCTCGCGCCCGTAGGAAACTGATCCCCATAATCAAATAAATCCCATTCAAACTGATGTATCGAATGGGGAAATCTCGTGAAATTTTGGGTTATATATACTATTATCCATCGAGGTGTGTAGGTGAAAGCCGCTATCCTCCATGGCTAATCGTATGTATAACTCGATCTGCTCTTACATCGGCCTGCTTATGTCAATTGTAAAGGCCTACGATTATTTTGTCCTACGGGATAGTGCGGTCATACTCTTTTCATTCGAACCCCATGAGCAAAATCCATTAGGAGACCCACAGGGAGCTAACTAACAACCTAGGCGATTAAAATTATGAGTGCAATCTTTTAATGAATAAGTGGTAGGGACATTATTAATTAAGTTTTTAAAAATTGGTACTAACGTCTAGAGTAGATCATAATTGGCACCTTGACTTATGTAGGATGAAAATGCTTAAAAATATAACTAGAATTTGAGAAACTTTTAATTAGTTTCTAATGCATTCCATGCTAATTGACTTAATTAAATGCATCAAATTAATGAAGCAATTTTAAACAAGGATTAAAAATAGTTTTATTCTAGAGATCTCATAACATCCTCTTAATAGAACTTTACCCTAATAAGATAGGTGGTCTACTAGAACCCACAGGCAGCGAGGTAACTAATAAAGAAAGCAAAGTGTAATTAATATACTCATACAGACTCTCAGCAGTCCTAAACTTACTTCTTAGATCATTAGAGTTACTATATTAACTTAAATTTTTTTTTAATTTAGAGTATAAATAGTTTTAATCATCACCTCATGAGCCTCCAATCATTTCTATGCTATAATAAAGATCATCATGAAAGAAAAAAAAACCTAAAACAATAAGAAGTTTCCAAAGAGCAATCTGAAAGTTCGATAGGGATGTTAAACCCTTATGAACTAGTCCCGAGGCTAAACAAGAGCGGGGTGAAAAAGTTTTTTTAACCAAAAGAAAAATCTTTTTATATCTTACAGTGGAAATGAAATAAAATAACAATAAAATATTAATCAGAGATTTCACCCAAATAGTTATTCGTAGTAAAAATAAAGTGCTGAAAATAATTAAAAAGCACACACCAGATTTATAGTGGTTCGGTCCAACCTGGCCTACATCCACTTCTCGGAGGCACCCTCTGAGTATTGCATTAAATCTTTTGTGTCTCTCCTTTAGCTCCCAAAGCTAGGTGGAGATGCCGTTACAAATTCATTTCGACCTTCCCCGGTGCGGCGGAGTAGTCAGGTCCTTTGACACCAAAGAGATCTTCTTCTTCCCAAAACTTCTGCAAAAGATCGTACCAGGCGATGGGTTCTCTGTAAAATTTTCGTCCAGACGAATTTTACCATCGTACGAGGCGACGAGTCCTCTGGAAAATTTTCGTCCAGACGAAAATAAATATCGTACAGGACGATCAGCTCTCTGGAAAATTTTCGTCCAGACGATCACATTTTCGTTCAAACGATAAACCGACTTAGAACAGTTTTCAGCAGTTTCTAGAACCGACCTTGTAATAACCGTTCGTACGGGACGAACATTGTTCGTACGGGACGATCAGATCAGTTATCTCCTTGTAAGAGCAATGGAACGGACAAGAACTGAATTGGAAATATTTTTTAAGTCCTAATCGTCCAGACGAAATCATTTTCGTCCCAAGACGAGTTTCTTTCTGCAAAAATTTCGTCCAGACGAAGTCCAGTTCGTCCAGGACGATGGGAACCGACTATGGTAGTTTCTGGTAGTTTCCGGAACCGACTTTTGATATAACTGTTCGTCCAGACGAAATATTTTCGTCCAGGACGAACCAATTTCGTCCAGGACGAAATTGGTTCGTACAGATGAACAAAATTTCGTACGGGACGATCCAGTGCGCAGAAAAACTTGTTTTGGGCAGTTTTTTGGGCGGTTTTTCATGTTCTTTCTATATAAGGAGTCCTAGAAACTATTACAAGAGCCTTTGGAGTTGTTTTCTCTTGAGAGGGATCATTGAGAGGGAGAAGATCCTTGGAGGGGATTTCAAGGGAGTGTGGAGGGGATATTCACACGGTTGCTCCGGTGAAGGCTCTCAAGTGAAGTTCAACAACATCGGTCCGGTTCTCTGCCGACACTTGGAGAAGTGTAAAAGGACGACAAAGTGTATCTTTGACATTCATTGTGTCTTCGTTCTTGTGGAGAAAACTAGAAGAGAGAACTTGAAAGGGAGAGAGGAAAAGGTGGAGTTTGAGAGGGAGAAGATCTTTGAAGGGGATTTCAAGGGAGTGTGAAGGGGATATTCACACGGTTGCTCCGGCGAACTTGCACTTCAGTACCATCGGATTCAAGGGTCGTCTTGAGGGAAGTTTTGGCAAGAAGAAGATCTCTTTGGTGTTAAAGAACCTGGCTACTCCGCCGCACCGGGGAAGGTGAAAGTGATTTTGTACAGGCTTCTCCGCCTTGCTGTGGGAGCAAAAGGAGAGTCACTTTGTGGTATTAGTGCAATACTCAGAGGGTGCCTCTGGGGAGTGGATGTAGGTCAAGGTTTGACCGAACCACTATAAATCTGGTGTGTTCTTTCTTATTTTTTATTCCGCATTCAATTTTATTGCAAGTTGTTTACTCTGGTTGAAAAGTTTATTTTTAAACTTTAATTTTAACTTGCATTAATAATTCAAAAGGTTTTCTAAAATTCCAAGAGTTGAAGTTACATTTTTTAATTGCCAATTCACCCCCCCTCTTGGTTAGCCTTGGGACATTCACTTAGGCTTAACAACCTAATTACTAGACCCAACAAGTAATTCAAGTTCTATTGAAAGCATGGATACAATGTTGTATGTGAGTGAAAAGGAGGTGTGCCCCATAATTTTTCACAGGGTTATTCTAACTACCAAAAAATACGAAAGGGGGGAGTTTTTCCAATTTTCCCTTGGCACTTTTGACTATCATATTGAGTAGATTAAGTAAAAGCTTGTTGGAAGCATTGGCTTATCTATTTTTTTAAGGATAGTGAATGGAAGAAAACTTGAGGTGAATGCCTTTGCAAATGCAAAATTCCTTCAGGCTTCGATCAGTGAGTTATGGTATGTTAGCTGTGATGATTGTACTGATTAGAAAATAATGTTCATCAAAATAAACTTCCATACCATAGAAAACGTTATATGGGGGAGTTCTTTGGCCTCAATCCATTTTATATAAAAATCATAACTAGGATAAATTTTTTATGTTGTATCGATGGTGTAAACGAGCCTTCTAGGTTCATCCCCCCATATAGCGAATGGTCTGGGGATTATGATCAAGTGCAATTTATGAGAAGGTTGTAGATGCGTTTGAGTGAACTTTTGGAATTATAAGCTTTTTTTTTTAAATACTTCACTGTATTTTCTTAGGGTTGGCCATAAGTACCTTGCCTAAGGATCCTGTGGGCGAGCATACGTCTATTGGAGTAGCATATGCATTCGCCTGAGTAGATTTCTATCAATATAGATTCCTTTTCACCTTTATGCATGCATTTGAGGTTAAGTGATGATGCCAATCTTCTAAATAGGTAGTCAGCTAGCAGCATATAGTTTCACACTTTGATCTTAAATTATGAAGGGTCACTGACCTAAGGGTTGACTGACCCATTTTTTAGCAATTTGATGTAAGGGTCCATCCATCTTTATGGACACTGTGCTGGAGGATTTATTTCTTCTTGTATCACTTCATCATCTAAGCTGATTAGGGTTGAGACCCATATGATTTTTTGAATGTTAAAGCTTCCTTGCTTAGTAAGGAGGTCAATGAGTTGATTTCGATTCTTGGTGATTTGAGGGATTTTGAAGTACTTGAGCTTATTGATTGTTATTATTTTTACTTTGAATAAGTATTTAGAGAGTAATTATCATTGATCTATTTTACCAAGAGTTTTGAGTTTGAGTATATTCTAGGTGAGTGATGCCTAGCAAAGAAGAAAATCAAAGGTCTAGAAGTAAAGCTTCATACTTGGCCTAGTTATTGGTGACTTTTAATTCAAAATTTATGGCTTGAGTAATGTTGACTCCAATGTGTCTTTTAAAAATAATGCCTGCACCTTCTTCTTTCTTTCCTAAAAAACCATCTATGTACAATGTCCAATGAGGTTAAGTTGCTATTTTTTTGTTAGTAACATGTTCGATATAATTTATAAGAAATTTAGTGAGTCCCTAAGCCTTGATTGGTATCCTTGGCAAGTAGGTGATAGAGAATTCACTTAGTTATACAAATCATTTAAGTAAACAGCTTGAGTAGTCATGCTTACTGAGAACTACATTTAAAGGATGATCAATTACTACTTGAATTAAATGGGCTTAATAGTAAGGTTGTAATCTCCTGGCTAACTTAACAAGTGCTCAAGCAAGCTTTTCCGTGATGGGGTATCATTATTCCATGCCCAGAGTGTACGAATCACATAGTAGATAGGCCATTTCATCTTCCCTTATTCTCTAACAAGCATTGAAATAATGATTTCTTCACCAACTGCAATATATAATAATGAGGTTTTCCTAACTATGGGATTTGAAGAAGAGTCAACAAAGTGAAGAGAATTTCAACTATTGGAAGGTGGCCTCATATTCTTCATTATAAGAAAATGTCTTTGCATTCTAAAAAATTTTGAAGAAGGGGGTAAATCTCTATCCCATATGAGAGATAATATGGTTTAGTTTAGTGATCGTGTTAGGTAGTTATTAGACTTCCATGGCAGTTTTAGGCATCTTTAGTGGGATTGATTTTGATTCCATTAGGTGTAATAATAAACCCTAAGAAGCTTCTTACACCCACCCAAAAGGTGCTCTTAATATTATACTTTACAGGGAGGATTATTTCTTATCTATCCTTGGTATGTTGATTGGGAGATTGTCACTTGACTAGGAGGTCATCCCCGTAAACTTCAACATTTTTCTTTCATTTTTTTTCTTTAAATACCTTGTATATCATTATTTAATAAGTTTCATAGGCTTTTTTTGGTTTGAAAGGCATGACTTTATAGTAGTACAAACATTCCATTGTGACGAATATATATTTTTCACAATCCTTGGGGTGCATCTCTATCTCCATTGAGAAATAAAAAATAGTGAAAATACTAATAAATAAAGTGTTCTGGATAAATGACACTAAATATCCTAAGTTTTTCTAAGAAGACTCCTCTGCATTAGTTAAAAATCAGAACTTATTCATCTTTAGATCTCTATTAAGTTTTTAAGGATGTAAAGAAAGGTTTTTGTCATTTCTAGAATTATTCAATCTTTATAAACCCTAAAATACTAAACATCCTATATCTAGTCATGCAATCATTCCAATTATGTTCTCCGAATTATTCCAACCTTCCTCCATTGAGGCAATTTATCACATTAGATGTTAATTTTATACATGTCCACTGCATAAATTAAAAAAATAGTGGGAGATATTGAAAATATCAATTTCATACTTTAGTAAATAAGAGTCTACATGAGAAATTATAAAAGGCTTTCACATCATCAATCCAAAACTTTAAGTTTAGTCAATTATTTAATTTAAATTGAACAACACAAATTTAATTACATGTTACTAGAAGAGAAGAGGAAGGAAATATCACCTAGAATGAAGAATCCAAAATAGAGCCAATAAATGAGCCCTTCTATAAGTGAATCACCCCTTAGAACTTCACTCTCCACACTTATTTCCTCTCTAATTGATTATTTTCTCACAACAATATCTACTAACTACTTTAAATGATGTATCTCACTATTTCCCTGGTCTCTCTCAAACTCTCCTAAAGAATTATCTAAAAAGCACACATAGAAGAAGATAAAAATTTATTTATACTTATTACATAAACAAACTCAGGTGCCACAATGCTCGACAAGATGGCACCACTGCATTACAAAATAAACTATTGCCTTGGCACTGTTAAATGTACTCCATTATAGTGCTAGCATGACCCAACATTAAAGATCTTCTCCCTCTAAAAGTCCATCCTTTCCTCTCCATTTTAAGGCTCTATATTTAAGTTTTGTCTAAAGGAATGATGAGTCAATGCATGCCATAGACACTTATAATGTCTTTCAAGAAAGATTAAATAGAGGGCTTTGAAAACCCTAAAAATTAAATTATAACAGTAAAGATTATTCAGTATGATAGCAGGATCATCTAATATTATGAGCATAATTTGACCTGATAGTCTTGGATGATCACCGAATAGTCTAGTATGATCAGTTCAAATTTATATAGATTATTTAATATGATATTGGGGATCATCCTGGGTGATTAGAAGAAAAATTATTGTATTTCATCTATAATGATCAAGTATCATCCCATATATCTCTCGGGTTTTCCAATATAATCTTTACTAATCATCTTAGATGATCATATTGAATAAATTAACCATAATTAGTCTCGTAATCATTAGATCAATTTAGGCATGATTCTCATAGATTGTCCAATTTGATGTATATCATCCTTGACGATTAGAACAAAAATGAAATTTAAAATCTTGCCTAAATTATGATTGGTGACTATTTCTAAAAATTAAAAAAATTGAATTAGATGGTCTAAATTATCTAGTATGATTAGTTAGATGAGTTGATCATATATTATGATATAAATTATATAGTATAATTAGTTTAAAATTTAAACATCTAGTTTTGACTCAATCTCACTCCCTTGAGTGAGTATGCACATGGTCACTAAGCTAGCATACACCCTTGTAAGACTAGACTTAAGAAATAAAAAATGTATCAATGAATATTACAAAAATCTTTACAATATAACCTATTATATCCAATCTTGAGCCTTGACTATTCGTTAAATGGTATACGATGCTCTTGAAATATTAGTACATACACAAACAAATATATATTACAAATACAAGTAAACATAAGTATGTGTGCAATAATATTTGTTATCATCAAAAATATAAACTCGTGAGCTTGTGTTGCAATAGCATTGTCATTATGGGCTTGAGGAACTAGACCTCCTTAGGACACTTTGCCCCATAGCTCATGGTAGTCCAACCTATAAACTAAGTTGATGTGGTTGAATTAAGGATTTTAATTTAGTTAAGTAATTAATAGTCACTTAATTTTAATATTTTACACTCTATTAAATCCATTCGTGGCATTTTTATAGTGGGATCGAGGAACAAGGCCACCTTAGGACAGTCATACCTGTAGCTCATGGTAGTTCATCCCAAAAAAAATGTTATTTTTGGAGTGTTTGTTTATATTTAAGTGTTGGTTGATTGATTTATTAATCAACAAAAAGTTTTCTAAAATTTTAGTTAATTATTAAATTTATGAAATTATTTGAATTATTTAATAGCATTAATTAAAGGGGTCAAAAGTTGACTTTCTAAATTAAAAAGTTTTTTGAAATTTTCATAATTTTCCTAAATAATATACCTTAAGATGAATAATTAGACTCTAAATTTGCTAGATTAAAAATTTTCTACATTATGTTATAAATTTTTGAAGATTTGACTTAGATTAAACCTAATTTGACTAAATGGTTGATTTTTTAATTTTGACTTTGACTTATTTCTGGTGGTTTGACATTTTTAGTAAATATTAGACCCTAGATGGAGTTGAATGGCTTTGAGTTTGCTTAATATGAAATTTTTTGAAATTAATTATAAATTTTTAAAGTTTCATTAATTAATGAATTTGTTTAATTATTTAATTAGATGGGTTTTGGGGATTTTGATCCAAATCAATCCCAAACACCTTTAAATAACCCCAAAAGGTTAAATATGATCTAAGGGGATGTTTTCAAGTGTCCAAGATTTTTTTTTTTTATAATTTTTATAAAATTTTATTTAGTTAAATTATATAAAAAAGGATTTTCACTATAAATTAAATTTAGTTAAACTATATAAAAAATGATTTATAATTAACATAATATTAAATAAAAGAAAACTATATTAATTAAAAACTTTATTTAAAAATGATGCTACATTTTTATTTGTTCTTAATTTTAAATTAAAGAAAATGAAATTATGAGAAAAATGAGTATTTATACATAATTTTCGGTTAAGCGCATAATTTTTTATAATTTTTTTGAAATTTTGTTAGTTAAAAAGGGATTTAAAATTAATTTAAAAAAATTAAAATGTTTTTATAGTGATGGTGGTATCGTCATGCCATGCAATGCAATCCATAGCGTCGAAACAATACCGTGGTAATGGAAAGGCCACACGATAGCATTTGGACCACGAGATCAACGCTGCATTATAGAGAAGCAATGATTACCAATGATTGCACCGTTGTAATCAATACCAATTATTGAGGGATGCGGCGGTACAACATCGTGGTAATGATTGCACCTTAGGACAGTCATAACTGAATTAGAGCTATTCATCCATGCACAGTTTGGTTGAGCGGCCAAGATCTAGCTAGATGAGGGATTGAACCGAGGAAACAATCCAGCAGGTTGATCAAATGGCGGAACAACTAAGGATCATATGCATGTGTTAATAGAAAACCCTTAATGACAAACAATCATTTCATTTTTTGCAAAATACTCAACCAAATCAAATAAAATTTGAACCAGAGCTTTAGCCCATGGAGAGCATCAATGCAGATGTGAGTGTTTGGGTTAAAAGTGTCTTTACAAAAAGTTATTTATGCATTGTGCTTTGAGCTAGGCTTAAAAATATACCTTAATCTAATCGATGGATTTGCATATTTTTTAAAAAGTTGAGCATGTAGACTATCTAAGTATGTTTTCCTTAAAGAAAGCAAGGTCTTATAAGCTCGAGGTCTTTAGTTATGATGCCTGGGCGGGCTAAGAGCTTGGATAACCATAAGATTCATCATCGGTGATGTACAACCATCGTTGTTTAGAAGCGGGAGTGTGAAGGGAGGCCTGGAGAGCTCGAACAAAAAGAGACTTCACTCTAGGAGAGTGTAGAGGTTGGAGTAAGGGTTATTCATTGAAAATGAAGCCCTTGGGCTTATTTTAGGTTTATGGATTATAATAAATGGCCTTGATGCATCAGAGACCTTGCTTTAATGATGGATAAGTGTCCCTTAGTGCTTCTTGGAAGGAGGGGACCACACCTATTTAAGGGTTAAACCAAGCCCTAAGTTTGATTAAAGTGGCTTGAGGGGAGATTTATACTTCATTTGAAAAGATTGAATTAGAGGATTGAAAAGGGACTTCCACCTATGCAAAGGTTTGACCATTCTAGTTCAATTGAGCTAGGTGTTGACTATTTTAACAGTCAAACTAGTAAACACCTTATAGGATGGGTTGGAGGGAGTGGTGTTATTGTTTATGCTAGAGAGGGGAGGTTTAAGAGCCTAGAGTCTAAGGCATGGATTAATGAATGAAGGGTTGACCACATATGATAATTTCTAAGCTTGAGTTTACTGGTCTAATTAGGAAATTGGTCAAAGGATAAAGAGGTAGCAAGTAAGGGAGTATAGCTAATTAGTTATGGAATTCCAAGGGATTGATTGCAAATACTTGGAGGTTTGACCATAAGAAAAGGGATTTAACTAAATGCAAGAAGTTGACCTGGTTTACTTTGTCATGATTTTAGCACTAATGATTAGAACATATTTGAATAATGAATTGAATTTGATTTTATGTTTGATGAGCTCTAAGTGTATTGATTTGATTGAATGTCATACATTGGTCCCTCTTGACTTGGCTTGACTGGACATAAAGTTAATTGACCATGTTAACTCATGTCTGGGCTAAGGTATCCAATCAAGTCCCAAATTAGTAGGAGGGTTGAATAATAAGCTTTGATAAAATTTAATATGGACTTGAGGCTTGATTAGGTAAGAATTTACTCAATAGTATCCTGGTCAACCTAGGTTAACTTTGTCTGGTTGACTCAAAACATAAGTCTAGGTTGAAAAGGTTTCGATTGATCAGTAGAGACCAATGGACATGATCTCATGGGCTGGTTTGGTCATTCAGTCAAATTGACCATTTAGACCCTTAAGGGGCCATTTGGTCAATTAGGGTTGACTTTGTCAACCATGTGAAACCAAGGCTTAGGTTTAAGTTTAATGAACTCCAAATAATTTTTATGAAGCATTGGGGGGGGGGAGGTTTAAAAATTGGTTTGACCGTGCTATATTGAGTTTTAGGAAGAAGACCATATTTTCCTTTAAAGGGCATTTTATTCATTTTAAGCCCTAGTCAACTCTGGGTCAAACTGGGTCAAGTAAGGTGCTATTTATTGGTCAACATGTAATATTAAAGGTCATGGGATAGGTCAAAGATCTTGGGGGAAGGCCTCAATATCAAATCCCATAAGGTGGAGGGTTCAATGGTATTGGCTATAAAAATTTGAAGGTTTTGTAGCTTTGGAAATCAATTGAGTTTCAAGGATTAAAAGTAATGATTGAGTTCAAATTTGGAGGGTTGATACTAGGGACATGTCTGACAAATATGCAACTGACAGATCATGAATCAGAGGTTATTTTATTGGAGTTTAAGGGGACTAAAAAATCACCTAAAAGCAATTTTAGAACCTAGAATCTTTATTTGAATGGATTTTTGGATGTGATTGATTGAATCTTGAAATGTTCACACCATTGAAAATCAAATGAATAATTAGATTGATTGAACATGATTAGGGTTTGACTGAAAGTTGACCTAGAATGATGGATTAAAAATTGGACTGAAGCTTAGACTGGAATTTTATTAAGGACTAGACAGGAGTCTAATTGGGATATGTAGATCTATATGATGTGAAAGTGGACAATTTTCAACCACCAGATCACTAAGTGGGAGCTAATATAGGTCTTGATGACCTCATATTGAAATAAGGTCAACACATTTACAAGAGATTGAAACTTATTTCCTGAGACATCTATTTCTAAAGGAGAAGCTGACGGTCTCAACATATACTTATAGATGCTTCCTTACTTCAACTGTCTTACTCTATTCCTTCCAAATACTTGGTATGTTGCTCATTTTAGGACCTGTATAAAGTAATAGATGCATCAATATAAAAATAAGAAGAGAGAGGGTTGTACAAATATGAAATAAAAGCTACAAAAAGTAAAAGTGTACTTTATCTGAGATTTCCTGTAAGAGCCAAATGTTTTAGAATTAACACTAATTGGATGATTTGTAAAACATAGGAAACCAATTAACCTACATGCAATAAAATATAGAATAACTATATCAAGCTCATATAAAAGTGTATGTGAAATATAACTAAATTTATAGTGTTACATTTATTATTATAAACCTGTAGGGTGTTATACTAAAAATTCTATCTATAGAGTTTATAATAAAGTCATATTTCCTAAAAGTGGGGTACCTTCTAAAACCAATTCATATATTTTACTAATATATATATATATATATATATATATATATATATATAAAGAAATTTGTGAAGAACACTCAACGTGACATCTAAAAAAATCTAATTTTGGAGATCCATAGGGTCTACCAATTTGAAGCAAATATGATTTGTTATGGGGCATATATCATATTTATTGGGGGCATTTATTGACCACTAACTACATGCAATGTCACTTATAACTCCCAAAATGATACAACTAAATCGGCTCCTTCTTTTGTTTTCAAAAACTGCATGCACGAAAGCAAATTTGAGGATGCTCAACTCTCATTTTCCTTGAATCGCATGCAGAACGTCGCTCACTGCTCTCCTCTATTTTCTTGATGCTGCATGCAGGAAACCCACTTGCTCCCTCTAATCTCCCTCAACCACATGCAAGAACAACCCATCCAAAAGAGTACCCCATGTCACCTCTCCAACCCCATCAACCAAATTCTAACTCAACCTCCCTTTCTCATTCACTCTAGGATGCGTATAGATGCCTTACCTGTCCACCCTCTCGCCCATTCGTTCGCTCGATCACATATGAAGGAGCCAAAGCAGTCGACCCCCTCTCTCTTGTCTCTCCATTCCACATGCCAAGGGCTGAAGCCCACTCAACCTCCTACATGTCCTACTTGAGCCCACCTCCCCTCATCCAATTTTAACACCGTCGGCCTACTCGACCTCTTGCACCTGTCTGACCAAACTAGTTTGTTTACTTTATTAATTTAATTATTATTAAAAAATACTATTCTTATTGACACTACAATCATCATCAAAGTGCACATAGATAAATTACTTTCTTATTTGCTTAAAACATAAGTAATGAAGACCCACATCCGTCGTATCTTTGATCTAACTGAGATAAAATAATAAGAACACATGAAGATGCGTGTTGTTGTATCTTTGATCCGGCCTAGAGAAATAAATTATATTAAGACCTTACATCATCATGTTTTTTGAACTAGTCAGAAAAAATAAAAGGCAAGTGCCTACCCGCTACAAGGGGGTGGGATGCGGGAGGTTGTCAAAATTTTAAATGACAAAGGACCCAACAATTAATTTTTTTTAATAAAATAAGAATAAAAATATCATATACATATAATTTTACATTCTAATCAAATGAAAAAAAATTCATTTTTATTTTGTTTTTTTTAATCAAATGAAAATATTTTCTTTCTAAATGATCGCTCAATACCTATGGTTTTGGATATTTAAATTGGATGATTTCTAATCAAAGTTATGAGCTATACGAAATAACGTCCAACATGCTAAGAAAATAGAACTAAACATGAAAATTTGCTTCAGTTTTAACATTAATTGAAAGGGGTGATAAATTGAAGATTAATCCTAAAGCCAACAAGGAAGTAGCACATGCCTTGTTATCGGGTAGTTTTGTCACAAAATGACATCGTTATGTTATGGTCATGCCCAAAGCTGTATGGTCCCCAATAGTTAAAACCCTCTTTGAGTAATGAATTATAGGGTGCACTCAATTAGATATAAAGCTCTTTATCAGCTGACATTAACTTAAATTTACCCCATTAAATAAACATCAATCCTTAAATTGAAATTGAAAGTTCGTTAGGGATGTTAAGCCCAATAGAACTGGCCCAAGCTAACCAAGAGGGGGGGTGAATTGGTATTTTAAAAAATTTTCTTTTCACTAAGAAAAAAAATCACATAAACCAAAATCACACCACGAGAAAAATAAATGCGGAAATTAAAAGTGCGGAAGCAAGAAACAAGAGCACAAAAATTTATAGTGGATCGGTCAACTCGACCTATGTCCACTCCCCGGAGGCGCCCTCCGAGTATTGCACTACAAACGTGACTCTCTTTTAGCCTCCACAGCTAGGCGAAGAAGCCTTTACAACGAACCTCCTTTTTGCCACCCCGGCAAGGAAGAGAACCTATCTCCTTTTGCTTCCTCCTAAAGCCGGCAGAGAACCAGAACCAGATGCTGACTCCTTACCTCTACCGACCCTTCCACGGATGAGAAACTCTAGACGAAGAAGAAGCAGAGCGATCCTTGAAGCAACCCTCGTGAATCCCCTCACAAGCTCCCCCTCACAAGATCCTCTCTCTCTCCCTCTCTCTCTCTCTTTCTCTCCTCAAGGCCTTCTCAGGTCAAGGCAGCAGCACAAAGGTTGTTCAAAACGTTGAACAAGAGCTCTTAAATAGAAGAGCTTCAAAGGAGCTTATTAATTTCAAGTTGCCGACAATATCGTCCAGGCCGATATGGACATCAGCCTGGCCGAACAGTACAAATCTCAGAAGATCGGCCAGAGAATCACCCTGAATGCAAACTGGACGATTTAAAACTGGCTTGATCGTCCAGGCTGATCTCACGATTGTCCCGGTCGATCAGTTCAAATTAGAGGAAAATCGTCTTGAGCATCGCCCTGAATTCGAGCTGACCGATATTTATCGTCCTGAAGTAACTAAGGTTTTTGAATAGATCGTCCGGGCCGATCCTGAGATTGTCCAGAACGATATGATCGTATCAATCATCCTTAATTAATCCCTTGATTTCTTGATCAATTAAGGCATAATTTGTGAATATCGTCCAGGCCGATCAAAAATCGTCCTTGCCGATTATTTAAAAAAACAGTATACCTTAATTGTCTATGGCGGTAACTTCTTTCTATTTTGAGCTTATCGTCCTGGCCGATACACGTATCATCCAGGATGATCTATTAATAATGGCTGCCTTAATTAAGAATCCTTAATTAGACTTTCTGTTTTAAGCCTGATCGTCCAAGACGATGTAAATATCGTCCTGGCCGATATGAGTAAAAATAGAAATTCTAAGTCTCTCAAGTGTGTTTGTAGGGTTACTTAGCATCAGTCTCTTTGACCATTACAAATAGACTCAAGAAGAGAAAAAATAAAATACGGACTGACTCAACCCTAGACCTACGCAATCTTGAACTAGCTTCATCTGTTCGTCCGATCTTCGATTCCTGAAAAGTTAGAAGTAACAGGCAGTCCAAGAGAATCAATAGTGTTTATCAATCATCAAAGTATAAGTCATGAAAATAGATTTGCAATAGAAATTATGAGATGCTCTAAGAAGGGCATGAAATGGATATTTTAATAATTTTAATGAAAATAAATAACTTTTATAACTTGATGCAGAAGTGAATTACATTCATGATAAAAGATAAATTATTAATTTCACCCACTCAATTAATTACAATAAAAATGAATGAAGAAATAAAGTGTGGAAATAATAATGGAAAGAACACACTGATTTACAATGGTTTGGTCAAACCATGACCTACGTCCACTCCCTGGAGACGCCCTCCGAGTATTATACTAAATCTTTAATGATTCTCCTTTTGTCCACTTGGTAAGGCAGAGATGCCAATACAAAATCACTTCCACCTTCCCCTACGCGGCGGAGGAGTCGAGTCCCTTGACAAGAAAGAGATATTCTTCTTTCCAAAACTTTCCTCAAGTTGAACCTAAAATTCGATGGTACTAAGGTGCAAGCTCACTAGAGAAACCATGTGAAATCTCCTTTACACTCCCTTGAAACCCTCTCCAAGGTTCTTCTCCCTCTCTCAAACTCCACCCTTTCCTCTCTCCCTTTCATGTTCTCTGTTAAAGTTTTCTCCAGAAAAATGAAGATTTAATGGATGTCAAAGACTCTTACAAAGTCTTATGAGAGTGCTTAAAAAGAGGGCTAAAAAAACCCTAAAAAACTTAATTCAACCGTCAAAGATCATACAATACGATGTGTAGAAATTGACCTGTTAGTACTCTATAATGTCTATTTAGTACTGTATGAAAAGTTCAATTGCCTGTTCATACTGTACGATGTCTAGCCTGATGTGTTGTACGAACAGTTCAAAAAAATTAGTTCATCCGGGACAAAGCATGGGATGGCCAAGAACGTCTCTATTTGATCATACAATGTGATCCAGATCATACAGTACCATTAAAATATCAAAACTAAGCCATTTTTTATTGACTAATCATAGGATTTATTTAGGCAATATTTTAAACATTGTATAGTATGATCATGATTGTACAATACGAATAGAACAACTTTTTAAATTCAAAATTTTGCCTAACTTAATAGACAGCGGGCTTTCTAATTATAACAGAATGTACATTACAATATGGTGTTTGTATAGTATGATTAGTTATAGTTTAAAAATATTTTTTTAGGAAAATAAAATATTTTAATTAATTTTTGTTACACTGGGTCATACAGTATGATGTAGATTATACAGTATGATATATAAAAAAAATAAAATATTTAAAATCATTTTTGCTCCCTTTGAGTGTGTGTATGATTAACAAATTAACATACATCATTATAAGACTTGACTCAAGAAATGAAAATTACAGACTTATTTAATATAACCAATTGTACACAATCTTGATACTTGAATCTTCAAAGAAATGTGTATGGCATACCTGAAATATTAGTAAACACACAAACAAATATGAATTGCAAATACTAGGAGAAATAAATGATTAATCACTATTATTTGTTATCATCAAAATCATAAATTTAGAAGCCCGAGTTGCAATAATCTCCCCCTTTTTTATGATGGCAAATAATATTGGTTGAATTTGCAAATTGGAACTATTTTCTCCTAAACTCCCCCTTACTAAAAGAATTACATTAAAAAATAAGGGAAAGCTTTCTATTTTTTTTTTAACTAAATCATAGCAAAAATTAAAACAAAATACAACCAACTACAATACTTTCTCCCCCTTTAATATTATCAAAAAGAAGAGACAAAAAAACATACAATATAATAACGAAACAAAAACATACAATTATGATAAAAATAAAAAAAAATTTAAACATACAAAATAGATAAACAAACATACAAAACACATAAACAAAATACACAAACAAACCTTAACATACTTATAACTCATCGTCCTGCTTTTGTTCTGATGATTCAGAAACTAGGTCTGCCTAGGAAACGTTTTTTCTTTTTATCTTTTCCCCGTATTACAATCGATTTATTTTTACTCTTTTCATTTGCAGGAAGAGTTTTTATGTTGAGGCATTCAAGTTTTAGATGATCGGGTTTCCTACACCCAAAGTAAATAACGTCAGAAGAAAATTTAATATTTTTACCATTTTTATCGTTACTCCACTTTTGTTGATGCTTATACTTAAGCTTCAATAGACTTTTAAATTTGTTTTTTATCAATGCTATTTTCATGCTCTCATCATCTACTAAGCCACATTCATCTATGTCTTTGGCTTTTAGCACTATAGTCTTTTCATCACTTGCATCCAAAAGTCTTTGACCCAAACTTTACTCGTAGGAAATGAGTGAGCTAATCAAATTATCAATAGAATTTTCATTCAAATTCTTTGATTCACAAATAACAATATCTTTAGAATCAAACTTATCAAGTAGAGAACATAGAATTTTATTGACTTTTTTAAAGTTCAGAAATTCTCTACCTAAAGCATGTAATGGCATCACAATATTTATAAACCTAGTATACATGTATAATATTATCTCATAAGATTTCATGTAGAAAAGTTCATAGTCATGCATTAGAATATTCAACTTATATTGCTTGACTTCACTAGAACCTTCGTATATATTATATAATCTATCCCAAACTTCTTTGCTAGTAGTACATATAGAGATTCTCATGCAATCGTCAAAACTTAACACACAGAAAAAATAAATCAAGTATCTAGCATTTAGTTGTGTATTAATTTATTCTATTCTCCTCCATTTAGTAAAGGGAATATCAATTTTAACTCCATCTATAATACGTGACTATATATAATAGCCAATTTGAATCATATGCCACATTCGATAATCGATTGATTGCAAAAATAGACATGCAAAATTTTCAAAAGTTAAAAGAAATATTTTCAAATAAAGGTGGTCGCATGATTGAATAGCCTTCTGCAATATAATGATTTCTATAATATGCCATGATCGATTTTCTCAAGATTTTTTAAAATACTATTTTTGAAACCCACTCTGATGCCAATTGAAATTATGAGATGTGCTAAGATGGGCGTGAAATGGATAGTTTAACAACTTTAATGAAAAAAAATATTTTTTTATAACTTGATGCGGAAGTGAATTACATTCATGATAAAAAGATAAATTATCAATTTCACCTATGCAATTAATTGCAATAAAAATGAATGCATAAATAAAGTGCAGAAATAATAATGAAAAAAACACATCAATTTATAGTGGTTCAATCAAATCATGACCCACATCCACTCCACATAGGCTCCCTCTGAGTATTACACTAAACCTTTAGTGATTCTTCTTTTTTCCCCTCGGCAAGGCAACCAAACCCATATTAAATCACTTCCACCTTCACCAGTGCGGCGGAGGAGCCGGGCCCTTTGACTCCAAAGAGATCTTCTTCTTCCTAAAACTTCCCTGAAGATGAACCTTGAATCCAATGGTACTGAGGTGCAAGCTTTCCAGAGCAATTGTGTGAAATCTCCTTCACACTCCCTTGAAACCTTCTCCAAGGTTCTTCTCCCTCTCTCAAACTCCACCCTTTCCTCTCTCCCTTTCAAGTTCTCTTTTCAAGTTTTCTCCAAAAAAAAGAAGCTTTAATGGATTCTAAAGACTCTTACAAAGTCTTATGAGAGTGCTTAAATAGAGGGCTAAAAAACCCTAAAAAACTCAATTCAGCCGTCAAAGATCGTACAGTACGATTGCAAGATCGTCCAGTATAATGTGTAGAAATTGATCTATTAGTAATGTATGATGTCCAGTAGTACTGTACGAACAGTTTAATTACCTATTCATACTGTATAATGTCTGGTACGATGTGCTATACGAATAGTTTAAAAAAAGCAGTTCATCTAAGACGAAGAATGGGACAGCAAAGATCATCTATGTTGATCATACAGTACGATCCAGTTCATATAATATGATCAAAATATCAAAATTAAGTCATTTTGATCGTCTAATTATATGATTAAATTAGAAAACATTTTAAACATCGTATAGTGCGATCATGATTGTAAATTATAATTAGAAAAACTTTTTAAATTCAAATTTTTGCCTAATTTAATGGACGGTGGGCTTTCTAATTATAACATATTATACAGTACGATGTGGTGTTCGTATAATACAATTAGTTTTATTTTAAAAAGAAATTCAGGAAAATAAAATATTTTAATTAATTTCTATTACACTAGATCGTATAGTACGATGTAAATCGTATAGTAATACAATGTACATAAAAATTAAAATATTAAAAATCATTTTTTGCTCCCTCTGTATGTGTGCACGATTAACAAACTAACAAACATCATTATAAGACTTGACTCAACAAATGAAAATTACAGACTCATTTAATATAACTAATTGTACATAATCTTGAGTCTTGAATCTTCAAAGAAAGATGCATGGTATACCTGAAATATTAGTAAAAATTTAAATAAATATGCACTACAAATACTAGGAGAAATAAAAGATTAATCACTATTATTTTTTATCATCAAAATCATAAACTTAGAAACTCGAGTTGCAACAATCTTCCCTTTTTTTATGATGGCAAATAATATTGGTTGAACTTGGAAATTAAAAATATTTTCTCCTAAACTCCCCCTCACTAAACAAATTACATTAAAAAATAAGAGAAAGCTTTCTTTTTTTTTCAACTAAATAATAGCAAAAATTAAAACAAACTACAACTTACTACATTACTTTCTCCCCCTTTGACATTATCAAAAAGAAGAGATAAAATAACACGCAATATAATAATGAAACAAAAACATACAATTGTGATAAAAATAAAAATTTAAACTTACAAAATAGATAAACAAACATCCAAAACACATAAATAAAACACACAAACTAACCTTAACATACTTATACCTCTTCGTCCTGCTCCTGTTTTGATGATTCAGAAACTAGGTCCGTCTAGAAGACGTTTTGCTTTTTATCTTTTCCACATATTATAATCAATTTTTTTTTACTCTTTTCATTTGAAGGAAGTGTTTTTAAGTTAGGGCATTCAAATTTTAGATGACCGGGTTTTCTACACCCAAAGCAAATAACGTTAGAAAAAAAATTAATATTTTTACCATTTTACTGTTGCTCCACTTTTGTTGATACTTATACTTATGCTTCAATAGACTTTTAAATTTCTTTGTTATCAATGCTAATTCCATACTCTCATCTTCTACTAAGACACAATTATCTATTTCTTTGGCTTTTAGCACTATAGTCTTTTCATCACCTACATCCAAAAGTCTTTGATCCAAACTTTGCTCATAGGCAATGAGTGAGCCAATCAAACTATCAATAGAATATTCATTCAAATACTTTGATTCATGAATAGCAACAAATTTTGCATCAAACTTATCAAGTAAAGAACATAAAATTTATTGATTTTTTCAAAGATCAAAAATTCTTTACCTAAAGCATGTAATGGCATCACAATATTTGTAAACCTAATATACATATCTAAGATCATCTCATAAGGTTTCATACATAAAAGTTTATAGTCATGCATTAGTATTCTACTTAGATTGTTTGACTTCACTAGAACCTTCGTATGTATTGCATAATCTATCCCAAACTTCTTTGCCAGAAGTACATTTAGAGATTGTCATGCAATCGTTAGAATTTGACGCATAGAAAAAACAATTCAAGCATCTAGCATTTAGTTAAGCATCAATTTGTTCTATTCTTCTTCATTCAGTGAAAGGAATATCAATTTTAACTCCATCTATAATATGTGACGGTACACAATAGCCAGTTTGAATCATATGCCACATTTGATGATCAATTCATTACAAGAAAGAAGACATGTAATTTTTTCAAAGATTAAACGAGATGTTTTTAAATAACGGTGGTTTCGTGATTGAATAGCCTTCAACAATATTATGATTTCCAAAATATGCTAAGATCGATTTTTTCAAGGTTATCTAAAATACTATTTTTGAAACTTGCACTAATACCAATTGAAATTACAAGATGCGATAAGATGGGCGTGAAATGGATATATTAACAACTTTAATGAAAAGAAATAACTTTTTATAACTTGATGTGAAAGTGAATTACATTCAATATAAAAATATATATTATTAATTTACCCACGCAATTAATCATAACAAAAATGAATACGAAAATAAAGTGCGAAAATAATAATGGAAAGAACATATCGATTTATAGTGGATCGGTCAAACCATGACCTATGCCCACTCCCCGGAGGAGCCCTCCGAGTATTACACTAAATCTTTAGTGATTCTCCGTTTCCCCCCTCGACAAGGTGGAGAAGCACTTACAAAATCACTTCAACCTTCCCCGGTGCAGCAGAGGAGCCAGGTCCTTTGACTCCAAAGAGATCTTCTTCTTCCCAAAACTTCTCTCAAGATGAATCTTGAATCCGATGGTACTGAGGTGCAAGCTCACCAGAATATCCATGTGAAATCTCCTTCACACTCCATTGAAACCCCCTCCAAGATTCTTCTCCCTCTCTCAAACTCCACCCTTTCCTCTCTCCCTTTCAAGTTTTCTCTTCAAGGTTTCTCCAGAAAAATGAAGCTTCAATGGATGCTAAAGACTCTTACAAAGTCTTTTGAGAGTGCTTAAATAGAGGGCTAAAAAAACCCTAAAAAACTCATTTCAGTCGTCAAAGATCGTACAATACGATCACAAGATCATCCAGTATGATGTACCGAAATTAACCTGTTAGTACTGTACGATGTCCATTTAGAATTGTACGAATAGTTCAATTGCCTGTTTGTACTGTATGATGTATGGTACGATGTGCTGTATGAATAGTTAAAAAAAATATTTCATCCAGGATGAAGTATGGGAAGGCCAAGATCGTCTCTGTTGATTGTACAGTATGATCCAATTTATATAGTATGATCAAAATATCAAGATTAAGCCATTTTAATTGACTAATCATAGGATTAAATTAAGTAATATTTTAAACATCATACAGTATGATCATGATCGTATAGTACAATTAAAATAACTTTTCAAATTAAAATTTTTGCCTAATTTAATGAACGGCGGTCTTTCTAATTATAATAGATTGTACAATATGATATGGTGTTCTAAAAGTACGATTAGTTATATTTTAAAAATATTTGTTTTAGGAAAATAAAATATTTTAATTAATTTCTGTTACACTAGATCATATAGTATGATGTAAATCGTACAGTATGATGTACAAAAAAATTAAAATATTTAAAATCATTTTTTGATCCCTCTATGTGTGTGCACGATTAACAAACTAACATATATCATTACAAGACTTGACTCAAGAAATAAAAATTGCATACTCATTTAATATAACCAATTGTGCATAATCATGAGTCTTGAATCTTCGAACAAATGTGCATGGTGTACCTAAAATATTAGTAAACACACAAACAAATATGTACTGCAAATACTATGAGAAATAAAAGATTAATCACTATTATATGTTATTATATAAATCATAACTCAGAAGCCCGAGTTACAATAATTTTCCCTTTTTGATGATGGCAAATAATATTGGTTAAATTTGCAAATTAAAAAATATTTTCACCTAAACTCCCCCTCATTAAAAGAATTACATTAAAAAATAAGGAAAAGCTTTCTTATTTTGATTTTTTTTTAACTAAATAATAACAAAAATTAAAACAAAATACAACCAACTACAATACTTTCTCCCCTTTGACATTATCAAAAAGAAGAAATAAAATAACACACAATATAATAACAAAACAAAAATAAACAATTATGACTAAAAAAAAGTTAAGCATACAAAATAGATAAACAAACATACAAAATACATAAAGAAAACATACAAACAAACCTTAACATACTTATACATCATCGTCCTGCTCCTGTTCGGATGATTCAAAAACTAGGTCTGCCTAGGAGACTTTTTGCTTTTTATCTTTTCCCCATATTACAATCGATTTATTTTTACTCTTTTCCTTTGCATGAAGAATTTTTAAGTTGGGGCATTCAAATTTTAGATGATTGGGTTTCCTACACCCAAAACAAATAACATTATAAGAAAATTTAATATTCTTACCATTTATACCGTTCCTCCACTTCTGTTGAGGCTTATGCTTGTGCTTTAATAAACTTTCGAATTTGTTTGTTTTCAATGCTATTTCCTTTCTCTCATCATCTACTAAGCCACATTCATCTATGTCTTTGGATTTTAGCACTACAGTCTTTTTCATCACCTGCATTCAAAAATCATTGACCCAAACTTTGCTTGTAGGCAATGAGTGAGCCAATCAAATTATCATTAGAATATTCATTCAAATTCTTTAATTTATAAAAAGAAACAACTTTGGCATCAAACTATAAAGTAGAAAACATAAAATTTTATTGATTTTTTTAAAGTTTGAAAATTCTTTACCTAAAGCATATAATGTTATCACAATATTTATAAACCTAGTATACTTTTCTAAGATCGTCTCATAAGGTTTCATGTATAAAAGTTCATAGTCATGTATTAGAATATTCAACTTAGATTGCTTGACTTCACTAGAACATTCGTATGTATTGCATAATCTATCCCAAACTTCTTTGCTAGTAGTACATGTAGAGATTCTCATGCAATTGTCAGAATTTAACGCATAAAAAAATTAATTCAAGCATCTAGCTTTTAGTCAAGCATTGATTTGTTTTATTCTACTCCATTCAATAAAAGGAATATCAATTTTAACTCCATCTATAATACATGACGGTATAGAATAGCCAGTTTGAATCATATGCCACATTCGATAATCGATTGATTGCAAGAAAGTAGACATACAATTTTTTTAAAAATTAAAAGAAATATTTTTAAATAAAGGTGGTCATGTGATTGAATAGCCTTATGCAATATTATGATTACCAAAATATGCCATGATCAATTTTTTTAAGGTTTTTTAAAACACTATTTTTGAAACCCGCTCTGATACTAATTGAAATTATGAGATGCGTAAAGAAGGACGTGAAATGGATATTTTAACAACTTTAATGAAAAGAAATAATTTTTTATAACTTGATGAAGAGCCAAATTACATTTATGATAAAAAGATAAATTATCAATTTCACCCACGCAATTAATCGTAAGAAAAATAAATGTGAAAATAAAGTGCAGAAGTAATAATGCAAAGAACATACTAATTTATAGTGCTTCGGTCAAACTATGACCTATGTTCACCCTCCTAAGGCGTCCTCCGAGTAATACACTAAACCTTTAGTGATTCTCCTTTTGCCCCCTCGGTAAGACGGAGAAGCCCTTATAAAATCACTTCCACATTCCTCGGTGCTGCAGAGGAGTCGGGTTCTTTGACACCAAAGAGATCTTTATCATCCCAAAACTTCCCTCAAGACAAACCTTGAATTTGATGGTACTAAGGTGCAAGCTCGCCAGAGCAACCATTTGAAATCTCCTTCACACTCTCTTGAAACCCCCTCCAAGGTTCTTCTCCCTCACTCAAACTCCACCCTTTCCTCTCTCCCTTTCAAGTTCTCTCTTCAAGTTTTCTCCAGAAAAACAAAGCTTCAATGGATGCCAAAGACTCTTACAAAGTCTTTTGAGAGTGCTTAAATAGAGGGCTCAAAAAACTCTAAAAAACTCAATTCAGTCGTAAAAGATCACACAGTACGATCGTAAGATCGTCTAATATGATGTGCAGAAATTGACCTGTTAGAACTATACGATGTCCAGTCAGTACTGTATGAATAGTTCAATTGCTTATTCTTACTGTACGATGTTTGGTACGATGTGTTGTACGAATAGTTCAAAAAATGCTGTTCATCCAGGACGAAGCAGGGACGGCCAAGATCATCTCTATTGATCATATAGTATGATCCAATTCATACAGTATGATCAAAATATCCAAATTAAGCCATTTTGATTGACTAATCATAGGATTAAATCAGGCAATATTTTAAACATCGTACAATACGATCATGATCGTACGTGCTGTACGATTAGAATAACTTTTTAAATTCAAATTTTTGCCTAATTTAATGAATGGTGGGCTTTCTAATTATAACAGATCGTACAGTACGATGTGCTGTTTGTATCATATAATTAGTGATATTTTAAAAATATTTTTTTTCAGGAAAATAAAATATTTTAATTAATTTATGTTGCACTAAATCGTACAGTATGATGTATAGAAAAATTAAAAAATTTAAAATCATTTTTTACTCCCTCTGTGTGTGTGCTCAATTAACAAACTAACATACATCATTACAAGACTTGACTCAAGAAATGAAAATTACAGACTCATTTAATATAACCAATTGTACACAATCTTGAGTCTTGAATCTTCAAAGAAATGTGCATGGTGTACCTAAAATATTAGTAAACACAAAAATAAATATGCACTGCAAATACTAGAAATAAAAGATTAATCACTATTATTTGTTATCATCAAAATCATAAACTCAGAAGCCCGAGTTGCAACATAAATGACGCAACACATTGCTACTGACAAGGATCATTCTATCAATTTGGTTCGACTACCTCCTCTAATTAAGTAGATTATGGATCATGATAGCTCAGGGTGACAGAATCATGGGATCTTAATCACGCCTATCATAATTTCTCCATCACCCATTTTAAGAATATGGTGACAGATTTCAAGTCATAAACACCAAAAGTCAAAACCAAATTCAAGCCCTAAAATCACTGCTATTATGCGCTAGGTAATTATTGTGACTTATTTAAATGGCTGTCCTTAATTGAAAGTTATCTGGAGAAGTAATTAACTATAGAGGCTTGTGCCTTCTTGAAATAGCAAAACTCATATCATAAAGTCCTAAAAAAATGAGGGTGAAATCGTTGGGTAGCGCCTTGTCTAAAACCTAATCAGCTTTATGAAAGTTTACGCCATAACTTAAATCCGTTAAAATTCTCTTGTTAATTAAGAGACGAGGAGATGCTGGAATACAAATTTTTGGAGCCCACAGCTTAGGCTTGGTATTGACGTAGCAATTCTTATGAATTATTCAGAGGAGCTTATGAATATTGAAGTGTAACAACTTATACAAATGAGGACACTAATTTCGTTCACTATGTTTTTTATATCATAAGTACTGAACCTGAATTTATTCTCCCATTCAATCACCATTATAAAAAATTAATTTATTTTATTTTTGAAAATTTTTTTAGAGTCATTCATGGGCTGATAAATATTAGAGATATTAAATAAATAAATAAATTCCTTACTTTCAATTTCCTTTATTTTGGTCTATGTATTAAATTGTCATTCATTATGTGCATTAATTCACTTTCATTTTGATTTCTTATTATTTAGTCTTTGTATTAAATTGGCATTCATTAATGAAAAAACTCGCCAGGCTCTGCTAGGGTTTTGCTAAGTCTTTTTTAGCGCTTCTCTGGCCGCCACCGCCACCGCCTCTTCCCTGAGGGGGACCTCCTTGGAGATGTCCTCCTCCATATTCCCCCCTCTCAACTCTTCTTCTAATCCCAATTCCTCCTCTTCCACTCTGCTCTCGGGTGACTGGAAGAACCTCATCGCATCGCAACCGCTTGTTTCAAATGAGTTCACCTCTGCAATTTCTCACTTTCCAACTCAAAACACCACAACACACTTCACCGCCGCTCAGTTTAACGCTGGATCTCCCAAATGGGCTCTCTCCTTGGTTGGCTACTCTATTGGCCGATGTCCATACTACGAAGCACTCCTCATAACGATCAAGAAGACCTGGTCGCTGAAAGGTTCCCTTACCCTTCTCACCTTGGATGAAGGCTTCTTCCTCCTCAAGTTCAATAACCGTGAGGACTACGACATGGCATGGTCTGGGGGACCATGGTTCTTCCTCGGAAAACCTTTTATCCTCCAGAAATGGACTCCTGACTTTGTGCCTAAGCGGGAATAGTTCCCCTCCATTCCCCTTTGGATCAAGATCAAAAACTTCCCGCTCTCATGCTGGACACCGGAGGGGATTTCCAGGATCGCTAGCTATGTTGGCATCCCTCTAGCGGTCGACACTCTCACTGCTGCTAAAACACGGCTTACGTTCGCTAGGGTCTGTGTTTAGGTGAGTAGCCGTCACCTTTACCGGATGAGATTTACTATACTGTGGATGGAAAAGTTTTTCTGCTGACTGTGATGTACGACTGGAAGCCTTCTCACTGCTCCTTTTGCAATTCTATTATGCATCCCCCAAACTCCTGCCCCCAGAATCCCAATCCTCAGCAAACTGAAATTCCTTAGACTCGCGGAAGAAGTTCTAGCCGTAAGCCTATGAATCTTCCTCCTAGACTGAATATTCCTAAACCTCCTGTTTTTACACCTTCATCTCAGCCAACTACCACCACCGAGCCTCTTATAGTCTCAGATACCCCTCCCACAATTCAACTACCCAATTTAAACTCCCCTTCTGAGGAGCCTATCTCCACCCCTAATCCCTCACCTCCCAAATTGCCTATCCTTAACCCACCCATTATAACTACCACTAACAAATTTGCTGTACTATCTGACCAAGATTTGGCTTCTGAATCTGAGGCCACTAGCCAACTGCCGAATTCCTCAGCTCTGAGTGATCCGGTTGGAAAACCACCTGACTCAAACATTTCCTTGAATGTTAATACCTCCACTGATAAACAACAATCTTCTTCAAATTCCGCGTCAACCAACTCTTCTAAAAAGTCCATAAGAGCTAAAACGGCCAAAAAGGCCACCACCCCCTCAACCAAGTCCCAATGACTAGTCTTCCTATTATGGTAGCCTGGAATACCCGCGGGTTCAGCAGCCCTGACAAAGCTATCTGTTGCAAAAACCTTATTAAAAAATTCAACATTGACCTCATTTGCATTTTGGAATCTAGAATCACAAAACCCACTCCCTCCAATCCTTGGTTCCTCTCTACCCACTCTGTTTTCCCTCACGAAGGCTCATATGAAAATTTTGATTGCTCTGATCCGGGAAGGATATGGATTAAATGGAACTCATTGTGTGTGAGTTTTCAACCTATTTTTACGTCCAGTCAGCTGATCCACGGCATTGTTTCCTTTGGTAATATCATGGCTTACTGTGTTTCTGTGATCTATGCTTCTAATTCTATGGTTGAAAGGCAAACTCTTTGGAAGGACCTTAGTGACATTGCTGCAAATATTTCCATCCCTTGGATTATCTTAGGAGACTTCAACTGTTGTAGGTCTCCTAAAGAAAAAGCGGGAGGTTCTTTGCTTACTAATAGCAAAGTGGAGGATTTTAATAACCTCATTTTCAACATTGGTGTTCATGACCTTAGCTCGATGGGGCATTACTTCACTTGGTTTAACCAAAGGACTGATAATCTGATTCATATTAAGCTTGACAAGATGCTTGTTAATGACCTTTGGCTTCATACTTACCCTAATTCTTATTATGTTGTCGATGATCCGCAGATTTCAGATCACTCCCCTATCATTCTTTATTATGATCATCACCAACATCACAAGCACCGATTCCTTTTCAAGAACTACTGGTTGTCTAAGAATCAGTTTTGGGATGCCCTCGTTGATGTTTTCTCTCAACGGTTTCACAGTAGTCCTATTAATGCTTTTCTTCAAAAGCTCAAAACTCTTAAGCTCACCATTAAAGGAAAACAATGGGTATCTTCTAATTCCCTTCAAAAGGATATTTCTGAACTTGCTAACCAACAAAATTCTCTTCTTAGCATGATTCAGGATTCTCCTTTGGATCTCGGCCTCAATTTGGCTATGAAAGACATCAATCATAGTCTTGCTATGAAAAATTTGGATTGGTCTAGGTGGCTTCTTCAAAGAGCTAAGGTTAACTGGTTAACCAATGGGGATGATGACCTCAAGTTTCTCTATTCCAAGAGTAATGCTAGGCACAACTCCAACCACATCAAATGCATTACCACGGGGGAAGGAACTTTCTATAATCCTACTGATATTAGTTCTGCTATTATAAACCATTTTCAAAAACTTTTCAACACTGCTCACCCGGCGCCCCAATCCTTTTGGGATGCACCCATTCACCTGAAGCTTCCAAATGATCATACTCAGCAGCTGATCTCCCCTATCTCTGTGGATGAAATTAGGAATGTTATTTTCTCCTCTCCCAACTGCTCTGCTCCTGGACTTGATGGCTACACATTCAAATTCTATAAGTCCACGTGGAATATAATTGGCAAGCAGATCTGTGAGGCGGTTTGGACTTTCTTTTCTACTTGCTCCATGCCTAAGCATGCAAAAGCTACCGCCCTTGCCTTAATCCCTAAAAGGCCTCATGCTCAGAACATCTCGGATTTTAGGCCAATCTCACTCTGTAACACTTTCTACAAGATTATTGCTAAGATCCTGGCTAATAGAATGAAGGATGTCATGCCTTTTATCATCCACCCTAGCCGGTTTTGTCAAGGACCGTATTATATCTGATAATATCATGCTGGCTGAGGAACTACTCATGAATTTTAATACCAGTGCTAAGCATCAACTTTTCTGTGCAAAGTTTGTCATTCATAAAGCCTTTGACACTGTTTCTAGGGATTTCTTGCTTAATCGTATGCTTGCTAAGGGTTTCCCTCTATTTGTTTCTTTGATTCAGGATTGTATTATAGATGTTCATTTCTCCATCAATATTAATGGGGCCCTCGAAGATTATTTCAATTCCTCCTCTGGATTAAGACAAGGATGCCCCCTATCACCCTACCTTTTTTGCTTGGTCATGGACTTTCTCTCCTCTTACTTTGAGGAAGCTATCCTGGCTAACTCCATTCAGGGCATGGTGATGGGTAACTTTACTATTTCACATCTCCTTTATGCTGACGATCTCCTGGTTTTTGCCAAGGCCTCACAAGATAATGCTATTGCTCTTAAAAACCTTTTGAATGATTTTTCCAATGTTTCTGGCTTGGTTGTCAATAGCAACAAGAGCACCATTCTTTTCTCTAAAAATGTTGTTGCTTAACAGACTATTTGTGACACTCTTAATATCCAAGCCTCTACCACCCCCATCAAATATCTTGGCATACCAATTTTTCACAAAAGACTCAAAATTGCCGATTTTCAACCACTGTTACATAAAATTAGGGCATCTTTGGATGGCTGGAAGGCAAAAACTCTTTCTCTTGCCGGTCGTTTGCAATTTCTTAAGTATACTGTGAGTAACATTCTGGCTTATTGGGTGAGAGGGACCATCATTCCTAAATCTTGTGCTAAAATCATCAGCAGCCTTTTCTCTAAATTCTTATTTTTTGGTGATGTTGATAAGAAAGGTTTGCACATGGTTTCTTGGAAGGGTACCTGTAAGCCAAGGATCTATGGTGGCCTTGGTATCCCAACGGTTGACGCTATGCTTTTTGCTTTTTGTTGCAATACGGTTTGGAGGTTTTTTAACTCGAAGAGTTATCTGTTTGGGTGGTGGAAAGAAAATTATGGGTCCTTTTGGAACTCTAGCATTTCTAAAAGATCAATATTCTGGAAAGCTCTTTGTGATGTGGCTAATAGCATTTTAACTTCCCTTAAATTCAATACTACACCTTACAGCACCCTTTCTTTCTTATGGGATCCCTGGTGCTATGGTCAGTCTATTGCGGATAGGTTGAAGGATTTTAACTTGGAAATTCCTTCCAGCCACTCTTCTCTTACTATTAGCAGCTTCATTACTAATGTCATTTGGAATTTACCTTCGTATATTCCTTCCAATTTAGCTGATGTTATTAACTCTGTTCCCATCTGTTATGGTTTGGATGATTGTTGCTGGGCAAAATCTGATAAGCCGTCTTTCAAAAATTTCCTTAAAGATTATTATGCTGGGCCTGATGTTGTTAGCTAGTACAAGTATGTGTGGCATAGGTCTTTTGCCCTGCGCTTTTCGTTATATTCCTGGTTTGTTTTCAAAAAGGGGCTTAAAACGGCGGATGCATTGTTAGCTAGAAGTATTTCTGTCAATCCTCTTTGCATTTTTTGTAAAGCTGAAAGAGAAACCCAAGACCACTTGTTCTTTGAATGCGATTTCTCTTTTAATATTCTCAAGAGTTTCATGCCAAGGATGAACTTATGCTGCTACATTCGAACCTTTGGCAAGTTTTTAATGACATTGAGGATAGGGAATTTGATATCAATAGGAAGAATTTCTGCTTCCTCTTAATCTCTGCTATTGTCTATTTCATCTGGAGAGCAAGAAATGACCGAATTTTTGGTAATATTTCTGAAAGCCATACTGCCATTGCTTTGAAGATTAAAAGGGTTGTTTATCTCAAATGCTACAAGAAGAAATGCTTCAATTCTCCACACATTTTGTTCTACTGAATCACGCCTCTACTGACTGGATGGCCTACTGGTTTATGCCCATTCACAATCTCAGAATTTTGGTGTCCCTGGACGGTCATTTTTGGCAACCAGGGGCTGGCTTTTTGAAGGACGATGATGATGGCAATCCTACTCTTCTCCCCTTAAACGGCCTGGGAGCGGTTTCACTTCGGCAACCAGGGGATCTGTTCATCCACCAGGATGATTTTGGCTAGCTGGGCGTTTATTTTGGATTGCTCTGAGTCCTTTTGTTCTTTTTTAAATTTTTCTTTATAGGTTTTGATTGTTCAGCGGCATGTGCTGATAGTTTTGTCATTTGCTTCTCTTTTGTTTTAGCAAATGATTTCTTTTTACTTGTAATTTGTTTTTTCATTAATGAAATGGGCTGATGGCCCAAATATTCCCCAAAAAAAAATTGGCATTCATTATGGTTATTAATTCATCTTTTTTATTTCGTTACATTTAGTATATATATATTAAATTAAAATTCATTACAGGTGTTAATTCACTTTTCATTTTTATTCACTATATTGCATCTATAAATACTGTAGAAAACCTGAAATATTATAAGGAGAATAATTCATTCCCTTCAAATTATCTCTACAAATGATTTCTTTTAATGGTTATGACAATATGTTATCCAAATGGACCATAACCGTGAAGTTCTTCTTGCATTTTTAATATAAACTATTGATCAAATAAAATCAACCTCTCTTGATCATCTCCATAATTTCATGATGTCTGCATATCCCAATCAATTGGAGTTTATTTTTGTGCTTCACCCCTTGGATTAAAGGAAAAACAAAAGGAGAAATCTTGGCTTATGGTCTTGAACAAATCTGACCATATAATCTATCTTTTATGTAAGCATCAGTGGCTATATTATTCTTATATTTAAAATTGGCCTATCCGTTTTTATGATTCACTTGCTTTTAAGGTGGTTTTTTTTTTTTTTTTTCCCGATATGAAATTGAGTCTCTCCCTTAACGCAATCCTCAACCAACGTCAAGACCATGGTTCAGAGAATGAAACATCTAGTATTGAATAAGTTTCTTGTTCTTGATCTGGTTTGTGCTGAAACTTTTGCCACCACTAACTTTTATCCATTGTGCTATTGATTGTAAACTTTTGCAGAATAATATTTGATTCGTTTAAAACAATAAAAAAAAAAAGCGGCAAAGCATTGTTTTGAATTTTGTTTGACTACCTGGAAGTGGGTTTGATTTGTACCCGTTTTATTTGAAATACGGTTCCATTTATATTATTTTTGTTTATGCAACTTTTGAACTTGCTCTGTCGGTTTATGGCGTAATGTGTTGACAGGCTTGTCATTCGCAATTTGCAGAATATCCAAAAATTAAATCAGAAGCAAAACTCGTGGGTGAGGAGCTAGGACTCGATCATCAGTGGAAAGCTGTAAAGTACAGGGATGCCTCCAAGCTAGACCAAGAGAAAATTAGATTAGCCATAGAAGATGGGTATGTTATTCCTTGTAATGGAGATTGGGCGGTGAAATTAGGCATTAATCTCATTTACAGCGTCAGCCTTAGCCATTCTCCATTGTTCAGAAAACAGCTGCCATATAATGAGGTCATATACAAGTCCTTTTCTCAAAAATCAGCAGTAGAGCAAAACAGCTCTGGAACGATTGCTCGAAGGCAGAAGAAAATAATCTTTGCTGGAAAGTGGGGTGGAAAGGTGTGGATGTCAGACCAAGTGCATCCTTATTTAGCTGATCAAAACTTCCCAGATGATCATGACGATGATAGCATAGATGTGAGTTTGGAGGCTAATAGCTACAGAGAGAATGTGAACCAATTAGTTCTATCTAGAAGGAATTCATTAAATAACTACACTGCCGAAAGGCGGAAATCTGGTAAGAAGAGGAAAAAATCAGAGTAGCTTTCAAGCGCAGAAAACATGCACATGCCAGGCTTGACAAAGATTGTAATGCCAGATATGCAGAGGAGAATTCTGGATATTCTGGAAATGCAGATTGTGACCCAAATACCCTTAGTCCGAAGCTGAAACAGATATAGAGGAGGATGATGAAGAAGCAATTTTCGGAAGAAGGAACTCCGCAAATAACAATGCTGTGGCTAGAAGGAAATCTGATCAGAAGAAATATACTGCCCGATCAAGCACTAGGAAGCTTGCGCATACCTGGCTTGACAAATCCAGTGATGGTAGATGTGCAGAGGAGAATTTTGGAAATGTAGATGGTGAGCAAGATAAGGATAGGTCTGAAGCTGATACGGATATGGAGGATCATAAACAAGCAAATGGGTCAAGATGGAACTCAACAAATAACAATGCTTCCGCTATAAGAAAATTTCATAAGAGGAAAAAATCAGCTGTCATATCAAATGCTCTGAAACATGCACATATCAAGCCTGACAGTTTCAGCGATTCAAGATATGCGAAAGAGAATTCTGCACATGCTGGAAATTCGCCTTGTGCTCCAGATGCAGATAGGTCTCAATCTAATTCAGACATAGATGATGATATACAGGCAACTATACGAAAACGGCACCTGACAAACAGCAACGGTGCTCCTAAAAGGAAATCTGATGAGAAGAGGAAGTGTTCGGTTGTCCGATCAAGGACTAGGAAAGCAACACATACCCAGCTCGAAGATTCCAGTAATGCTGGATGTGCAGAGGAGAACACTGGAAATGCTAGATATTGATGCAGCGCACGCGAGCTACGAAGGAACGCGGGACATTTTACACACCTATAACGGTTTCCTGACAGCCATGATGCTTACCCCTTTTAGTTACCACTTACTCTTAGCTTTTTATTACTGCCTTTTTATTTACAGTAATTTTAATTTTCAGCCCATACGGTAGAAAAGCCGGATACAAGGCGTAGAAAGGGTTGTTCATTTTTGATACTTTTCTCTACAGAAATTAGAATACAGTCTCCTGAATATACAGGTTACTGTTCATCTCCGGCGTGGGTGTTCTTGTGCTTGCTCTGTTTTCTTCTTGCAGGTGCCAATTACTTAGCGGGATTGCTGGATTGCAACAGGTTGGTATCAGAGCCTTGCTGGGGAAGGTATGGCAGATCGCGGCAAAGAACCCATCACCGATGGAGCGTGGAGTCTTGACGCGCTCTTGGCAAACCAGGAAAATGTGAATCGCCGGATAGATGATCTATCGGCCGATGTACAGAAACTTACCGTGGAGATTCGCCGTGAGTTCAATCTCATTCGGGCGAGGTTACCGCAGCACTTACCACCACAGGCAGAACCCCAGGGAGTCGGAGTAATGCGGCGACGAGGTTTAGCTGGGGGCGGACAATTCCGTCACACTCCAACGAATGTGCAAGACTTTTTCGATTCTGAGGATGATTTCCAATTTCAGCGGGATGCGGGTATGTTAGAATCGGAAGATGCTGAAGAATACTATCCGCCGCGCGTGAATATGCAGAGGAATCGGCGACATTTGCATCCCCAAATTCAACCCGGCGAGTTCAAGGCTAAGCTTGATATTCCGTATTTCGATGGCCGTATGCATATCGAAGACTATTTAGATTGGGAGAAGGCTGTGGAAAATTTTTTTGAGTATATGGAAGTTTCGCCGGATAAACAAGTAAGATATGTAACATGTCGTTTGAAAGGCGGCGCAAGTGCTTGGTGGGCACAAATTTTGCAGATGAGGCAAAGGGAAGGCAAAGGTAAGGTAAGGAGCTGGAATCGCATGAAGCAGCTCATGCGAGCTCAATTTCTGCCGACGGACTACGAACAGATCCTATACATGAGGTATCAGCATTGCACCCAAGGAGCGAGGTCCGTGAGTGACTACACCGAGGAGTTCAATAGGCTGTCGGCTAGGAATAATCTTAACGAATCCACTAATCATCTGGTAGCGCGGTACATTGGGGGACTAAAAGATAGCATTCAAGATCGTTTGGAATTGAATTCCGTATGGTCTATGGCTCAGGCAGTGAATCTTGCTATGAAAGTTGAAATGCAACAGAGCCGGCAGTTTAAGACTTCTCAAAACCGGCGCTATTGGCAGGAGCCTGTCACAACCGGCAAAGGCAGCAATCAAACAGTTAAATCCACTCCAGCTGCTGGACCTTCGGCTCAGTCGCCCACACCCATTCCCAATTCATCCGACCCTCGGGATCAGCAGAAGACGAAGTTTGCCGTCAAAGAAAATCCCTATGCCAAACCTTCAACACTCAAGTGTTTCCGTTGTTTCCAACCGGGACACAAATCGAATGAGTGTCCACAGAGGCAGCAAATCAATTTGGCTGAATGTGAAGAGGGAGGAGAACCAGCAACTGAAGAACTAAACCCAGATGGCGATTCGGAGGACATCCCTACGGATGAAGGTGAGGCACTTGTTTGTATATTGGAGAAGTTGTTATTGGCTCCCCGACAGCAATCAAATTCCCAACGTCACTCCATTTTCAAAACTCGCTGTACTATTGGCGGCAAAGTCTGTGATCTTTTGATCGACAATGGGTGTACAGAAAACGTGATTTCTAAAGCCGTGGTGCAAAGCTTAAAACTGAGTACTCTTAAGAATCCACACCCTTATAAAATCAGTTGGGTCAAAAAAGGTATGGAAATTGTGGTGTTCGAATCATGCCGGGTGACTTTTCAATCGGCAAGCATTACATATGTGAAGTCCTGTGTGACGTCTTGGACATGGATGTCTGTCATTTGATCTTGGGAAGACCCTGGCAGTTCGATGTCGGGGCCATATATGACTGTCAAGCTAATGCCTACTCATTTGAATGGAAAGGTCGCCGTCTACGATTGCTGCCACATACCGCGGACACCCCATCACAGCTGCCCAGTCCATCTCGACAGCCTACTGTACAGATTCTCACGGGAGCTGGGATACTCCACTGTTGGAAGGAGCCTGCACCTCTATATGCCCTGTTGATAACTGAGCTGACGGCTGAACGTCTTTCAACCCCAATGCATGGTGAAATTCAAAAGTTGTTACAACAATACAGTGATATTGTTCCTGATAAGCTGCCGGATGAATTGCCACCACTTAGGAGCATACAACACCAAATCGACCTAGTGCCCGGAGCCACCTTACCGAATATGCCTCATTATAGGCTTAATCCTAAAGAGCAACTCATTCTTCAAGAGATAATTGATGACTTGTTGAAGCGGCAATTCATACAAACCAGTATGAGCCCATGTGCGGTGCCGGCGTTATTAGTGCCCAAGAAAGATGGAACGTGGCGTATGTGTGTTGACAGTCGATACATCAATAAAATTATAGTGAAGTACCGGTTTCCTGTACCCCGAATTGAGGAACTGCTGGACCAACTCTCGTGCTCCTCTGTTTTCACCAAACTCGATTTGCGTAGCGGGTACCATCAGATTCGCATACGCCCCGGGGATGAATGGAAGACTGCGTTCAAAATGCCACATGGTTTGTACGAGTGGAAGGTTATGCCGTTCGGTCTTTGTAATGCACCCTCCACCTTCATGCGGATGATGAATGATATTTTGAAACCGCACTTGGGAAAATTCTGCATTGTTTACTTTGATGATATTCTCGTCTACAGTGATTGTTGGGAAACCCACTTGCAACATTTGCAGAGCCTATTTGAAATACTTAAGCAGCAGCGATTATTCCTTAACCTTCCTAAATGTGAGCTGGCTGTTCCTCAGGTGCATTTTCTTGGGTTTATTATATCAGTAGACGGAGTTCATATGGATCCACAGAAAGTTGCTGCTGTGCGTGACTGGCCGCCGCCCACATCCTTCTTTGAGATAAGGAGCTTCCATGGTATGGCGAATTTTTATCGAAAATTCATCAAAGGCTTTAGTATCTTGATGGCGCCCGTGACAGATTGCTTGAAGTCCCAGTCGTTCCATTGGGGCGATCCCCAACAGCAAAGTTTTGAAGCCATTAAACACGCACTGCTATCCGCCCCTGTCCTTGCACTTCCAAATTTCGACAAAGTATTTACAGTTGAGACGGACGCATCAACTATTGGAATTGGAGCTGTGCTCTCGCAAGAGGGAAGACCAATAGCATTTTTCAGCGAAAAACTGAGTGAAGCACGGCAGAAATGGTCTGCCTATGAGCAGGAGCTCTATGCCATCATCCGTTCTTTAAAACAGTGGGAAATATATTTATTACACCAGGACTTCGTGTTGTGCAGCGACAACAAAGCTTTACAGTTTCTCAATAGCCAGAAATCTGTGAATAGAATGCATGCTAGGTGGCTCCTCTTCATTCAGCGGTTCTCCTTCACCATCCAGCACAAACCAGGAGTTCACAACCGTGTGGCCGACGCTCTCAGTAGAAAAAATTCGTTACTATCATGTCTGCAGACTGAATTGACTGGCCTTGAGTGCCTTAAGGAGCTGTATGAGACGGATCCTGATTTCAAAGATGCTTGGGATTCTTGCCAAAAACAACAACCGACCGAAGGTTACTCCGTGAGACATGGGTTCTTATTTAAACAAAACTTGCTGTGCATCCCTGTGTCATCTTGGCGTCAATTCTTGATTCGGGAAGCTCACGGAGGCGGCCTAGCTGCACATTTGGGACGCGACAAGACCCTGAAACTGGTATACTCTCGTTTTTTTTGGCCAAGACTGAGACGTGATGTCTTTCGCTTAGTTGACAGTTGCCCCATTTGCCAAATGTACAAAGGAGGATCCCAAAATACCGGACTGTATATGCCCCTGCCTGTCCCCGACTCGATCTGGGAAGATCTAAGTTTGGATTTTGTTTTGGGGTTACCCAAAACTCGTCGCGGCAATGATTCGATTCTGGTTGTGGTCGACAGATTCTCCAAAATGGCTCATTTTCTTCCATGTAAGAAAACATCAAATGCCATGAATATTGCACATCTTTTCTTTAACGAGATTGTACGTCTACATGGTGTCCCTAGAAGCCTCACTTCCGATCGTGATGTAAAGTTTATAAGTCATTTTTGGCGAGAACTTTGGAAGCGTTTGGGCACCGACATCCGTCTCAGTTCGGCATACCATCCCCAGTCGGATGGGCAAACAGAGGTCGTCAACCGCACCTTAGGCAATATGCTACGTTGTCTCGTGCAAGACCATCCGAAACAATGGGAGGACATGCTTACAAGAGCTGAATTTGCAACTCAATGACCAACCGTTCAACAGGTAAATCTCCTTTCAATATAGTATATACTAAAGCTCCAAACTTAGCTCTGGATGTAGCTATCTTGCCCAAATGCAAAGCCCCTGCTGCTGCAACCTTCACGGAGGATTATTCGGAAATGCTATCGGAGGTGCGTCAACAGATTATCAGGGCTAATCAACATTATAAGGAGAATGTTGATCGTCGTCGGCGCCAGCGACTCTTCAATGTTGGCGATTTAGTCATGGTACGCTTACGCAAAGAGCGGTTTCCACCCGGAACCCATTCTAAACTTATGCGCCGAAAGGTTGGACCAATTCCTATTGTTGCTAAGATCAACGACAACGCTTATACTGTTGCCTTACCAACCGATTTGAATATGTCTCCTACCTTCAACGTCTCCGACATTTGGGCCTACTCCTCACCAGATGATGCTATCGTTGCCATAAGCTCGTCGGAGTCGAGCTCTTCTGAAGCCGGGGAAGACTGATGCAGCGCACGCGAGCTACGAAGGAACGCGGGACATTTTACACACCTATAACGGTTTCCTGACAGCCATGATGCTTACCCCTTTTAGTTACCACTTACTCTTAGCTTTTTATTACTGCCTTTTTATTTACAGTAATTTTAATTTTCAGCCCATACGGTAGAAAAGCCGGATACAGGGCGTAGAAAGGGTTGTTCATTTTTGATACTTTTCTCTACAGAAATTAGAATACAGTCTCCTGAATATACAGGTTACTGTTCATCTCCTTGCTCTGTTTTCTTCTTGCAGGTGCCAATTACTTAGCGGGATTGCTGGATTGCAACAGATATGCTGATGATGACCGACACAGAGATCAGAGTTCTGAAGCTGACACTGATTCAGAGGGCAAAAAACAAGCGAGTGTGCCTAGAAATAATTTACCAAACAATAATGCTGCTGCTAGGAAGAAATCTGGCAAGAAGAGGAAAAAATTAAAGGATAGTTGCAATAGGAAAGCTGCGCAAACTAGGTCAGGCAGCTCTGCAAAAACTGGATGTGCAGAGGATAATTTCTCAATGAAATGTGGTGGGAGGTTTAGCTGTGTTAGTCCATCTGTAAAAGGAACCAATCAAGATCAACGCAGTATGCAGCTCAGCAAGCGGCGGTTGAATTCTGGTAAGGCAAATGTTATAGTAGCACCTGAGAAGCCTAACAACAGAAAGAAGATTAAGAAGGCCCTTGATTCTGTTCCAGACAAAGAAAATTTCTCATGTGATATTGAGGGCTGCTGCATGAGTTTCAGGACAAAGCATGACCTTTGTTTGCACAAACGGAATGTCTGCCCAGAGAAAGGTTGTGGGAAAAAGTTCTTGGCCTTAGATTTTAGCCAGCATAGAAGAATGACAGGTCTTTAGTCGGCAATGAAGGATAGAGCACGAGAATTAACTGTTTTTTTGGTTCAGTTGTTGCTGAAAGGTGTGTTAGGCTCGTTCCTGTTAGGTCCCCTCTAATTGCGAGGAACAAGTCGGGTATAGCTTAGAATGACACTTTAACTTTTGTTCATCTGCATCTGATTCAAGTTGCAGTATTATTTTTCTGCTCTGGCTCACATTTGGCCATTCATTCTAACTTAATTTAGCAACCATTTGTATTGTATGGAATTGAGTTCTTTCAAATGGCCCGAACTAATTTGAAAATAACTGTCATTTATCCGAAGTTCTTTACTCTTAACGATATTGTAGCTTTGCACACTTTTGTTGTGCTTGGCATTTCTAACGCTGTGTAATGACTTTCTCTCTCACTCTTTATATATATTGAATTCTATATCGAGTTAGCTTGCGGTCATGAATAGCTTCAAATCAAACATGGATATCCAACATATCCATTGATAATTGAGAAACATAGTCACTATTGACCTTAGTCAACTATTGGTTGTGGTGGCTTGATCATGAATTGATCTTAGTTAAAAGTCCAATCAATTGGATGAGGCTAATGAGTTCCCCTAGGGTTTTCCTAAGCTAATAGGTCGAAGGCTTGAGTGCTCAAGGTAGTCTTAAATAGAGAATTTGATAGGTGTGTTGACCTGGCCTATAATTTATGCCAAAGTTGACTAGACTTTGAGCCACTCTATGCTAATGAACTTAGGCGGTTGGCTAAAGGATGTTGGATTAGTCTAGTGATGGGCAGTAGAATATGGTCATTAGATCACCTCCAGCAAACAAAATGGTGGGCTTGGATTGATGTTTTATTACTCCAAAGTTTGGTTTAGGGTCTTGGGACAAGTTCATTGTCTATTCACTGAAAAATCATTAGGTCTAGTTTAAATCCATTTGGCCCCTTGGCAATTTAGCATTTGAAGATCTTGACTTGGGAACATATGGCTTAAGCCCTAGTCCAATGGCTAAGAGTGAAGGTTTAGTCTTCAAGTTTATTGATAGGTTAGGGATAAGTGTTTAAAGTGTTATGTTGTGTTCGGCTTAAAAAGGAGATCAAGAAATGGACTCACATGTGTAGTGTATTTTCAAAAGTTTATTGCATGTATTGTTATTGATCAAACTCAAATTTGATGTTAAAGATAGGTTTGAGTTTGAAGTTGAGAATATTCATTTTGAATAACCTATAGTTCGAGCAAAAACTTTAAATATAAGGAAAAGAAAACCTTAGGAAATGTGAGGGTAATTAGAATTATTTTAAAACTATATGTTGGAATCAACTCTAATGTACATAATGTGGTTTAAAGGAATTTAAAAAAAAAATGTCAGATGCACATGGTCTTTAAAAGGATTTTTAAGGATGAAACTTTCTTAAAATGTTTGAGGAAGTTTGAAAGTGTCTCTAAAAAAATTATGCCGACTTACAAGGTAAATTTTTATATAGAAATAAAATTTATGACATATAAGTCCTTTAAAAGAGTTAATAAAAGAAAATTCTAAAGTAACTCTAAAATAAATCACTAATATTTTAAATTTTAATATTTAAAATAGAAAATATCTAGGTATATTAGTCTACTAAAATATTCATCTACCCTAATATAAATTTACTACAAGACTCGTCCATAAGGCACTTTGGATAAAGGAAATATGCATGTTTTCTAATTTGTTTGGATAGACATTAAGGAATATACTATGACTCAAAATATCATCACTTTATTGTATGCGGGCTCCGGTGGTGTGGCATCATACTATGGTCAATTGCTCGTTTCATACAAGTGGACTCATGTACAGCTTATTGCTTTATGCAGGTAGCTTATTATACACTAATGTATCTCCATCTATGCATATGTAGATGCTTGTAGATGGTCTGCTGTATGCACGATGGGTTTTCCACCATAACTCGTAGGCATTTGCATTTGATAGTTATTTTGTATTTTGCTTATGGATACACATGGGGTGTATGCCAAATCTTATTCTGCTACGTTAGCTTATGAATGTGTTTGCATTTGTTTCATTCTTTATGCATTTTGCTATGATCTTTGGTCTTCACAATACATCTGCTATTGTTGCAGGTGGCATGTAGTGTGTACATTTATATTCGTAGAGAATCTGTATGTGTTGCAGATCTTCTATCCTTATAACATGTAAATTAGTGTGCTTGCTTGTATCTTGATGTTGATTGCTGGAGTGTTGTAATGCAGTTATTTCATCTGCTAAATGCCCTTCTCATCTTGCTCACGAATATACTATATCATCTATCATAGCATGCTTGTGTTTGCAAGCTTTTGGTTATATTTGGAACTGATTTGTAGTATGCATGATGAAACCAACGACATTGCTTACTGACCTTTGCATTATGATTGGCTTGAAGATCTCCAAAATTCCATTGGAACTGTATGTTACTGATTGAATGTAAGCACGTTGTTATCCCATCAATTTGATCTCTTCTTGTAAGAAGATTACTATGTTCATTACATGCAAAATTCTTCTACTTGAAGGGGATAGATGCATTTACTTGCATGACTAATTCATAGGTGAGTTATGTTCACTACAACTCCCATATTCATCTTTGTTGGTGATTCATTGAATTCATGACACATGAACTTTAATAATCTAAAAGAGATTGATGTGTTTATTTTTAAATTGTTGTTGATTATCGAGTTGACAACAGTCATTGCTAATCCTTCACATACATTCGTCAGCAACCTATTATGCTCATTGTATGCTTCCTTTAAATATTCATGGGGTGCAATTGCATTTATCTACAAGTTGATTATTAATGATTGGAGGTACTTCATAGCATTCGTGGCATATTCATGATTGCCATTATAAACATTCCCTTCTACTTGTAGTTTACATATTGCATGCATGGAAGATCTTTTATGATGAATCATAGGAACTCATATGTAGTACTACTGTGTTGTATTCTGCTTATAAGTGTCATGTCACATTTGTTTGTGTGCCTTTCAATGTTTCAATCATGAGCATATCATCACATGTTCCAATTACCATTTATGGATTGTTCATTGTGTGCATAGGAGATCATCTATTGCTTGTTGTATTTGCTTGCAAGATCAATACAAGTGTTATAAATTAATCACTATCATTTGTATATGATTTGCAACAGTTGTTGGGTTGTTCTGAAGCATTTACTTGTAACTAGTTTATATCTCCTTCTTGATTATTTTCTACATGCAAACTGTGCATTTCCTTTGGCCGTGTTACTTGCGAGCAAGTTACATTGAAAATTATAAGTCCTTGTAATTGTTCACTAATGTTCTTTTGATTTCCTTGATTCTTTTATTCAGCATTTCATATTTCCAATTTCAATGTATGTTTATTGATTTAGAGTTAAGTCTTTCTATTCAAGTCATTCAAGTTTAATTCTTTGTTCACTTAAGTCTCATGCATTCAATTAGCAACAGTCCTTGACAAATCAAGTTCATGTTAAAGTTCCTTATGATTGTATAAATATTTTGTCCTCTATATTATCAAAGTTCATATTCGAGTCCTTCAAGTTCCTTGTGTTCAATTAAGTTTCAAGTCAACTGTGTTTGTTCAAGTCAGGCCCTCAGTTTACCAAAAGTTTCAACAGCCTCCAAGCGTCTCTCCTATTTAGAGAAAATTTGAGGAGTCTGGGCCTCCCGCCATACTAGAGAAAAAGCAGGTACGGTAGGTGTCGGATGACATCACATCCATAAATCTTCAATCCCACCACGCTAGATTAAGGCGTGTATGGGTCTTCAGGGTACCTATTTGAAATGCACATTTTCTTCCCCTGTAGTCCCTTTAGCATGCATATGTACTTATATTTATCCCAATCGCATTAGAGAAAAGTACGTATAGGGCTTACCCGCCTCGCCGTGGGCATCGCATCGAGTTCCCTTCCCAGCACGCTAAAGAAAAGAATGTATAGGACATTTTTTGGTGTTTCGTGAATGTTGAGAGTGGGATTTTAAGTTTTAGAAGTTATACCTGCGCGCACGCTGGTGACAATGATGCTGTCAAATGTGCACATGAACCAAGGCATAAAAATCTCTTTTTCATTTTTTTTTCATTTCTTTTTTCTACTTTTTTTCCTTTTTTTCTAAATTTTTCTTCCACTTCTTTTTTAATCTCTTTTCTTTCATTTTTTTGAACTCTCATTTCTCCTTTCTCTTTCTCGCTCTCTCGCTCTCTCTCTCGCTCTCTCTCTCTCTCTCTCTCTCTCTCTCTCTCTCTCTCTCTCTCTCTCTCTCTCTCTCTCTCTCTCTCTCTCTCTTTATATATATATATATATATATATATATATATATATATATATATATATATATATATATATATATAATACTAATGCTAGTTATAATAAATAGTAATAATATTAATTATTATTATTAATAGTAGTATGATATTAAAATAGATATTTAAATGTATTATAATTAATATCAATATAAATTTCAAACATAATTAATAATAATAAAATATAATAGAGAGGGATTACCTAGACCTGATTTTAAGTGGGCTAATGTGTTGTAGCTAGGGTTTTAGAGTATATGTTTATGTTGGCTTTTCACTCTTATGGGCTGAAAAGAGTTTGAGTGGAGTGGGCTGATTATAGTGATCCTAGGCTTGATGAGGTATGCGGCCTTGGGCTTATAGTGGGTGATTTGAATAGGATTTGGATCGGTGAGTATGGGCTTTATAGTTAGAGTAGTGGGGAGAGAGAAAGGGTAGGCTAGGTACAATAGGATATCTTGTTGTGAGCATAAGGGTTGGAGGTTGGACAGAGCACTACTTGTATATGAAGACGAATGAGGAAGAGCAACAGATCTAGGTTTTTGGTCGAGGAGGATAGAGGAGGCTAGGGTAGGAGTTGGAGGAAGAATGAAGATGATGGAGATGGGTTCATGAGTTCTTTGACTGTTGGTGTTCTCGACAAAAGGTTGTATAAGGATCGACGACTTCAGCTTTGGGAAAAATTAGAAAGCTAGCGGTTGTAGAGGGTCGATCGCTTGCTGGGTTCAGTTTCGATAAGTTCGTGGGTGTAGAAGGAAACAAGAATATCAAAGGTTGAAGCTTGTGAGTGGGTTTCGAGCGTTGGAGTTGAGCGTGGAAGGAAGCAAAGAAGAGATGTCCTCTTTTGTTTTAATAATGGGGCACGACCATTCCATTGGATGAGATGTGAGAAAGGATGGGTCGGTGCCAAATTGCAGACTTGGGTACTATAGCGACAGAGGGATACAATAGGATTTGGGTGTAGGCAATGACATGCAATCATTTTCAGTAATTTTTCTCTTTTTTTTTCTCTTAGCTGCTTAAGAATGCAAATCTCAATGTCTATAGTGAATCACGTTTATTATAACTTTGTTGACCTTGTAGATCTCCATATATTTTCTCTAGATATCACACTTCAAATTTTTATTTCGTGGATCTCTAAGAGCTTGTTTGGATGTCACATTGAGATTTGCATTCTATAAATCTCCAAGAGTCTATCTTGATGTATTTGTAGATCTTTAGATATGCTCATAGTCAATAATATGATTGATATGCTGGCTTTTATCAAGTAGAGACTTATATGAGAGTGATAGAGTACAACATACTTAGGTCCTTGAAGGCCCACATTATAAACAAACACTTATAAATAGCATTGACGCTCCTTTATTATCTTTTGACACCACCATTACTTTAGTTCTTAGCATATTTATAACTGCTCACATCTTTCTTTACCACAGTCATATGTGAATGTAATATTTCGGCTATCTAATTATAGATTTCATTCAAAGTTTGCTCAGTTTTATAGATTCTTCAATCATCAGTATTCTACTTAGTTTTTTTCAATGGCGAGCTTAATAACACTTATATTCCTTCTGCCCTATGCTTTGTGGCGGACATTGGCGAAAGATTATTGTATATGTCTTTACTGACTTGTCAAGATATTTATATATCTTGGGCCCTTTACTTTTTTTCTATGGCAAGCTTAATAAAGTAGATGCCGGTGACCTAAACCTTTTAGGTTTATATTAGGTTGGTGGTGGGCAGTGATCAGTCTAGAACCTTGTGTTTAACAGACAATTTGATGATGGAATCCTTTTAGTTAAGCCTTAGGCTTTATGTGAAACTTTGGGATAATTTATTTGGTCCTTTTCTTTGTGCTTTAGTGGACTTGTTCAAGAAGAATTCATTCGATCCTCACTTTGTGCTTTATGGATTTATTGAAGGATTTGTAGGTTTTTGGTTTAATGAGTAATACTTAACGTAGGTAATTCTTTGACCTTTAATAAGTCAAAAAGACTTTAATATGGGTTACTTGAAGTTATCAAATTGAGTGAGCTAGAATTTAATAGATTTGTTCTTCAGGCTACGGAAATGAGGGTCCTCTACTATGACCTTTCTTCTGGCTTATTGAGTAGATGGAGCTGCCATTGACTAAGCCACATCTTAGCTTCTTGAGTTTCACCTGATACGCCCGTTCAGGTCGTAGACTTAAGATGTAAACAAGTATGCTCCATAAGTTAGATTTATTAAAGTATACATATTTGAAGTCATACTTTATGGTTTGAGATATTAGAGCTTACACGTATTTAGTAGCTATTAATTGAGATTCACCCTTCCCACTATAACTTTGATACACCAGTCATTTATGAGAATTTAGTATATTAAGGCTACTTGAACTTATCAAGCCAGATAAGCCTTCATACTTCTTATAGTCTGTACTGATAGATTGATAAAACGGAGGTTCCCCTATTATGGCATTTCTTATGTCTTGTTGAGTAAAAAGAACTACCAGCGAATTAGCCATAGCCGGGCTTATAGAGCTTGACCCCTTATACCCATTATAATCTTAAGCTTCAGACTGTTGAAAGACTTGTGCCTCTTTAGCTTGATTGATTGAATTATATAGTCATAATATATCCTTTTCTAACTTTCAATGTACCAATATATTGGGGAAGGTGATATCTTAAACTTTTTAGAGAAACACCTATGTAAATTTTGAAAGGGCTATTGTCATATTCTTTTATATGGGCGAGCACACATCTTTCCAATTTAACCTTGTCTCTCTGATCACTTGGCAAAATTTCTTAAACTATAACCTCTTTTACTTATCGAGTCACATAAGCCTTTGTGTTCTTAACAATCCTTTCTAACATGTTGATGAAGTGAGGGATCCTCTACTATGGCCATTTTTATGGCTTGTTGAGTAGATGGAGCTATTAATGATTTAGTAATATTTGGGCTTGTTGAATCCAGCTTCTTACACCCATTCGAACCTTAAACTTCAGGCTATTGAAGGACTTATTCAATTATAGCTCGATTTGTTGGAGCGTATAGTCACAAAAATTCTCTTTTCTAACCCTTAAATTCTTGGTATGTTGGAGAAGGTGGCGTTCCAAACTTTTTGAAGATCACTTACATATGTATTGATAGAGAAAATTATTGTAACCTTCTTCAAGGAGTATTTATAGTTAGTAATTTTAAATATTTATTCAGCGATCTCAACATAAAGTGTGATATTGACCTGAATAAATATTTAAAAAAACTCCTATATGATAGGGGGATTTTATAATAGATTAGATTTAATATTTTGAGATTTTAAATATTTACTTAGGGATCTCGATGTGTAGTATGATGTCAACCCAAATAAATATTTTAAAATCCTCTATCTTGCAAGGGGATTTCAGATGAATTTTTTATTTTGAGATTTTAAATATTTATTTCGGGATCTTGGTACATAGTACAATGTTGACTTAAATAAATATTAAAAAATATTCTAATATTATTAAGAAAATTGAAATTCCATCTTGTACATAAGAGAATTTCAAAATATAAATATATGCAAGCGCTAATAGATATGCACATAATAATTGATCATTGTATAGTACATCGAACATGAAATTTTCATGCATTATACTTCTTTAAATATCGGCCATTGATTGGCGGCATAGGCCTCTAACCGTACAAATCGATTAACTGATAAGCTCCTCCTTTGTACATCTCATTGATAAAATGACTCTCCCAATTGGATTCAAATTTGCTACTAATTTTTTTATATAGGATGATTGGACTTCTTGACACTATAACCAATTCTATTTTTTGAAATGTTAGAGGGTACACCATCCCATCAAATGATTTTTCCATTCTTGCTTGATATATTTTTCAGTTCTATTGAGCGTGTAGCTTGATTTCATCGAGTGTGTTTAGTTCTTCCATTCTCAGGCGGGCAATTCGCTCCTAAGGGAGATCATATTAAATTGCTACTTAAAGTGATGGTAATTCAATCTCCAATGGCAGCACTACTTCAAACCCTAACACCAATGAGTAAGGAGTGGCTTTGGTTGGCTTTTTGTGAGTTGTATGATACACCTATAATGCTTTTGTCATCTTAGATACCACTCTCATTTATTTTTTTTAGGATCTTCTTCAACAACTTCACAAGCATCTTATTGAAGGAGAACACATTTTCCATATTTTGTGCTGATCAATGAACTTGTAAATTCTGGAGCATTTAAATAATATATCATTATCTGGAATTATGCGGCATGGCATGCTGAATCTATAAATAATATTATGTATGAAGAAGTTGATTACATGCTTGGATGTGGCTCCTTTGAATGGATCCGCTTCTACCTACTTTAAAAATCTGTCAATTGCTACCAGAATAAAGCAGTGTCCGGGTGATGATAATGGATCTATTATTTTGATTATATCTTTGCCCCAACATTCAAATGGCTAGGATACTATGGTTGGGTGTAGTGGATTATGCGGAAGATGTGTAACATTTTAGGACCTGATAGATGTGCCCCACATAGTCCTTCATGGATTTTTATTACCATTCTATCAACTTCCATGGTCCCAAGACAGCTTAGCCACATTTAATTAAAGGCTCATTGGTATAGCATGTCATTAACAAACACATATTATAATGCCCTCTTCTAGATTTGTGTGGCTAGAGATTTATCCATCGATAGTTTACTTTTTTTGAAAAAAGTAAATAATGGTTGACTCCAATCATCTCCTTCCTCAATGTTTAAGCAATATAACCATGATTTTGAGCATTTATTGGTTTTACATCTCTTGACTACTTGACATTCTTATGATTGATTTTCAAAAATACTCTATTAGGGAGGTTGAAGATCAATCAGGGTTGCATCCTACTGGCTTGAATCTTATATTCCCTCTGTATAAGGGAATTATAAGATTGATTCATCTAAGACTCGACGACTATGAACCATAATTAGGATAGACTTTTCCTCAACCATATTTTCCACATCCTAGGCTAATTTTGGCTAGACAAGCTGCTTTTGTATTCCAACCTCAGGGAACTTGAGCAATTCTAACATTTGGTACTTGCTTTAAAATATTAAGAGTTTGTCAGTGGTAGTGAGACAATTCAATTTTGCAAATCTTGTAATTACTCGGCACTTAATTTATCACAAATTGAGAAACACTAAAGATTTGGAGATTTTGGATTCTAACATCGATCGTAGTCTCTAGTCCCATTATTAGAGCTTTATAATTAGCTTTATTTCTGGTATAGAGTTCAGTTAAACTGAACAAAAATCTCAATATGTCTCCGTCAGGAGCTATATAAATAAGATTGATGCCAGCTTGGGCTCTTGCAAGATTTAGAAGTTGGGCATATTTAATCAATGACACCCCAAATAAATTCATCTCCCAAAATTATAGTTTCTTCCTTTTCAAGACCTGCATGATTTGTTCATTTGGCAAATTATCATTATGTGGGAAATTTGCAAGGATAAGATGCACGGTGAGGAAATCTGCTAATCCTTATCCCTTCACTATCATTTATGGCATATTCTTGATATCAAATTGTAGAAATATTACTGCCCACCTAGCTTGACAACCTCTCAATATTGGTCTTACCATCAAGAACTTCAGCAGATTGATCTTTGATATCAACATAATCTTGTAAGAAAGCATGTAATGGCGGAGTTTCTAAATTACAAAAAAATCAATGACATATAATGCTTTTCGATTGGGGAATAGCATATTTTTGCTATGATCAGCCTCTGACTATTATAGTAGAGCATTTTTTTTTTTTACCTTCTTCATTTTGTTGAGCCAATAATTCTTTGAGGGACTCTACTAAAAGTGCCATATATAATATAAGAGGCTTTCCCAAAATTGCCATTACGAGAATGGGTAGATTTAACAAGTATCTTTTTATACTATCAAAAGCTTCCTATCATTCTATATCCCATTTAAAGTAAATGTTTTTCTTCATCAACTTTAAAAATGACTGGCACCTACCTGACATATTTGATATGAAATGCTGAAAGAAAGCTAGTTATCCTTATAATGAGCAAAGTTGATGGAGATTCTTTAGTAGCCGCATCTCCATAATCGCCTTAGTTTTATTGGGGTTAATTTTGAATCCTCAGTGATGAACAACATTCCATAAGAATTTTCCAGAGGAGACCCTGAAAGTAAATTTGATAGGGTTCATCTTTAGATCAAACTTTTTGATCCTCTCAAATGCGATCCTCAGGTCCTTTATGTTGTCCATGCTCTTGATGAATAGGTCATCTATATAACACTCAACCATTTAATGAATTAATTCATCAAAGATGAATGTCATTACCCACTGGTAGGTGGCATTAGCATTCTTCAGGGTAAAGTGCATGACCATGTAGCAAAAAATTTCGATTGGTATCATAAATGATGTGTGATTTTCATCTTCAGGTGCCATCTCAATTTAATTGTAGCCCGATGATCCATCCATAAATGAGAACATGCATAGTTGGACATGTTATCCACTAGGAGTTCTAATATAGGGAGTGGAAAATCATCTTTTGGATATGCCTTATTGAGGTCCCAAAAATTAATATAAACATGAATTTGACCGTTCTTATTCTTTATAGGGATGATATTGGTGATCCAATTAGCATATTATTCTTCTTGGATGAAGCTCACTACTATAAGGTTTTTCTTTTCTTCAATCACCTATTCTTTAATCTCCAATCTCATTCTACTTGAAACTTATTTTAAGGGTGCGGCATATGGATTAATGGCCATTCTGTAAATTGCTACATCAAGGAATAAACTGGGCATTTAAGCATATGTCCAGCCAAAGCAGTCCCTGAAATCATAAAAGAGTTTTTTTATTTCTTCCACTTGGTCTTATATTAGAAGGGAGCTAATAAAGGTTGGGTGAGGGTCTTCCTCAATACCCATGTTTATTTATTTTAGCTCATCTATAGCAGTCGCCTGTCCCACATCTTCAAGCTGTTTTGGTGTAGGTTTGGCTTCTATGGGTTGATCATCATTAGTGTCAACTTTGTAGATCTCCTCATCACTACTCTCATTGGATTTGAATTCCCTGAATGTGATTGATAAAAAAATATCTTTTTAGGGGTATTTTCGTAAGATGAATTTGTGTCCTCTTCTTGCAAGAAAATCCTTCCTCTATAATAAGTGAGGATTTTTTCGATACAACAGGCTCAGGTAGAAATGAACTAATTATTTGAAGGAATGAGTATTACCTTACTTTTGCAACATTCTTAGGATATTTTTGGTATTAAACCTGGGCATCGTCATAGGTATTAACTCTCCCTAATCGATGAGCCTACAAAACTAGTTAGGATTTACTCCTCCTTCAATCTTTCTAACAAAATAGAATAAGCTCCATGGCCTAGTCCCCTTTTGAAGAGGAGGCACATAACAGATTATGAGCTCTTTATCATTGTGTACATCTCATGGAATAATTTCTTTGAAGTGTTATAGGGGAATGCACGTGACATTGATTATGTTGTCTAAGATTGACATGCTACCTATTCTTCTTGAGGATACACACTAAACCTTGCTCGGGTAGGTAGCCTCATAGCTGTAATTAAAATCTTAAAATTTAGCCTTCTTTTTTCTCTTTGATCGTTAACTGACATACTTTGAGAGATTTGATAGGGGTTACATCATCTTCATCTGTATCACTCTCTAGGTGAGGCACATGTTTTCTTTCTTTAGGAGTGGCAACTATTTTTGGAAGAGTCTATTTTGTCTTATTTCTCCCTTCCTGCTTTTTCTCACCTTCCAGTTAAAAGTTCATTAGGGATGTTAGGCCCTATGAACTGGCCCAAAGCTAATTAAAAGAGAGAGGTGAATTGGTAAAAAAAATTTCTTTCAATCAAAATACAAATCAAAACCAATATCACCATAAAGAAAACTAAATGCAAAAATTAAATGCTGAAGTAATAAAGGAAAGAACACACCAGATTTATAGTGGTTCGGTCAAACCTTGACCTACGTCCACTCCTAGGAGGCACCCTTTGTTGCAAATCTATTTTTTCATGACTTCTGTTTTGATGATTGACAAACACTATGTCTCTTAGACTACTTGTTGCTTCTAACTTTTCAGGAATCAAAGATCGGACGATCAAGAAGGAGCCAAGTTCAGGATTATGTAGGTTTAGAATTGAATCAGTTTGTACTTTTGATTTTCACCTTTTGAGTCTACTTGTAATGGTCAAAGAGACTAATGCTAAGTAACCCTTCACACACACACTTGAGGGGCTTAGAATTTCTGTTTTTGCCCACATCGGCCCGACCGATATTTATATCATCCGGGACGATCAGCTTAAAACAGAAAGTCTAAGTAAGGATTCTTAATTAAGGCAGCCGTCATTAACATATCCGGCTGGACGATACGTGTATCGGCCAGGACGATAAGCTCAAAACAGAAAGAAGTAGCCACCATAGTCAATTAAGGTATACTGTAATTTTAAATTATCGGCCAGGACGATCCACGTATCGGCCTGGACGAAATTACCAAATTATGCCATAATTGATCAGGAAATCAAGGGAGTAATTAAGGATGATTGATACGATCATATCGTCCTGGATGATCACAGGATCGGCCAGGACGATCTATTCAAAAACCTTAAGTTACTTCAGGACGATAAATATCGGCCAACTCGTATTCAGAGCTATTGTTAGGATGATTTTCCTCTGATTTGAACTGATCGGCCAGGACGATCGTGAGATCGGCCTGGACGATTAAGCCAATTTTTAATCGTCCAGTTTTGCATCCAGGGCGATGCTCTGGCCGATCTTCTTTGATTTGTACTGATCGACCTGGCCGATGTCCATATCGGCCTGGACGATATTGTCAGCAACTTGTAATTAATGAGCTCCTTTAAAGCTCTTCTATTTAAAGAGCTCTTGTTCAACGTCTTTAGAGGACCTTTGGCTGCTGCCTTGACCTAAGAAGACCTTGAGGAGAGAAAGAGAGAGAGAGGGAGAGAGAGAGGATCTTGTGAGGGGGAGCTTGTGAGGGGATTCACAAGGGTTGCTTCAAGGATCGCTCTGCTTGTCTTTCGTCCGGAGTTTCTCGTCCGTGGAAGGGTCGGTAGAGGTAAGGAGTTTGCTTCTGGTTGTGGTTCTCTGCCAGCTTCAGGAGTAAGCAAAAGGAGGTAGGTTCTCTGCCTTGCCGGGGTGGTAAAAAGGAGGTTCTTGTAAGGGCTTCTCCGCCTAGCCGTGGGGGCTAAAGGAGAGTCACGTTTTGTAGTACAATACTTGGAGGGTGCCTCCAAGGAGTGTACGTAGGTCGAGTCGACCGAACCACTATAAATTTATGTATTCTTTTTCTTGCTTCCGCACTTTTTAATTCCGCATTTATTTCTGTGGTGTGATTTGGTTTATGCAATTTTCTTTCTTTGTGAAAAGAGTTTTTAAAATACCAATTCACCACCCCCCCCTCTTGGTTAGCTTGGGACTAAGTTCATAGAGCTTAACATCCCTTAACGAACTTTCAAGTGGTATCAGAGCAGGATTCGAAAATTAAAGTTTGAAAACTTTTTGAATTTAATCCATGGCTAACATTGGGAATCGTAACACTACGGAAGGGTATTCCATTACCAGACCTCCCCTGTTCGATAACCTACCTTTTGACTTTTGGAAAACTCGCATGTCAACATTTTTACAATCTACTGATTATCGCATGTGGATGCTTATTCAAGAAGGTTATTCTCCACCTTCTCGTGAAATTAATGGTGTTAAAACTGAAATTGCTTTTACTAAATGGACTTTTGATGAACGTGATTTAGCTCAATTAAATGCAAAATGTTTGAACTGTTTTTTCTGTGCTTTAAAATCTGAGGATTACATGCGTGTTTCAACTTACAAAACTGGTAAAGATATTTGGGAAAAATTGTGCATCACTTATGAAGGTACTAATGAAGTTAAACAATCCCGTTTGAACTTTCTCTTGCATGACTACGAACATTTTCGTATGAAACCTCATGAATCGATTTCTGACATGTAAACTAGGTTTACTCAGATAGTTACTTCATTACATGCACTAGGAAAGGAACTTTCGAATTATGAAAAAGTTAACAAGATTTTGAGATGCTTGCCTTCGTCTTATGATGCAAAAATCACTGCAATCACTGAATCTAAAGATTTGAACACCTATTCCATTGATAACTTACTTGGCTCACTCATTGCTTACGAGCAAGGGGTGAATCAAAGAAATCTTGATGCAGGTGAGAAGAAAAAGGAGAAAACAATCACACTGAAGGCGCAAAAATCGGATTCTGAATCTTCCGGGTCTGAAAGCGACGAAGTTGCCTTCATCACAAGGCAATTCAAAAGCTTTCTAAAGAAGAAGCAAAAGCATCATCAAAGTTGGAGAAAAGGTAAGGATCATAAACATGTTAAAGGATCTTCTGATGTTGTTTGTTTTGAATGCAGGAAACCTAGACATGTGAGAGCCGATTGCCCTACACTTCAAGATCATTCGAGCAAAGAAAAGGAAAAAGGTGAGGAGAAAGCTAAGTCTAGGAAGGACAAGAGAAAAATCCAAAGGGGTTTTTGGGCAGAATCTGGTACTGATTCCTCTGAGACTGAACCAGAGGAAGAGACTACGAACTTATGTTTCATGGAAGAAAATCAAAGTGATGAGGAAGAGGTATGTAAACCAACCTATGATGAATTGTTTGAAATTTGTGAAAAAATCCATGCATCATACAAAAAACTTAAGAAGACTCATGCTAGTCTAAAATTAGAACATTCAAATCTACAAAAAGAGCATGAAGTTTTTCTCAAAGATCATGCAACGATTGATTCAAATCACATGGCTCTTCTTGATGAATTTGATGAGTTGAACAAAAAGCATTTGGAATTGGTTGATGAACACAATGCATTAAAAGCTTCACACACCTCACTTAAGGTTGATCTTAAGAAATCTAAAGAGATTGAGAAAAATTTGAGGATTGAGATTGATGCATTAAAAAGCACTAATTTGAGGATTCAAAATGATTTGGAAACATGTAAGAAAGCTAGGATGACACCAACTACTAATCAAAAGCCAGAACCTAGGAAGAGGCATTTTTACCCTAACCATTTAAGAAAATCTTTTCCTGGAGTTCAATGTTTTTCTTGTGGCATGCTAGGACACATCTCACACACTTGCACCATACACCGTAATACACATTGGGTGTGGAAACCTAAGATACATAATTTACAACACACCATACCTGCATTGCATTCTACTTTTCCTAAGGAGGATCCCAAACCTGTTTGGGTTCCTAAATCTGGCTGTTGTTGAGTTTTGCAGGAGTGCTCTCACCAAAGATCTCGTGGGAGCATAGGATAACTGGACATAAGGAGGCTTGCAGCTCAAAATTGCTTAAACTCGTTGCTTTATCACGTACTTGAAATCTTTAGTTTTTTGTGTGTCTTTTATTTTATTTTTGTGCTCACTTTGTGTAGTTTTTAGTTTTGCTTTATTTTCATTTTTTGTTTTGTTTTTTATGTGTTTTATTTCATATTGTTCTTTAAATTTGGCCTTCCATATGATGAATATTTTCAAGCTTTTAGATTTTGGAGTTTTGGAGATAGTGTTTAGCTTTTCTAAAATTGGTTAAAGGGAGTATACTGTTAATGTTTTACCTCCTTCTGACTTTGTTTAGTGGTATAATTTTCTTCTCTAAACAAAAGTCTAAACTCAGGTTAACCAATGGCTTTTTATTTAAGATCTTTTTCTTATCTTACTACATTAATTTATCTTATATATAATAACCAAAGTTCTTATATATCATTCAAGCTTTTGAAATCTTGTCATTGCATTTATCACATGATTTTGATTTTGTGTTGTGGATTATTCTTCCCTATGTTAGAGAGAGAGCTCCTATTCTCTAATACTTGGAGGATATACTCACAATTAAGATTTTTTTAAGGGTATATTAAAGAGTTTCTAACTTGCAAAAGTTAAAAAGGAAAGAGGCCAATGAAGCCAAATTGAAAAGAAAGTTGTATACACAAAAGTGTATCAAAGAATCAAAAGATGCTCAAAAGAGCCAATCAAAATAACAAGAGGCATAAAATGAGCCCACTAAATACAAGCTATCCTCTCTTTGGTAAAAGTCTTAAAACTTAGAAAACTCATTGATTATGTGATGTTTTCAAAGACTTGATTTCAAATTTCCATTATTGAGAAAAATTACTTTGGGTTATTAATTATGAGATATTTTCTTTGTAAACAAGTCTTGAATGGATCTCATTATCCTATATAGTTATTCTGAGTTAGATTTTTATTTTCCAAAAGAATTTTGTACCCTAAAGGATGTCTGATCTAGGGTTAACAGAATCGGTTGTTCTACCTTCTTCTGATTGGAATTTGTTAAACTCCTTGATCTCCTGGAACTCTAAAGTTTAAAAATGTTTGAGATTTTATCATATGAAATACTTTGCTAAAATAAAAAAAAAATTATTAATTAGAAAATTAAAATCCAAAAATATTCGTTTTTCCTTGTGTTGTTGTTTTTGTTTTTCTTTTTCTGTGTTTTAACTTTTTTTTTCTTTTGTTTTATTTTTGAGGGTCTTGATCATCACCATCTTTTCCTTGTTTTCAATTCCTTGTCACATTATCCTGGCCGATATTTTTATCATCCTGGACGACAGGATAAATTCTCTTCAAAATCCATCTGCTGAACTTTTCTGTGCTTGATGTAACTCATCGTCCTGGACGATACTATATCGTTCTGGACGATTTGATCGAACTCCGGTGATAGTCCTGGCCGATGGAATATTTCGTCTGGCCGATGCATGTTATGTGCATCATCCTGGCCGATACACTGGATCATCCTGGACGATCCACGTGTCAGTACGTTTTGATCTTTAAATTCGGCCTCGGACAATCCATTATTGGACAATCGGCCGGGCCGATCCACTGTTCGTCCTGGATGATACACGTGGAAAGCATTTTAAACGTTTTAACTTTGGCCGGTACGATCAATTATTGTGCATCGTTCTGGACGATACACCTAATCGGCCCGGACGATCTACTTTTTCAATGGTCATCCGGATTGACTCCTCGGGACGATTGCCTGTGTCTAATCGGCCTGGCCGATATCTGATCAGCCCGGACTATCGGACCGCCTTTTTGACCAATCGGCCTGTATGTAATTATTGAACCATATCGGCCTGGACGATTCTGCGATCGGCCAGGACGATATGGCCGTTTCTTTAAATTCAGGCCGTTCCAGCCATGGTTTTCCACTCTTCATCCTTTCTCCTCTTGTGTTTTTGCTTAGTCCTCTCTATGGCTGGTGGGAAACGCGTCCGACAAACTTCTGGGAGCTCTTCGAGGGTAAGGATTGACCCTCGATTCAAGGAAGCGGAAGATGAAGCCGCTTACCATCGTTACAAAGAATGTGGGATTACTGTCTCAAGAATCATCAATCCTGCCCACATCTCTTACCCGGTAATGGATCTTTTCGCCCACACCTCCCTTTACTTCATTCTGTCTCTTGCTTTCCCTTTCAATTCAGAGTTTCTTCGAGAGTTTTTCGCAAACCTTTGCATCAACCCTACCTTCACAGCCCTGACCTCCTATGTGAATCGATGCCCTGTCGAAATCACATATCAGGATTGTGTTGATCTTTTGTAGCTATCCACCACCGGGGATAAGCTGCACCTAATCGCCACTAACCCTGATCTTGACTGGTCCACGACAAATCATTTCCTTCGCTAGACCAATGTACCTTACCATGTTGGAGAGACTAGCTCTTTAGTCAAAGATGCTAGGACAATCCAACATGTCCTTCACACATCCGTAATTCTAAAAACTGGCGACCGAATCCACATCACCCCTCTACTTTCACTCACTACTTTCTACATCATGGCTCATAGGGAGTTTAATACTGCGGACCTAATTTTCTGATACATTGATCACTTAACCACAATCCGTGATCCAGGCCATAAAAGGAAACCCAATCTAGCCTTAGGACACATCATAGCCTATGTCCTTGAAACCAAATACCAACTTCAGTATCCTATTCCACCAAACCTCCCAACTCCCTTCTACTCAAACAATTCCTTCAGCACACTTCACAGTACTCGTCTCCACTCTGAAGAACCTCAGGCCACCCTGAAGAACCTCAGGGGGCTGGAGAGGAGGAGGCTCCCGCTCCCGCTCTCGCTCCCGCTCCCGTTCCTGATCCCGTCCCTCTCCACCAGCACTCTCCGGTTGATCAGTTGATTGGGAGGTTTGATCGTTGGGAGACTCAGTTTGACGTCTGCGTTGCTGCACAGGAGAAGCAACACTTTGAGAATATTACCCGCTACGAACAACACCGCGCTGAGGATTTAGCCCGATTTGACAGTTTCCTTACTCAACAGCAGCAGCAGCATGACCAGGACATCGCCTGGTTCAATGCTCAGTTTACCACACTTGCCAGTTACTTACAGCAGCCACCTCCTCCACCTCCATCTGATGATCAGGATCCCTTATTCTTTTAGTCTGTGTTTTCTGTTGTTTGTTTCCTGTTGTTTGCTTTTAGTCGTTATTTGTTTTTGGACCCTCTTTTTGTGATGACAAAAGGGGGAGTAGGTGTGGTAGGAAAAGTTGTTTGTAACTTTGAAAATCTAATGAATGTTTTTGGATATTTTTCCTACTTGTGTTTGTCATCATCAAAAAGGGGGAGATTGTTGCAAATCTATTTTTTCATGACTTATGTTTTGATGATTGACAAACACTATGTCTCTTAGACTACTTGTTGCTTCTAACTTTTCAGGAATCAAAGATCGGACGATCAAGAAGGAGCCAAGTTCAGGCTTGCGTAGGTTTAGGGTTAAATCAGTCTGTACTTTCGATTTTCACCTTTTGAGTCTACTTGTAATGGTCAAAGAGACTGATGCTAAGTAACCCTTCACACACACACTTGAGGGGCTTAGAATTTCTTTTTTTGCCCACATCGGCCCGGCCGATATTTATATCGTCCGGGACGATCAGCTTAAAATAGAAAGTCTAAGTAAGGATTTTTAATTAAGGCAGCCGTCATTAACATATCGGCCTGGACGATACGTGTATCGGCCAGGACGATAAGTTCAAAATAGAAATAAGTAGCCGCCATAGCCAATTAAGGTATACTGTAATTTTAAATTATCGGCCAGGACGATCCACGTATCGGCCTGGACGAAATTACCAAATTATGCCTTAATTGATCAGGAAATCAAGGGAGTAATTAAGGATGATTGATACGATCATATCGTTCTGGACGATCGCAGGATCGGCCAGGACGATCTATTCAAAAACCTTAAGTTACTTCAGAACGATAAATATCGGCCAACTCGTATTCAGGGCTATTGTCAGGACGATTTTCCTCTGATTTGAACTGATCGGCCAGGACGATCGTGAGATCGGCCTGGACGATTAAGCCAATTTTTAATCATCCAGTTTTGCATCCAGGGCGATGCTCTGGCCGATCTTCTTTGATTTGTACTGATCGGCCAGGCCGATGTCCATATCGGCCTGGACGATATTGTCGGCAACTTGCAATTAATGAGCTCCTTTGAAGCTCTTCTATTTAAAGAGCTCTTGTTCAACGTCTTTAGAGGACCTTTGGCTGCTGCCTTGACCTAAGAAGACCTTGAGGAGAGAAAGAGAGAGAGGGAGAGAGAGAGAGGATTTTGGGGAGCTTGTGAGGGGATTCACAAGGGTTGCTTCAAGGATCGCTCTGCTTGTCTTTCATCCGAAGTTTCTCATCCGTGGAAGGGTCGGTAGAGGTAAGGAGTTTGCTTTTGGTTGTGGTTCTCTGCCAGCTTCAGGAGGAAGCAAAAGGAGGTAGGTTCTCTGCCTTGCCGGGGTGGCAAAAAGGAGGTTCTTGTAAGGGCTTCTCCGCCTAGCCGTGGGGGCTAAAGGAGAGTCACGTTTTGTAGTGCAATACTTGGAGGATGCCTCCAAGGAGTGGATGTAGGTCGAGTCGACCAAACCACTATAAATTTCTGTGTTCTTTTTCTTGCTTCCGCGCTTTTTTATTCCGCATTTATTTCTGTGGTGTGATTTGGTTTATGCAATTTTCTTTCTTTGTGAAAAGAGTTTTTAAAATACCAATTCACCCCCCCCCCCTCTTAGTTAGCTTGGAACTAAGTTCATAGGGCTTAACATCCCTTAACGAACTTTCACCCTCCAAGTATTGTGCTAAACTAAGTGTTTCTTCTTTAGCCCCCACAGCTAGGCGGAGAAGCCCTTACAAAATCACTTCCACCTTCTCCGGTGCGGCAGAGTCGTCGGGTCCTTTGACACCAAAGAGATCTTCTTCTTTGGTGAACTTCCCTTGAGACAAGCCTTAAATCCGACGGTATTCAGGTGCGAACTTGCCGGAGCAACCGTGTAGAACCCCCTCCACACTTCTTTGAGGCCCCCCTCACAGGATCTTCACCCTCTCTCAAACTCCACCCTTTCCTCACTCCCTTTCAAGCTCTCTCTTCAAGTTTCCCCCAAAAGAACGAAGCTAAAATGGCTGCCAAAGACACTTACCAAGTATCATGTCATAGCTTATAGAAGATCTCAAAATGAGCTCATTAATACAAGTTGCTGATATTATCGTCCAGGATGATAGGTATATCATCCTGTACGATTAGTATAATTTAAGCCCAATCAGACATGACAATTTGAGACGATCATAAGAAATTTGTTCTTATCGTCTCGGATGATAATATATTGTCCTGGAAGATCAATATAAACTGTGGAATATCGTCCTGAACATCGCCCTAAAAAAGAGCTGTCCGATGTCCAATCGTCCAGCATATCGGCCAGGATGATTTGGCGATTGTCCAGGACAATTTGATCGTGCAATCAAGTCATAATTTCTTTCCTTAAATTCCAGAGAAATTTTGGAAAAATTGTCCTGGATCATCCTGGATGATATTTTATAGTCCTGGACGATCCACCAGGACGATGTCCAAAAATAAGTAATTCCTAAATAGATCTAGCGGCAAATTCTTTCTGTTTTGAGCTTATCATCCTGGCCAATACAAAATCATCCTGGACGATATGTTTTGTATAATGATGGCTGCTTTAATGAGGATGCCCTAATTAGGGTTTCTACTTTTAAACAGATCGTCCAGGCCGATATAAATATCGTCCAGCACCTAAAATGTTAGTAAATAATGCATCAGGAGCAACACCAAATATAATAGACTCAAGAATAGTAAAAGTGTACAAACAATAAACTCTAGGGAACAGTCAGAAAATCTTCTAAGTTACAAAGCATCATGAACCACACCAAATACAATAGACTCAAGAAAGGAAAAAGTGTACAAACTTACTCAGACCTAGTCTACCCAAACTTGAGCTGGTTCCAAATTATAGCCTGATCGTGTGGACCTAAAATGTTAGTAAATAATGTCGTCATAGAGAAATAAAAGTGTTTTCTATCATCAAAATCATAAATCATGGAAACAGATCTACAACAATCTCCCCCTTTTTGATGATGGCAAACATTTTAATTTGAATTTTAAAAAGGGATATTTTCTCCTAATCTCCCCCTCACTAGAATAACACTTTGAAAATAGGGGAGATAAAAATATTTTTGTTGTTTTTTAAATTTTTGAACAAAAGATACAAATACGATAATAGTACAAAAATTTAACAATACGTTCTCCCCCTTTGACATTATCAAAAAGAGAGGTGGTTCAAACAAAAAACAAAACGACCAAAAGATAAAAACATTCCCTGATCTAGTGAAAAATAAATATTCTTAAAATGAGAAAGTTACCTCTTTATTTTAATAAAAAACTTAGTAGAATTGTATTGACAACGTATAGCCCAAAAATGGTTAAAAATTCAGAATTTGATAATCCAAACTCAAGTTCTTTAAAAAGGCACAAAAATTTTTAATTCAATATCTAAATCATGGAATAAATTAGAAAAAGAAACACTAATTTTTCAAAACTCCTTTCGTAAAATATATCTAATAGAAGATTAATACATGAATTGTTGAATCAAGAATCAAAATTTTCAAACTCAAGTATCGAAAGTATCAAGGGTTTTCTTAAGCTTTAAGAAGTACAAGAACGGTAAGCATTAAACTTTTTGGGTTTATTTTATGCCTCTTGACAATTGGATGGCGCACTGCGCATCTTTTGATACACTTTGTGAATTCTATTTTTTTCAATTTGATGTCTTTGCGCATCATTTATTTTTTGGCATCATTGGCCAATTTTTTGAGTATGCTATCTTTCTGAAATCTTAAAATCCAAAAGTAAACTCATACTATTGACAAAAATGAAAATTCTTGATTAAGAAAATTATAAGGTAGATTCAACACCTTACAAAAGATTTCTATGCGATAAATCAAATGTAGGGTGATAAAAAAATTTGTTTCAATAACCAATTTAAAATATGAAAAAGATTTTAAATTAAAAGTAGAATAACCTCTTTTAGGAAACAGAGATTGAGAGTCAAAAACATGATTCCTTTGACTATTTTTAGAGATATCAATCACAATTTACCAAAGATTTCAAGAAAAAATAGGAAGTAGATTTTTCATTTTTAGAAAAGTGAATGTGTGTTGATCAAAGAAAAAATTTTATGAAACAAAAATTTCAAAAAATAAATAAAACAAAAACACAAAATAAAAAATGAAAACATGAAATAACTAAAAATAAAACACAACACAAAAACACAAATAAGGCTTTTAACCATTATCTTTCTCCTGGTCCGATGCTTTAGAAACCAGGTCTGCCCAAGAGATTTTTTGCTTTTCATTATTTCCCTAGTTTAAATTTTGCTTCGCCTTACCTTTTTCTTTCGTAGGAAGAATTCTTAAATTAGGGCACTGATTTTTCATATGTCCAGGCTTCCTACATCGAAAGCAAATAACGTCAAAAGAAATATGAACATCCTTATTATTTTTACCTTTTTTCCACTTTTTCTTATGCTTTGGCGAGCTTTAAGATTTGCTTGAGAAGTCATTACATTCATCACCAACTAAGCTATCTTTTTCTGTATCTTCAGCTTTTACAATAATCATTTCACCTGCATCCAAAAGTCTTTGACCCAAACTTTGCTCGTAGGCAATGAGTGAGCCAATCAAAATATCAATAGAATATTCATTCAAATTTTTTTATTCACAAATAGCAACAACTTTAGCATCAAATTTATCTAATAGACAACAAAGAATTTTATTAACTTTTACAAAATTTGAAAATTCTTTACCTAAAGCATGCAATGATGTCACAATTTAAATAAACCTAGTATACAGGTCTAAGATTATTTCATAAGATTTAATGGATAACATGCCATAATCATGCATTAACACATTCAACTTGGATTGCTTGATTTCACTAGTGCCTTCGTATATGGTGTATAGTTTATCCCAAATTTTCTTACCAGAAGTGCACGTGGATACTAACATAATATCTTCAGAATTTAAAACACAAAAAAGCAATTTAATGATTTTGCATTCAATTGAGCATTTAGTTATTCTTCTCTGTTCCATTGATTAAAAGGAATATCAATTTTAACTCCATCTATAACACGTGACGATGAAGAATAACCCGTTAAAATCGTATGCCACATAAGAAAATCAATCGATTGCAAGAAAGTAGACATGCGAGTTTTTCAAAAATCAAATGAGATATTTTCAAATAAAGGAGATCTGGTGATTGAATAACCTTCCACAATATTACAATTCCCAAAGTTAGCCATGGATCAAAATTCAAAAAGTTTTCAAACTTAGTTTTATGAATCCCGCTCGGATACCACTTGAAAGTTTGTTAGGGATGTTAGGCCCTATGAACTGGCCCAAATCTAATTAAAAGAGAGAGGTGAATTGGTAAAAAAAATTTGTTCAATCAAAACACAAATCAAAACTAATATCACCACAAAGAAAACTAAATGCGGAAATTAAATGCGGAAGTAATAAAGGAAAGAACACACCAAATTTATAGTGGTTTGGTCAAACCTTGACCTACGTCCACTCCTTGGAGGCACCCTCCAAGTATTGCACTAAACTAAGTGTCTCTCTTTTAGCCCCGACAGCTAAGCGGAGAAGCCCTTACAAAATCACTTCCACCTTCCCCGGTGCGGCGGAGTCGCCAGGTTCTTTGACACCAAAGAAATCTTCTTGTTTGGTGAACTTCCCTTGAGACAAGCCTTGAATCCGATGGTATTCAGGTGCAAGCTTGCTGGAGCAACCGTGTAGAACCTCCTCTACACTCCCTTGAGCCCCCCTCACAGGATCTTCTCCCTCTCTCAAACTCCACCCTTTCCACACTCCCTTTCAAGCTCTCTCTACAAGTTTCCCCCAAAAAGATAAAGCTAAAATGGCTGCCAAAGACACTTACCAAGTGTCATGTCATAGCTTATAGAATATCTCAAAACGAGCTCATTAATATAAGTTGCCGATATTATCGTCCAGGGCGATAGGTATATCATCTTGTACGATCAGTATAATTTAAGCCCAATCAGCCGGGATTATTTGAGACGATCATAAGAAATTTGTTCTTAGCGTCCCAGACGATAATATATCATCCTGGACGATCAATATAAATTGTGGAATATCATCCTGTAGATCACCCTGAAAAAGAGCTGTCTGATGTCCAATCATCCAGCATATCGGCCAGGATGATCTGGAGATTATCTAGGACTATTTTATCGTGCAATCAAGTCATAATTATTTTCCTTAAATTATAGAGAAATTTTGAAAAAATTATCTTGGATCATCTTGGACGATATTTTATAGTCCTGGACGATGTCCAAAAATAAGTAATTCCTAAATAGATCTGGCAGCAGATTCTTTCTGTTTTGAGACTATCGTCCTGGCTGATACAAAATCATCTAGGATAATGTATTTTGTATAATGACGACTGCTTTAATGAGGATGCTCTAATTAAGGTTTCTACTTTTGAACAGATCGTCCAGGCCGATATAAATATCGTCCCGGACGATGTTACCAAAAACAGTAAACTCTAGGGAACAGTCAGAAAATCTTTTAAGTTACAAAGCATCTGGAGCCACACCAATTACAATAGACTCAAGAAAGGAAAAAGTGTGCAAACTGACTCAGACCTAGTGTACCCAAACTTGGGCTGGTTCCAAATTGTAGTCTGGTCGTGTGGACTTGAAATGTTAGTAAATAAGGCCGTTGTAGAGAAATAGAAGTGTTTGCTATCATCAAAATCATAAATCATGAAAATAGATCTGCAACACTAGTTTGGGTTGTTTGTGGTCTTTGGATTTAATGTCTTGGCTTCCAAAAAGCTTGATGAATATGGCTTCTTTGGATGAAATACTTTGTATCTTCATAAATTTTTACTTTATGAACTGCAAAGGAATAGATGTTGCTAGAGATTTGGAACTCCTCTCCATCTATGAGATACTTCATGCATTAGTGTAGTTTTAATGAGACTATGCTATATTCAGGAAACCAGGGGATACCCATGAGAGCCTTAAATGAAGTATCCACGTTAATCATATAAAATTTGGCCTATGTATGAATTTCCCCAAATGTGAGGGAGAATAGAAATGATCCAAGAGTCTTTTTCCTCTTCTTATTGAAGTTATGTACCATTAGATTATCTTGCCTGAGGTGTTCCATGTCGAGGCATAGTGATCTCAGTACTTTTAGGCTTATAAGATTGATGGAGGACCTAGGATAGATTATAATTCGGTTGATTATCATTTTATTGCTCTCTATAGTAATATAGTAATATATATAAATAGGAAATTATGATCTGTTATTTTCAGTGATAAAAGGGCTTGCTATGGGCTTTTAGGACCTTTGACTTATTACACTCAGCAAAATTTGCCCCATATCTTTTAGGGTCTTTGAGAACCTGAACCAAAGTCTCTAAAAGATCTTTAGACATTACAAAAGCATCATATTTACTGAATTGTGCTAAAATTTTTCTAAAATGGGATAGGAATTTGCCCCGTATCTTTTAGGGTCCCTTGGCTGAAGTATCTTTCTTCTTAGGATCTTTGGGGATGATATCTTCATTGATAACTATCTCCTCCCCGTTATCTTTATTGGGGATCTCCTTCTTCAATTGAGATGACAGAATCTTGCAACTTCTCAACTACACATGAGCGATTTACGCTAGCTCGGACTCATCTGATGGAACAATTTCTTCAAAGTCTGACATTTTCTTGTATAAAGATTCATCCATTAATTTAAAGTCTCCACCCAAATTTACATGTTTCATCCTCGACGCTATGTTTGGGTTTGATTCACCTTCATTTGGAAAATATAGATCCTCCTCTGAACTATAGTCCATTGGTGACACCATTAGACAGGATTCATAAGCTACATCCTTATTGTATTCTTCTTTTATCGATGTGTTTGACAGGATTGAGAAGATATGACATACTTCTACAAGAAGAGAGACTTCCTCATCTTTTTTGGCTTCATTTATTTAAAAATCTAATATTAAGTCAACAAGCTTAATAGGTTGCCTCACAGTTTGGTAATATTCAGCCAAACTATCAATAGCCCTTTGAGTTGCTGTGTTTTCTCTTTGGGCTTTTAAGTTTGGTCTTCTTTATGGAGGGTTTTACCTTTGTCAGCTTAAAGGATTTAGCTTGGTCAAGGTGCTATCTAAAAGTAGATATTCATGCTATAGGTAGAGCCATTAGATTGAGCATCAGCTCCATAGGAGATTTTTTAAAACTCTGTCTAGCTGTTTCAATATTTTCATAAATTTCTTTGAGATTATAATCTCCCACTGCTCTTCTTAGGCTAGCTTCTTTTCATTTACATTTTCTCCAATCAGAGGAATGAAAGAGGATGTAACCACCTGATTTGATTCTTTCTTAGTGTGAGCCAACACATTATCTGACAATATGAGTTTCCCTCTCTGATATTTTCTTTCTTGCCAGTCCTTAAAGATGTAGTAATATTCAATAGGATGGTAGTTCTAATTCTCCTTTTAATTCCTGTAAAAAAAACTTGGGGATACTCTCCCTCTTAAATGAATAATCTTTATTCATTTTATAATTAAAGGATGGGAATTTTTTGTCATAAGTTTCCTTTATTTTCCACGGGTGTTCACCTCTACCATGTAAAATTTAGGGCTTGTCATTTCCCACGAGTATCAGCTTCAGTTGGGGACCAGGGTTATAGGCTTGTTTTGATTTGTCTTCATATTTCATCTGCTGCTTGCCTTTATATATATTATAAACTACCTATTTTTCTTTATCAGCTCTTGAGAAACATGTTGAGTCAGCCTCACCTCTTCTAGCATGCGGGGCTTTATCCTTCTTGGTCTTATCAGAGTGGCTCCACAACAGTACCCCTATGCCACCTCTCCAACCCCATCAACTAGATCCCAACCCGACCTCCTTTTCTCATTCACTCTAGGATGCACATAGAAGCCCTATCTGTCAGCCCTCTCTCCCATCCATTCGCCCAAGCTCATATGGATGAGCCAAAGCAATCGACCCCTTCTCTCTTGTCTCACTATTCCACACACCAAGGGTTGAACCCCTCTCAGCCTTGTATCCTTCTTACTTGAGACCACCTCCCCTCATCCAATTTTTACACCGTCGGCTCTACTCAACCTCCTGCACCTGTCTGACCTAACTAGTTTCTTTCCTCTATTAATTTTATTAATATTAAAAAAACTATTCTTATTGACAGTACAATCATCATCCTAGTGCACATAGGTAAATTACTTTATGGCTTGCTTAAAAAAAATGTAATGAAGACCCGCATCCATCATATCTTTGATATGACTGGGATAAAATAATAAGAACACATGAAGACATGTGTTTGTTATATCTTTGATCCAGTTGAGAGAAAAAAATTATATTCATACCTTACATCATCGTGTTTTTGAACTGGTCAGAAAAAACTAAAGGCAAGTGCCTACCCGCTACAAGGGGGTGTGATATCAGGAAGGCACTTGCCTATATTCTTATTTTATTAAAAAAATTAAATATGGAGTCCTTTGTTATTTAAAATTTTAGCAACCTCCCGATATCTATTAAAACTCTCCCGATAAGAAAATACTAGATGTTTCATTCTATAAACCAAGAACTTGACGTTGGTTGAGGGTTAAGCTAAGGTGGAGACTCATTCTTATATCAAAAAAAAAAAAAAAAAAATTAAAAACAAGTGAACCATGAAAACGGATAGGCCAATTTTAACTGTAAGAATAACATAGCCACTAATGCTTACATAAAAGATAGATTATATGGTCAGATTTGTTCAACACCATAAGCCAAGATTTCTCCATTTTCTTTTCCATTAATTCAATGGGTGAAGCACAAAAATAAACTCCAATTGATTGGGATTTGAAGACATCATGAAATTTTAGAGATGATCAAGATAGGTTGATTTTATTTGATCAATAGTTTATATTAAAAATGCAACAAGAACATTACGGTTATGGTCCATTTGGACAACATATTGTCATAACCATTAAAAGAATTCATTTGTGGAGATAATTGGAAGGCAATTAATTATTCTCCTTATAATATTCCAAGTTTTCTGCGATATTTATAGATGCAATATTAATATAGTGAATAAAAATGTAAAGTGAATTAACACCAGTAATGAATATATATATATATATATATATATATATATATATATATATATATATATATATATATATATATATATATATATATATATATATATATATATATATATATATATATATATATATATATACTAAATGAAACAAAATAAAAAAGTTGAATTAATAACCATAATGAATGCCAATTTAATACATTGACTAAATAATAAGAAATTAAAAAGAAAGTGAATTAAGGTACATAATAATTGACAATTTAATACATAGACCAAAAGAAAGGAAATTGAAAATAAGAAATTAATTTATTTAATTAGTTTCTTTAATATTTACGAGCCCATGAATGACTCTAGAAAAAAATTTCAAAAATATAATAAATTAATTTTGTATAATGGTGATTGAATGGGATAATAAATTCTAGTTCAGTACTTTTGATATAAAAAACATAGAGAACAAAATTTGTTTTCTCATTTGTATAAGGTTTTGAACTTCAATACCCATAAGCTCCTCTGAATAATTCATAAAAATTGCTACGTCAATACCAAACCTAAGCTGTGGGGTCCAAAAATTTATATCCCAGCCTCTCCTCAGCTCTTAATTAATCAGAGAGTTTTAATAGATTTAAGTTACGGCGTAAACTTTCAAAAACCTGATTAGGTTTTAGACAAGGCACTATCCAAAGATTTTCCCCTCACTTTGTTAGGGCTTTATGAACTTAGTTTTGAAATTTCACAAAGGTGCAAGCTCCTATGATTAATTACATCTCCAGATAACTAGAGATAAATTTCAATTAATGATATTCGTTCAAATAAGTCGCAATAATTACCTAGCGCATAATAGTGATGATTTTGGGGCTTGAATTTGGTTTTGACTTATGGTGTTTATGTCTTGAAATCTATCACTATATTCTTAAAATGGATGATGGTGCAATTATGAAAGGCCCGAATAAAATCACATTATTCCATCACCATGAGTTGTCATGATCCATAATCTACTTAATTATAGGAGGTAGTCGAACCAAACTGATAGAATGATCATTGTCAGTAACCATGTGTTGCATCATTTAAGGGTTGATGTTTTTTTAATGGGGTAAATTTAAGTCAATGTTTGCTGGTAAAGATATTTCTATCTTATCGAGTGTTCCCTATCATTCATTACTCAAAGAGGGTTTTAACCATTAGGGACCATACGGGCTTTGTGCATGACCATAATATAACGATATCCTTTTACGACAAAATCACCCTATAAGAGGGCCCATTGGCTAAGAGTGAAGGTTTAGTCTTCAAGTTTATTGATAGGCTAGGGATAAATGTTTAAAGTGTTATGTTGTGTTTGGCTTAAAAAAAAGATCAAGAAATGGACTCACGTGTGTAGTCTATTTTCAAAAGTTTATTTCATGTATTGTTCTTAATCAAACTCAAATTTGATTTTAAAGATAGGTTTGAGTTTGAAGTTGAGAATATTCATTTTGAATAACCTATTGTCCGAGCAAAAACTTTAAATATAAGGAAAAGAAAACATTAGGAAATGTGAGGGTAATTAGAATTATTTTAAAACTATATGTTGGAATTAACTCTAGTATACATAATGTGGTTTAAAGGAATTTAAAAAAAAAATTATAGGATGCACATGGTCTTTAAAAGGATTTTTAAGGATGAGAATTTCTTAAAATATTTGAGGAATTTTGAAAGTGTCTCTTAAAAAATTATGTCGACTTAGGAGGTTAGTTTTTATAGAATTTTCAGCACGTGCAAAATTCTCCTTCGCATATCTTGGAACTCTAAAATTGTCAGGCTCGATACGTGCATGTTTCAGAGCATTTGACATGACAGCTGATTTTTTCCTCTTATGAAATTTTTTTCTAGTGGAAGCATTATTATTTGTTGAGTTCCATCTTGACCCATTTGCTTGTTTATCATCCTCCATATCCATATCAACTTCAGACCTATCCGTATCTTGCTCGCCATCTAAATTTCCATAATTATCCTCTGCACATCTAGCATCACTGGATTTGTACATGTCAAGCCAGGTATGCGTAAGCTTCCTAGTGCTTGATCGGATAGTAAATTTCTTCTGATAAGATTTCTTTCTAGCCACAACATTGCTATTTGTGGAGTTCCTTCTTCCTAAAATTGCTTGTTTATCATCCTCCTCTATATCTATTTCAGCTTCAGACCTATCTAAATTTAGGTCACAATCTAGATACAAATACAAATAAATAAACCAAGACAACAACTCTGAAAGAGAGAGTACATTACCAAATTCCTCTCTCTCTATCATACTCCCTGTCTTGAAAGAGACCGAACTCAAAGACGTCAAGCGAGAAGTAAAACAGTCCAAAACTAGGCGCGTGAGTCTTTTTCATGGCTAACCCTAGGTCTACAGATAGATATAAACATTTAGTACCTTGTGAAATGACTCTCTCTCTCTCTCTCTCTCTCTCTCTCTCTCTCTCTCTCTCTCTCTCTCTCTCTCTTTATATATATATATAATGTTAATTATAATAAATAATATTATTATTAATTACTTTTATTAATAGTAGTATGATATTAAAATTAAAATTTAAATTAATTACAATAAATATCAATATAAATTTTAAACATAAGTAATAATAATAAAATATAACAGTGATGTATTACCTTCAGCTAATTTTAAGTGTGCTAATGTGTTGTAGCTTGGGTTTTGGAGTATATATTTATGTGGGCTTTTCACACTTGTGGACTGAGAAAGGTTGAGTGGAGTGGGCTGATTATAGTAGTCTCGGGCTTGATGAGGTATGCATCCTTGGGCTTATAGTGGGTGATTTGAATAGGGTTTGGATTGGTGAGTATGGGCTTTATAGATAGAGTAGTGGGGGGAGAAAAGGGGTAGGCAAGGTAGAGTAGGATATATGGTCGTGAGGGTAAGGGTCAAAGGTCCGAAAGAGCTCAGCTTCTATAAGAAGAGAAATGAGGAAGAGCAATAAATTTTGCGATAGGTCTAGGTTTTTGGTTGAGGATAAAGGCTTATAGGACAGGAGTTAGAGGAACAATGAAGATGATGGAGATGGGTTCAGGAGTTTTGCGACTATTGGTGGTCTCAGCATCAGGTTGTATGAGGATCGATGGCTTCAGCTTTGAGAAAAATTGAAAGGCTAGTAGTTGTAGAGGGTCGCATACTGGGTTCGGCTTCGGTAAGTGCATGGGTGTTAAAGGAAATGAGAATATCGAAGGTTGAAGCTTGTGAGTGGGTTTCATGCATTGGAGTCGAGCGTTGAAGGAAGCAAAGAAGAGACATCCTCTTTTGTTTTAATAATGGGGCAAGACCATGCTAGCTTTTATCAAGTAGAGACTTATATGAGAGTGATATAGTACTGCATACTTAGGTCCTTAGAGCCCCACTTTATAAACTAACACTTGTAGATAGCATTATCGCTTCTTTATTCTCTTTTGACATTAGCATTACTTTAGTTCTAGCATATTTATAAGTGATCACATCTTTCTTTACCACAGTCATATGTGAATGTAATATTTCGGCTATACAATTACATATTTCATTCAAGATTTTCTTGAGTTTTATAAATTCTTCCATCAGAAGTATTCTACTGCCTTAGTTTTTCTACAGTTGTCTTTAGCTTAGTTACTCTTGTATTAATTTGTGCAATTTCTTTTCTTTCTTTAGCTTATGCTTATACCCTTATTGCCATCCACATGTTTCAGGAGGTGCGGGATACTATTTCATAAGCTAATATAGGAGACATTGGTTCAAGAACACATTTCATTTTGTAGCATTACATACATTTGCATTATTTTTCTCATTTCTGTTGATATATCTGTTGCTTTATGGAGGCTCCAGAAGTGCAGGAACCTAGTTTTTGGAAGGTACAAAATAAGGCTGTGTACTTCCTCTTTAGGCATAACTTTAGGGTGTAGACTTTGGTCCTCTATAAAGCATATTGTATTTTTCTCTTATTTGCTATTGTAAGCTTATGATTCATAGGAAGTTAAATATTTTGTGCATTCATGAAACTAAATGGGTTGGAGAGAATGCTAAGGAAATTGATAGTTTAGGATTTAAACTTTGGTATTCGGGTAGGAGTCGTACTAGAAATGGTGTAGGTGTTATTATAGATAAGAGTTTAAAGGATAATGTTATAAAAATTAATAGGATTGGAGATAGAATTATAGCTTTAAAGATTGTTGTTGATGGTAACATTGTTAATATTATAAGTGCTTATGCTCCTCAAGTAGATTTGGATATGAGTTCTAAATTAAATTTTTGGAATAAATTAAAAGAATTAATACAAAAGATACCTCTTGAAGAAAGAGTTTTTATTGGAGGAGATTTAAATGGACATGTTGGTAGAGAGGTAGATGATTTTAAAGGCATTCATGGTGGCCATGGATTTGGAACGACGAATGAAGGTGGCAAGATCATATTCGATTTTTGTTTAGCTTATGATTTTTCAATTGCTAATACTTTATTTAAGAAAAGGAATGAGCATCTCATCACTTATAAAAATGAATATAGTACAACCCAGATTGACTATTTTTGTATTAGAAAATTAAATCGTTTAGATTGCAAAGATTGTAAAGTTATTCCAAGTGAAAATTTATGTACCCAACATTGATTATTAGTTTTAGACTTTAAGATAAAGGGGCATAAAATAAAAAATAAAGTAAAATAATTTTCTAGGATTAGATGGGGGAATTTAAAGAATATTAACAAAAATATTTTTGAGAATAAGATTTTAGATCGTAAGTTTTTATCTGTGCATGAGGATGCTAATGTTATGTGGGAAAAAACGGCTAGTGATATTAAGAATATTACAAAAGATGTCCTCGGAGTATCAAAGGAAAAAAGCTCCTAATAGTAAAAATAGTTGGTGATGGAATCCAAATGTGCAAGAAAAGATTGAAATAAGAAGTTTTGTTATAAAAATTGGTTTAATTTTAAAATTCTGATAATTGAGAAATATATAAAGTGGCTCATAAGGATGCTAAGAAAGCAATATGCGATGCAAAGACATTAGCTTTTAGTGATAATAGATTAGATACTAAAGAGGGGGAAAGATATATGTATAAGTTAGCCAAACAAAGAGATAGGAGTAGTAAGGATTTAGTTCAAGTGAAGTGTATTAAGGATGAAGATAAAAAAATACTTTTCTTAGAAGATGAAATTCAACAAAGGTGGATGAGATATTTTGCTAAACTTTTTAATGAAAATTGTAAAAATAAGATTGACTATAGTGACCTTAGCACCCTAAATGAAAATAAAAATTTATGTTTTTATCGGCGTATTAGTAAAACTGAAGTTAGAGAGGCTTTAAAGAAAATGAAGGGTGGAAAAGCTGTTGAACCTGATGATATTCCAATAGAGGTGTGGAAATTCTTAGGAGATAAAGGAATTTCATGGCTTACTAAACTTTTTAATACTATATTGAAGACTAAAAAGATCCCTGATGAGTGGAGAAGGAGTGTGTTAATTCCTATTTTTAAGAATAAAGGTGATGCACAAGATTGTGCGAATTATAGAGGTATTAAGTTAATGTGTCATATTTTAAAACTATGGGAGCGAGTTATGGAGCATAGGCTGCGGCGTGATACTGATGTTTCTCAAAATCAATTTAGATTCATGCCGGGTAGGTCGACTATGGAAGTCATACATTTATTAAGAGGTTTGATGGAGAAATATAGAGAAAATAAGGAGGATCTACATATGATATTTATTGATTTAGAAAAATCATATGATAAAGTTCCAAGAGAAGTGCTATGGAGAGTTCTTGAAAAGAAAGGAGTCAATAATTCTTATATTGAAATCATTAAAGATATGTATGCATGAGCTATTACTTATGTTAAAACACAAGATGGATTGACCAAGTATTTCCCTATTTCTGTTGGATTACATCAAGGATCAGCCTTAAGACCATATCTTTTTGCTTTAGTCATGGATGTTCTCACTAGACATTTGCAAGAGGATGTACCTTGGTGTATGCTTTTTGCTGATGATATTCTTCTTATTGATAAGACTAGAGAGAGTTGAAGGTAAACTTGAATTATGGAGGTTAACCTTAGAGTCTAAAGATTTTCGCTTGATTAGATCTAAAATGGAATATATGGAGTGTAATTTTAGTAGTAATAGACCTAGTGAGGGGATTGTGACTTTGGGCGATCAAGTTATTAATAAGAGTACACGTTTTAGATATCTTGGATCTATTGTTTAGAGTGATGGTGAAATAGATGGGGATATTATCAGCAGAATTCAAGTTGGATGGTTGAAGTGGAGGAACACATTGGGCATGTTATGTGATAGAAATTTACCCCTCAAACTTAAGGGAAAATTTTATAAGATGGTAGTGAGGCCTGTAATGCTTTATGGTGCCGAATGTTGGCCATTAAAAGAGAAGCATAATAGTAAGTTAAGTGTGGCAGAGATGAGGATGCTCAGGTGGATGAGTGGCTTTACCCTTAGAGATAGGATACAAAATGAGCATATACTTGAAAAGGTTGGAGTAGCTCCATTAGAAGATAAAATTAGAGAAAGTCTCCTTAGATGGTTTGGTCACATAAAACGGCAGCCTTCCGATGACCCGGTTAGGAGAGTAGAGGTATTAGATTTGACTTATGTTAAGAAAGGTAGGGGTAGAACTAAAAAGACTTGGTTGGAAAATATTAGGAATGACCTTTCTTTATTAGATTTAAATGAGAATTTGACTTTTAATAGGGCATAATGGAGAAAAAGGATTCATGTAGCTGACCCCGACCCCACATAGTGGGATAAAGGCTTTATGTTGTTTTTGTTGGTATTGTAAGCTTATAAAAAGATATAGATTATGAAAATGTATATAAATTCTAAACTAATAAAATAGAATAATTTTATTAATTCAGTTGTTGATGAGCTCTGCTTTCCATTTTGCTCTTATGACTTCTGTGGTTTTTTGTGCTTATAGCTTTAAACACTCATTGGCTTTGCAGTTTCAATCTTTTCATAGTTTTATTCTAAGTTTTGAGGCTTGGTTCCTTCTACCTTATGTTTTGTGACAGGCATTGATGAAGGATTATCGTATATATCTTTACTAACTTATCGGGAGATTTATGTATCTTGGTCCCTTTGCTTTTTAGCTATGGTGAGCTTAATGAAGTAGATGTTGATGACCTAAACCTTTTAGGTTAATATTAGGTCTATGGTGGGGAGTCATCGGTCTAAAACTTTGTGTGTAACGGACTTGTTGATGATGGAATCCTTTTAGTTAGGCCTTAGGCTTTATGTGAAACTTTGAGATAATTTCTTTGGTCCTTTGCTTTGTGCTTAAGTGGACTTGTTGAAGAAGAATTCCTTCAATCCTCACTTTGTGCTTTACGAATTTATTGAAGGATTTGTAGGTTTTGGGTTTAATGGGTAATACCAAATGTAGGTAATTTTTTAACCTTTAATAAGTAAAAAAGACTTCAATATGGGTTACTTGAACTTATCAGATTGGGTGAGTATATGGGTAGTGCCTCAAGTTTATCCAGGTCTTGGCCAATAGAGAGAGAACGTTTAGGATTTTTGAAGATTTTCAAATTCCTTCGATTGTGAATCTTCTGCCATGGTCGTTGATGGTGGTTGAGGGTCTCCATTCATCCTCTGATGACCGTAATACCTTAACCCCAGCATCTGCCATCCGTCCGACTCTGTTTGTACAAAAGGTAGATATTTTTTTCAATAGTAACTTGTCTCATAATTCTTATTTCAAGAGTACTCCTCTAATTATTAGAGAAGGTCATTTTGTTTCAAATCAGGAGCATTTTCCTGATGGAGAGAAAGGGAAAGATGTGATTTTTATTTCCTGTTTAGATCGTAAGACTTTTTTGTCTTTGTCGGATTATCCTCAATCTGACTCCTAAAGCTAATTATTTGGATGCTTTTTCTTGTTCTTCTGGATTTAATTTGAAAATGAATAGTTATTTGGTGAAAGGGAATGATGTTAAAAATAACATTTCTGTTGATGGATGTGATAAAGATCCTTCTACAAATTTACTTGGAGTTAATAATATATCTCATGTTTTGGAAAATGCAAATGTATGCATGAAAAATCCACGTATTAAAATAAATTTAAAGAGTATTGCTGAAGATAATGAGGATGAGAATATGGTTAAACTTGTTGTGGTAAAATAAAGTGCTAAAGTTCAAGTTCTAAGGAATTCTCTGGTTGTTAAAATTCTTAGCAAAAACATGCCTTTTTCCATGTGTTGTGTTAAATTAAGACATCAATGGAGTAAATTTGGTGGTTTTCATATAACCTCGCTTGGGTTAGATTGTCTTTTGTGCTCATTTCAGTCATATGAAGCTATGGAGGAAGTTCTAAATGGAGGTCCTTGGTATGTTGGGGGTTTCATCGTTGGTAAAGACAAATGGCCACCTATTTTCTCTCCTACTTCTATGGATGGAATTTCTTCACCTATTTGGGTATGACTTCCACATTTACCTCTTCATTATTAGGAAGAAAGTTAATATTGTAAAAATCATTTCTAAAATAGGAACCCCAATGTTGTTAGATAGCAACATGTTCAAATGGGGTAGAAGGGAATTTGCTAGAACTTGTGTTCAAATCAATTTGAATACAAAGCTGCCTTGTGGAATTTGGATTGAAGGATTGTGTGGTAAAATTTTTTAAAAAATTGAATATTATAAATTATCAATTTTATGTTTCATGTGTGGAAGGATTGGACATAAAGTTTATGTGTGTCATAATGTCTCAGCTGTTCTGAATCATTTTGATAAGGAAAGTCCTAAGAAATCAGCTCATGTTGATGAGAATTCATATGGTCCATGGATGCATGTGAAGTTTAGGAATAAGAAGAGGCAAAAAGTGCTTTTTCAAAATAAATTAGATGGTGTGAAGAAATTGGATTCTCAAATCCTTATAGATGAAGACAAAGTTAATAAGAAGGATTTGGTTTTGCTTCATACTATTTCTGAAGAAGATATGGAGAAACTTGATGTCTTATCTGATAAAATTATATCAGATGTGGGGGAAAACAATAAGTTTAATGTTTTATCTCTTGAGGAAGATGGTAATGAAGATGTTGTAAACTTAGTTGAAGTCAACAATGTTGAAGTTGTTGTCAATAAAGATTCTATTAAAGGATCTTTTAATCTAGATGGGAAAATTGAAGTTGAAAAATCCAAAGCTGGTCAAGTTGTTTTATCAGGTGGTATCGACTTGGTAAATAGCTTGAAGGAAAATTGATGGGAGAATATTGAGTATGCGGATGCTGATGTTAATGTCGAAGGAGTTGCTGAACCAGAAGAAACTTTCAATAATAATATTTGAAAGTTTATGTGAAGTTGTTCCTGACATTGAACCAGATGAGTCTAATCCCACGTCTAATGTTAATTTGAATTTTAAAAAGGCAAAGATTTTGTAGGATAAAGTTTCTTATTCTAATGGGAATAAGGTTGGTAACTCTTCCAACTCTAAACATAAGCTGTTTAAAGAACTTCAATCATTAGGTTCGCTGGAATATTTACCCAGAAGAAGAAATGATGATTTCATATTTAAGAAGGATAAGGGGGACATTTTCCCTTCAGCATAATAACATGTTTTCTCCAAAAGATTGGGGTGGTGATGATGGAAATATAAAGATTTATGTCTATCTTTATAATGGCTATATTCAAGGAGGCTTTCATTTGATGGTTTGTGTAAGTTTGGGGTCTTATAAAATTGATAAGATCTTGGTTCTCTGTTGGCAGCACGGTTGAGTATTCTTTGGAGATCTTCTCTCTTAAAGGATTCTTTTTGGCATTGTTAAAATTTGCTAACCATTGTAGAAGGATAGTAGAGGTTGGGCTACTTGCCATCTATGTTTATTATTTTTTTTATATTTTCATAATGAGATTAAAGTGATAAAGTTTAGGATTCTTACTATTTTTATTTTATTCCTTTTTAGGATCACTGGGTACTTGTCCCCATCACCCTGATTGCTTTAAAATGAGGAGTAGTGGATCTTATCTTCGTTATGATATTCCCTTTTATTTCAAATATGTTTCTTTTATTAGTTTTTTTTTTCTTTTCAACAATTGTTACTTACAATTTTTTTGGTATGGTAACATCCTAAGTTGTTTTTAATTTCTGGTTGTAATAGGGTTTTGTTTTTCTGTTCAATGCAATTTGCATTTTCTCAAAAAAAAAAAAAAAAGGTTAGGTGAGCTAGAATTTAATAGATCTTGTCATCAGACTACTGAAATGAGGGTTCTCTACTATGACCTTTCTTCTAGCTTATTGAGTAGATGGAGCTGCCAGTGACTAAGCCACATCTTGGCTTGTTGAGTTTGACCTCATATGCCCATTCAGGTCTTAAACTTAAGATGTAAAGAAATATGCTCCACAAGATAGATTTATTAATGTATACGTATTTAAAGTCATACTTTGTGGTTTGAGATTATAAAGCTTACACGCATTTAGTAGCTATTGATTGAGACTTATCCATCTCAATATAACTTTGATTCTCCAGTCACTTATGAGAATTTAGTGGATTACAACTAATTGAACTTATCAAGCTAGATAAGCCTTCATGTTTCTTATAGTCCATACTAACAGGTTGATGAAATGGAGGTTCATCTATTATGGAATTTCTTATGGCTTGCTGAGTAAAAGGAACTAGCAACGAATCAGCCACAGCTGGGCTTGTTGAGGTCGACCTCTTACACCCATTCAAACCTTAAGCTTCAGACTGTTGAAAGACTTGTTCCGCTTTAGCTTGATTGGAAGAAATATGTAGTCATAATTTCTCCTTTTCAAACTTTCAAAGTACCAATATATTGAGGAAGGTGATATCTTAAACTTTTTAGAGAAGCACCTATGTAAATTTTGAAAGGGGCAGTTGTCATATTCTTTTATATGGGAGAATACACATCTTTCCAATGTAACCTTATCTCTCTGATCACTTGGCAAAAATTTTCAAACAATAACCACTTTTTACTTATCGAGTCAAATAAGCCATTGTGCTCCTAAAAATCCTTTCTAATAGGTTGATAAAGTGGGGGATCCTCTAGTGTGGCCTTTTTTATGGCTTGTTGAGTAGATGGAGCTATTAGTGATTTAGTCATATTTAGGCTGATTGAATCCAACCTCTTACACCCATTCAAACCATAAACTTCAGGATATTGAAGGACTTATTTCATTATAGTTCGATTTGTTGGAGCATATATTCACATAAATTCTCTTTTCTAACCATTAAATTCTTGTATGTTGGAGAAGGTGATGTCCCAAACTTTTGGAAGATCAGCTACATATGCGTTGATAGAGAAAATTCTTATACCCTTCTTCATGAAGGAGTATTCATAGTTAGTGATTTTAAATATTTATTTAGGGATATTCACATGAAGTGTGATATCGACTTGAATAAATATTTAAAATGCCCGTATATGGTAGGGGGATTTTTTAATAGAGTAGATTTAAATTTTTTTGATTTTAAATGCTTAGTTAGAGATCTTGATGTGTAGTACAATGTCAACCTAAATAAATATTTAAAAATCCCCTATCATGTAAGGTGATTTTAGATGAATTTTTTTATTTTGAGATTTTAAATATTTATTTGGAGATCTTGGTATATAGCATAATGTCTACTGAAATAAATATTAAAAATTACCCCAATATTATTAGAAACTTTGAAATGCCTTACTGCACACAAGAGAATTTCAAAATTTAAATATATGCATGCGCAATAGATATGCACCTAAATATTGATCATTGTATAATACATTGGATATAAAATTTTCATGCATGATAATTCTTTAAATATCGGCCATTGATTGGAGGCATAGGCCTCTAACCGCATAAATCAATAAACTAATAAGCTCCTCATTGATATATCTTCTCATTGATGAAAGAACCAGCCTAATTGGATTCAAATTTATCACCAAATTTTTGGTATAGGATGATTGGCCTTCTTAGCACCAAGACTAATTATACCTCTTAAAATGCCAGAGGATGCACCATTCATTCAAATAATTTTTCCATTCTTGCTCGATAGATTTCTATATTCTGTTGAGCTTGTAGCTTGATTTCATCAAGTGTGTTTAGTTATTATATTCTCAGGCGGGCAGTTCATTCCTAAGTAAGATCATACTGAATTGTTACTTAAAGTGACGGTAGTTCAATCTCCAATGGCAGTACTACTTTAAACCCTAACACCAATGAGTAAGGAGTGGCTTTGGTTGGCTTTTGTATGTTTCCAATACACCCATAATTCTTTTGTCATCTTAGATACCACTCTCTATTATTCTTTGTTAGGATCTTCTTTAACAACTTCACAAATATTTTTTTGAAGGCCTCCTCCAAGACATTTCCCATTAGGTTATATATGGTGAGTATCACCAATTAATTTTGTGGTGATTAACAAACTTGTAAATTCTGGTGCATTTAAATAATATAACATTATATGGGATTATTCGGCATGGCGTGTTGAATCTATAAACAATATTATGTGTGAAAAAGTTGATTACGTGCTCGGATGTGGCTTATTTGAATGGATTCGCTTCTGCCCACTTTAAAAGTTTATCAATTGCAACTAGAATGAAGCAGCATCTAGCTGATGACAATGGATCTATTAGTTCAATTATATATGTGCCCCAACATTCAAATGGCCAGGAAGCTATGGTTGGGTGCAGTGGATTATGCAGCAGATGTGTAACATCACCGTAAATCTAACACGCATTGCATCTCTTAGCGTGGTCAATATAATATGTCACTATCATTGGCTAATAATAACTCATCTTCTTAATTTTAGTAGGCATTTTAGATCTAACAGATTTGCACCACATAGTCCATCATGCATTTATATTACCATTCTATCAAATTCCATGGTCCCTAGGCATCTTAGACACATTTGATCAAAGGCTCATCAATACAACATGTCATTGATAAATACGTATCATAATGCCCTCTTTTAGATTTATGTGGTTAGAGATTTATCCATCTAGAGTTTACTTTCTTTGAAATAGTTAATAATGGTTTCCTCTAATCATCACCTTCCTTAATGTTTAATGTAACCATGATTTTGAGCATCTACTGGTTTTACATCTTTTGACTACTTGACGTTCTTATGGTTGATTTTTAATAATAATATGTAAGGGAGGTTGAGGATCAATCGGGGTTGCATCCTACTGGCTTAAATCTTATATTCCCTATGTATGATGGAATTATAAGATTGTTGCCTCTAAGACTTGACAACTGTAAACCATAATTAAGATAGGCTTTTCCTCAACAATTTTTGCCACATCCTTGGCTAATTTGGCTAAACAAGCTACTTTTGTATTATGAACTCAGGGAACTCGAGCTATTCTAATATTTAGTACTTGCTTTAAAAGATCAAGAGTTTGCCAGTGGTAGTGATATAATTCAAGTTTAAAAATCTTGTAAATACCCAGAACTTAATTTTTTCACAAATTAAGAATCACCAAAGATTTAGAGATTTTGGATTCTAACATAGATTGCAGTTTCCAATCCCAACATTAGAGCTTTATATTTAGCTTTATTAATGGTTTGGGATTTAGTTAAATTGAACAAAAATCTCATTATGTCTCTGTCAGGAGCTACATAAATAAGACTAATGCTAGTTTGGGCTCTTGCAAGATTTAGAAGCTGGCCATATTTAATCAATGACACCCAAATAAATAAGTCTCCCAAAATTATAGTTTCTCCCTTTCCTCAACCTGCTGAAAGTTCGTTAGGGATGTTAAGCCCTATAGAACAGGCCCAAGCTAACCAAGAAGGGGGGGGGGGGGGTGAATTGGTATTTTAAAAAAATTTCTTTTTCACAAAGAACAAAAATCACATAAACCAAAATCACACCACGAGAAAAATAAATGCGGAAATTAAAAGTGCAGAAGCAAGAAACAAGAACACATAAATTTATAGTGGTTCGGTCAACTCGACCTACGTCCATCCCCGGAGGGGCCCTCCGAGTATTTCACTACAAACGTGACTCTCCTTTAGCCCCCACAACTAGACAGAGAAGCCTTTACAACGAACCTCCTTTTTGCCACCCCGGCAAGGCAGAGAACCTATCTCCTTTTGCTTCCTCCTGAAGCTGGCAGAGAACCACAACCAGATGCTGACTCCTTACCTCTACCACCCCTTCCATGGACAAGAAACTCTAGACAAAGAAGAAGCAGAGCGATCCTTGAAGCAACCCTTATGAATCCCCTCACAAGCTCCCCCACACAAGATCCTCTCTCTCTCCCTCTCTCTTTTTCTCTCCTCAAAGCCTTCTCAGATCAAGGCAGCAGCACAAAGGTTGTTCAAAATGTTGAACAAGAGCTCTTAAATAGAAGAGCTTCAACGGAACTCATTAATTGCAAGTTGCTGACAATATCGTCTAGGCCGATATGGACATCAGCCTGGCCAATCAGTACAAATCTCAGAAGATCGGCCAGAGCATCGCCCTGAATGCAAACTGAATGATTTAAAATTGGCTTGATCATCCAGGCCAATCTTACAATCGTCTCGGTTGATCAGTTCAAATCAGAGGAAAATCGTCTAGAGCATCGCCCTGAATTTGAGCTGGCCGATATTTATCGTCCTGAAGTAACTAAGGTTTTTGAATAGATCGTCCTGGCCGATCCTGCGATCGTCCAGGACGATATGATCATATCAATCATCCTTAATTACTCCCTTGATTTTCTAATTAATTAAGGCATAATTTGTGATTATCATCCAAGCCGATAAATGATCGTCCTGGCCGATTATTAAAAAATACAGTATGCCTTAATTGTCTATGGCGGCAACTTCTTTCTGTTTTGAGCTTATCGTCCTGGCCGATACACGTTTCGTCCAGGCTGATCAGTTAATGACGGCTGCCTTAATTAAGAATCCTTATTTAGACTTTCTGTTTTAAGCCTGATCGTCCAGGACGATGTAAATATCGTTCTGGCCGATATGAGTAAAAATAGAATTTCTAAGTCTCTCAAGTGTGTGTGTAGGGTTACTTAGCATCAGTCTCTTTGACCATTACAAATAGACCCAAGAAGAGAAAAAACAAAGTACAGACTGACTCAACCCTAGACCTACGTAATCTTAAACTGGCTTCGTTTGTTCGTCCGATCTTCGATTCCTAAGAAGTTAGAATTAACAAGCAGTCCAAGAGAATCAATAGTGTTTATCAATCATCAAAATATAAGTCATGAAAATAGATTTGCAACACCTGCATGATTTGTTCATTTAGAAAATTATCATTATATGGGGAATCTATAAGGATAGGATGCATGGTGAGGAAACCTGCTAAGGCTTATCCCTTCACTGCCTTTTGTGGCATATATGTGATATCACATTACAGTAATATTACTGTCCAGGTAGCTTAACAACCTTTTAACACTTGTCTTATCATCAAGGACTTCAACGGATTGATCTTTGATATCAACATAATCTTGTAAGAAAGCATGTAATAGCAGAGTTTCTAAACCATAAAAAATTAATGCTAGATAAAGCTTTTAGATTGGGGAATAATATATTTTTGGTCTGATCAGCCTCTGACAGTTGTAGTTGAGTACATTTTTTTACCTTCAACATTTTGTTGAGCCAATAGTGCTCCGAGGGACACTTCTAAAATTTCCTTGTTTAGTGTAAGAGGCTTTCCAAAAAAATTAACATTGCGAGAATGGGTAGATTTAATAAGTATATTTTTATACTATCAAAAGCTTCCTAGCATTTTACATCCCATTTAAATTAAATGTCTTTCTTCATCAGCTTTTAAAATGACTGGCACATACCTGACAAATTTGATATGAAATATCAAATGAAAGCTAGTTGTCCTTGTAAGGAGTGAAGTTGATGGAAATTCCTTAGTGGCAGTATCTACATAATCGCCTTACCTTTATTGGGGTTGATTTTGATTCATCAGTGACAAATAATATATCCCAAGATTTTTCAGAGGAGACCCTAATAGTAAATTTGAGAGGGTTCATCTTTAGATCAAACTTTTTGATCCTCTCAAAAGCAATCCTCATGTCCTTTATGCTATCTTATTGGTCCATGCTCTTGATGAATAGGTCATCTATATAGCACTCGACCATTTAATGAATTAATTTGTCAAAGATAAATGTCATTTCCCACGTGTAGGTAGCATTAGCATTCTTTAGGGCAAAGTGCATGACCATGTAGAAGAAAATATCTTGCCTGAGATCCTCAAAAATATTTCACCAAAATTTGGGCTTAATATGACCACTAGATTGAGATAAAATTAAAAAAGAAAAATAGATTTCTAACAAATTAACATAACTCTCTATACAGTGATCAAAGACTTTTATTTTATTTTTAATAAATAGTAGAGCTCAAGACCTTTCTAATGATCCCAAAAACACTAAATTTGGGGAAAAAATAGATTTATTGTGAATTTTGGAAGTTTCTATGCATTTAATTAAATTTTTAATTCAATTTAATCAGAAATAGTGGCACCGCCCCATCATAAGCTAACATGTGTTGTAGATTAATAAAAATTGTGGACATGAGTTTGACTAATCTACGTCAGCTACGCGTCTTAGCCGTCAGATCTGATCTGGGTTTAATCTGATGGCTTAGAGCATGCCATGCCTCTCCCATAGTTTTGAATTGACCTTCATTCGAGTTCTGGGGAGGTCACGCAGTTCTATTGGGGCGATATAGCAGAAGAAGAGCCATCTGATCTCACTTAAGAAAGGATCAGATGGCTCGAGTTCATTCCAAGGAATTCTATTCAACTTGAATTAGGAAATTCAAACATCCATAACTTTTAAAATACTTATCCAAATTTAATGAAATTTGAAACACAGGTTTATAGCGACCTAATCATCCAACAACTAAAGTTTGAAGGCTTCAAGAGTTGTAGATTTTATGTAGTTTCAATTTAAATTTTGAGAGAAAAAGTGAGATAACTTACCATCCTCATTTTATGCCTCTTAACAATTGGTTGGTGCACTACGCATCTTTTGATACACTTTGTGTATTCTATTTTTTCAATTTGGCGTCTTTGCGCATCTTTTATTTTTGCATCATTGGCCAATTTTTTGAATATGCTACATTTCTTAAATCTTTAAAAACAAAAGTAAACTCATCCTATTGACAAAGCGAATTTCTTGAATAAGAAAATTATGAGTTAGATTCAATAATTTGCAAATGATTCCTATGCGATAAATAAAATGTAGGGAGATAAAAAAATTTAGCTTCAAAGACTAATTTAAAATATGAAAAAGATTTTAAATCAAAAGTAGAATAACCCTTTTAGGAAATAGAGATTGAGAGTCAAAAACATGAGTTTCCTTCCTTTGACTATTTTTAGAGAAGTCAATCACAACTTACCAAAGATTTCAAGAAGAAATAGAAAGTAGATTTTTCATTTTTTGAAAAGTGAATGTGTGTGTTGATCAAAGAAAAAATTTCACAAAATAAAAAAAATCAAAGAATAAACAAAGACAAAAACACAAAATAAAACTGAAACAAAATAAAAAACAAAAATAACAAATCTTTGACCCAACCCTTGCTCGTAGCCAATGCGTGAGCCAATCAAATTATCAATAGAATATTCATTCAAATCTTTTGATTCACAAATAGCAACAACTTTGGCATCAAAATTTTCAAGTAAACAACGAAGAATTTTGTTAACTTTTTCAAAATTTAAAAATTCATTTCCTAAGGCATGCAATGATGTTACAATTTGAATGAACCTGGTATACATGTCTAAGATCATTTCAAAAGGTTTCATGGAAAATAGTTCAAAATCATGCATTAATATATTCAACTTGGATTGCTTGATTTCACTAGTGTCTTCATATATGGTGTGTAGTTTATCTCAAACTTCCTTACCAGTAGTGCACATGGATACTAACATAAAATCTTCATAATTTAAAGCACAGAAAAAGTAATTTAAAGATTTTAAATTCAATTGAGCATTTACTTGTTCTTCCCTATTCCATTGATTAAAAAGAATATCAATTTTAACTCCATTAACAATACGTGACGGTGATGAATAACAAGTTAAAATCATATGCCACATGCGAAAATCAATCGATTGCAAAAAAGTAGTCATGCAAATTTTCTAAAAATCAAAAGTAATATTTTCAAATAAAGGTGGTCTGATGATTGAATATCCTTCCGCAATATTACGATTAGAAAAGTTATCCATGGATCAAAAATTCAAAAGCTTTTAAAAACTTATTTTATGAATACTTGCTCTGATACCACTTGAAAGTGCTTAGTTGACACTAGAAAGTGCTCTGATACAACTTAAAAATTCATTAGGGATGTTAGGCCCTATGAACTGGCCCAAAGCTAATTAAGAGAGAGAGGTAAATTAGATAACTTTAAAACCAAAGATAAAACTCAAACCAAAATCACCACCAAAATCAAGTGTAGAAGAAAATAATGCGAAAGCAATAATAAGAAAGAACACACCGGTATTTATAGTGGTTTGGTCAAACCTTGACCTACATCCACTCCTTAGAGACACCCTCCAAGTATTGCACTAAAACAAGTGTCTTTCCTTTAGCCCCCACAGCTAGGCAGAAAGCCCTTACAAAATCACTTCCACCTTCCCTCGAGACAAGCCTTGAATCCGATGGTATTAAGGTGCAAGTCTGCCGGAGCAACCGTGTGGAATCCCCCTCCACACTCCCTTGAGTCCCCCCTCATAGAATCTTCTCCCTCTCTCAGACTTCACCCATTCCTCACTCCCTTTCAAGCTTTCTCTTCAAGTTTCCCCAACAAGAATGAAGCTACAATGGCTGCCAAAGACACTTATAAAGTGTCATATCATAGCTTAAATAGAAGATCTCAAAACAAGCTCATTAATGCAAGTTGCCAACATTATCGTCCAGGACGATATAAAATATCTTCTTGTACGATTATTACAAATTAAGCTCATCAGCCCAGGATGATTTGGGATGATCAGAAGAAAATTGGTTACATCATCCTGGCCGATCTCACGATCTTCCTGGATGATTAGTTTAAAACTGATTTCAATCGTCATGATCATCACCTGGAATAGATTTTGGCCGATATAAATTGTCCAGGAAATCATCCTGATCGATCCTACGATCGTCTCAAACGATGTGATCATATCAATCAGACATTAATGCTTTCTAAAGATACCAGATCAATTTAGGCATAATTGAGTTAGATCGTCCTGGACGATGTGTATATCATCCTGGCCGATTTCCTAAAATAATGAATACCTAATCTGATCATGGCGGCTGATTCTTTCTGAATTGAGCTTATCATCCTGGCCGATGCAAATATCGTCCAGGCCGATCAGCCTTCCTTAATGAGGATGCCCTAATTAGGCTTTCTGCTTTTGGACAGATCATCCAGGCCGATATAAATATCATCCTAAATGATGTTAGCAAAAATAGCAAACTTTAGAGAACAGTCAGAAAATCTTCCAAGTTACAAAGCATCAGGAGCCACACCAAATACAATAGACTCAAAAAAGGAAAAAGTGTACAAACTGACTCAGACCTAGTCTATCTAATCTTGAGCTGATTCTAAATTGCAGTCTGATCGTGTGTACCTGAAATGTCAGTAGATAAGGTAGTCGTAGAGAAAAGGAATGTTTGCTATCATCAAAATTATAAGCCATAGATCCGCAATAAATAGAACTCCAAAAAGCTAATTAAGTCGTCACAGTTCATACAATACGATCACAAGATCGTACGGCATGATACCAAAATTTGGCCTGTTAGTATCGTATGATCACCAATTAGTATAGTACGAACAGTTAAAATTTTTGCCTTCTGTGTTGTATGATGTATAATAAGTATAGTACGATCAGTTCAATTTTTCCTATTAGTGGTGTATTATTTCTAGTTAGTACACTATGATTTGTTCGAATAGTTCTATATAAATGAATCATAATACAACATGATTAGTTCAACCAAATTACAATTTGTCTAAGAAGAATTTTAGGATGACCAAATATTCTCTTTGTTGATCATATAGTACGATCCAATTCATAAAATACGATCTAAAAATCAAAACTAAGTAGATTCAATTGATTAATCAAAGTATTAAATTAGGCAATCTTTTAAACATCATACAATATGAATAAAACAAAATTTATAATTCAATTTATTATCTAATTTAAGGAACAGTGGGATTTCTTATAATATATAATCATCCTGTATGATTAGGTGGTCATACAGTATGATTATTTATAATTTATTATAATTTAATTCTTAATTAATTAAACATTTTGATTAATTTTTTATTACGCAGATCATACAATACAATTTGGATCTTCTAGTACGATCTTAAAAAAAAATTAAAATATTTAATTTCACTCCTCTAAGTGTGTTTATATGGTTGTTAAGTTAACATACACATTTATAAGACTTGACTCAAGAAATAAAAAAAACAAATAAATAAAAATTATAGACTCTTTCTACGCATCCAATTCTATCAAATCATGATGAAGGGTACATGATATACATGACATGTTAGTGCACATACAAATAAATAGACACTATAAATAATAAGAGAAATAAAGAAGCAATTAATAATATTTGTTATCATCAAAATCACAAACTCGGGAGCCCAAGTTGTAGTAGGGGTTGTTGTAGTTCTCATATGATTAGGGTCATTATGCTGCTGAAATTTTTCAGAAATTTCAAAAAGTTGAACATTTAGTTAGGTAAATTAATTAAGATAAAATATAGACTTCTTATCGAGTCCTCTCGTTAGCATCATTTGAATGTAAATTTAAAATTATTCATCTTGAGTCTCAAATTCAGAGTTTGATTCATCCTTTGATCACTTAGGATATAGTTGATATTATCATACACTATATCTAGGATAATTTCATGTGTATTAGGTTGTTAGCCAAAAGTGCATTACAAAAAAGGTAAGCCCAAAAGTATTTGTACACCTAGTACTCCTTTTCAAAAAAAGTATAAGGAATTCAAGGATATTTTATAAAATTTAAAGATGTTTTCAAATAAGTAATTGATATTTTAAAAATATATAATGCAACTATCACATATATTAAATCCTTAATGAGTGTAATCTCCATTTTAATTAAAAATTTTCTCTTTGGATATGCAATTGATTGTAGGGGCATGCATTTATAGGAAATCATGATCCCAGTATAAAATAAACCCTATCTTAGTTTGCTAAGATATAGGAAAAATCTTTTGGATGCCCACTAAAGCTAATCCTGGTTAATTTCATATTTGGAATGATATGTGTATGTGAATACTTTTCTCTAGAATAAATTTCATACCCACTATGTTGAATTTGAATATGAAAATAAATTGTTTCTTCTCTCAAGTTGATAATGCGGTGTTAGTTTATCTTTCGACATAATTAACGCTAATTATATAGATTTGTCTAAAGAAAACTAAAATCCCAAATCGATGGTTAATCATTTATATTGTCCACGATTACTGTCATATGATTAAACGAAAAAGGAAAGCCAATAAATGAATAGGTAAGTAGCTTTGCGGATAACAACAGAATGACATTTTTTATTGTACTAGAAAAATTTAAATGTTCTCTACGTAAATGAAATAATATAGATATTATATATATATATATATATATATATATATATATATATATTTGTATGTGTGTGTGTGTGTGTGTGTGTAAGAGTATGTAATGATGTGAATATAAATAACCCTTTCATAAATTAATGGGAAAATTTTTAAAGTAGACATGACTAGAAACTTAATTATGTAATTAAGTATTGTAAAAAAAAAAAGTAGGCAAAGTTGCTTGTTAAACAGGAGACACGCTGCTGACTCAGATTTGCTAAGTCATGTGTTAATTGCTCATTTAACATGTAAATTTGGTTCATTGTGCAAGTCACCCATTGAACGGGTGACTTGCACAACATATGTTTATTTAATTAATGCCACTCTTTTATTTGTGATAGGTATGTAAAATATGCTATAACAAAATTTTGGGGGAAAAAAATGATATGCGTAGAAGAATTTATAAAGAAAATTATAATAGATTTTTTTTTTAAAATTAGTGTAATTTAAATACTTCAATAGTAATATTTAAATAAATCTAATTATTTAAGGATATTTATATATGATTATTTTATTATGCTAAGTAATTTATTATTTAGCTATATATAAAATATTTACTATTGTATAATTTATCACATTATTTGTAATAAATTTATTTTTTAATTTATTTATAATTAAAAGAAATATCATTTGTTAATTTTTTAAAGTTTAATTATTTTGATTTTAATTTAGATTATTTCATTATTAAGGGCATTAGATTCCTGGCATATATTACATTGGATTCTGCTACAATTGTGAGGTAGTTGTTTAAAATCATTTATTTGATTATTAATGCTAACATGAAGCTGTCTCAATAAGAGAACTATGTGGCTGTAATATCTAATCAATTGTTATTCTGGCAGACAAAGGAGATTAGATGTACTATCAATCTTTTTTATAGAATTGAATTTAATAGTTTAGCAATAAAGTCTACCTCTTTCTAGTTCTATTATATAAGTGTGTTTGGGTTGGAAAGTGTTGAAAAAGGAGTTTTGAAAATTTTATTTTTCTTTGAGAATTTTAATTCAGGATTTCAGTCATGAAATCAAACACATCATTATGAATGATATATCACCTCAGGAGGCAAGGATATCATTTAATAGTGGGTTCAGATAATGAGGCTGCAAATTTCAACTGGGCTATAGTAGTCAAATTCAAGGAAGGATGACATATAACCCTGAAGAGTTAAAATGGCATTCTATCAAGCATTTAACTATAATAGTGTGGATGAGAGATCATTAATTTCAAATTCAGGATCCAGATAAAAAATAATATATCTTCCTAAGGAAAGAAAAACATCATTTACTTATCAATCGTCTGAATATGAAGAGAATGGTTGTTGTTGATTTAGTTTTCATAAAGAAGACTAGTTGAATTTTGAAAAAAAAAAATTTTTTTGAAAAAGTGGGTGTTGGTTATGAATCTTCTATGAGTGCAAGCCCTCATAGTTAATTTCATCATAGGGAGGTTGAATTCCCTATAAACACTCTCAATTAAAATAACATAAGGAATTCAGTTTAGAGATTTTTTAGGAGTGATAACAAAGGTGGATTTAGAGTTTCAATAGGGATTAGAACAAATTTTGAACACTTATTTATGAAGATCAAAAGAGGAGAGGTAGGAGGCACTATGAGATTCTGAAATAATTTAGAAGTGTCCCAACATAAGATAAGTATTAGGCTTTAAGTTTTGGATTGAGAAAATATTTAATTTGAGTTGATCATTTTATTAGAAATTTTAGAACCATATTCCTATAAAATGAGGTCTTAATTAAACCTTCCTAAAACCCTAAATCTAAATTATGCACTATATAAAAGTAACTCAAACCTAGCTAATGTGATGAAAAATCTAGACTTAACCTAGACTAGATTGGGGAGCCATCTACCACCTAGTTGATTAAATCCATGAGTCTGATTATTTTATAAAAGGGTGGTAGGGAAACTATTATTAAATTTTTTGAGAGTTAGGACTGATGACTAGAGCAATTAAAATTTTAGACTCATTTTAAAATTAATTTCTAGTGCAATGCATGCTGATTGACTTGAAAAAATACATGAATTTGCATGTAGCAGTTTTAAAAAGGTTTAAAAAAATTCCATAGAGATTGCACAACATCCCCTTGACAAGACTGTACCCTAATAGATCAGGTGGCCTGCCATAACCCGCAGATGAGAAAGTGCCTAACAAGAAAGATAAGTAAATTAATATGACTATGTAGACTCTCAGCTGTCTTGAGCTTATTTCTTCGATCATTAAATTTTATATGTTAACCTAAAATTTTAAATTTTAATTTTAAGTAGAAAACATTTTTATTCGTACCCTCACGAGCCTCTGATTGAATTCTAGGCTAAAACAAAACTCAACATGCAAATCGCCAAAATAACTAATAAAAATAGGTAGTCTTAATCGCAAGCAAAGTGAATAAATCAAACCAATAAATTAAATGTCCATAAGCAAATTACTTGTTTATTACAATCCATAATTTATAGAAATTAAAAGTGGACGGGCATCATTGACAACAAACTCGAATTCTAATCTTAGGATAGATGCAAATAACTTTGAGCGGGGTAATCTATGTCTTTAACTCTTCATACTTCTCCTTTTTAGGCTCCTTGGATTCATTGTATCTAGATACCCAAATGAAAAAAACTCTCCCTCCAAGCAAATGTTATTCTTTCCTCTTTGGGTTTTAAAGTAATCCAAATTTGAGTTTCCAAATGGAAAAGGACATTTCTCTAAGCGATGTCCTTTCCTCTTTAGAATCAAACATTGGATTTCTATATCCCAAGTTAAAGGTAGGCTTTCAATACTCGATTACAACTCAATTTAAATTGAAATAAATCAAAAAGAAAATTTAGACTCTCCTATATGGCTATCTTAAGTAGTTTAAAGTAAAATACATCACAAAAACATTTATATAGTTGAATTAAATTAAATCTCAACCACACTTGGCCACCCTCTTTTAATTTCAAAGGGGACTAAGGCAATTTTAGCACTTGCATAAAAAATGTATCAGTTTAAAATTTTATTTTCCCCCCCTTGATTTTAGCCTTGTACAAGTATGACCACCTACATTGAGCACCAGATTGTTCATAACCTAAGGATAATTTATTGCCCATCACATTAATTCACATATTGCAGTTAAAGTAAGTAAATACTCACATCAATCAATTTTTAATTACAATATGCAATGAAAGTTTGAAAATTTGGGAAATCATCTAACATAAAATGTAAACAATGGCCTAACCTAAACTAGAGGTTGTTGTCCTAGCAAATTATCTAAAGTGTGTGAGGTAAGCTGTGTTACTTGCATATGTCCTAAATTGGGAAATTTGTTGAACTTATCTAGTGTTCGAGTTTGTTAAATATTGAAGGAGAAATTTATGTTTAAGTATAAATGTTAGTGTATTAAAGCTTAATTTAAGTATATTTTAATTATTAAATGATTACTACATTTATTTCTCACCAAGGCCATGAAATTTATTTCACCATCCTTGGGGTTAAGCTAATAACCTCGTAGTCATGATCTCTCAACTTTTAGGTCTACCCCTACCTTTCTTAACATAAGTCAAATCTAATACCTCTACTCTCCTAATCGGGTCATTGGAAGGTCGTCATTTTATGTGACCAAACCATCTAAGGCGGCTCTCTCTCTAATCTTATCTTCTATTGAAGCTACTCTAACCTTTTCACGTATATGCTCGTTTTGTATCCTATCTCTAAGGGTAAAGCCACTCATCCACCTGAGCATCCTCATCTCTGCCACATTTAACTTAGTATTATGCCTCTCTTTTAATGGCCAACATTCGGCACCATAAAGCATTGCAGGCCTCACTACCATCTTATAGAATTTTCCCTTAAGTTTGAGGGGTACATTTCTATCACATAACAAGCCCGACGCATTCCTCCACTTTCCATCCAACTTGAATTCTGCTGATAATATCCCCATCTATTTCACCATCACTTTGAACAATAGATCCAAGATATCTAAAACATATACTCTTATTAATGACTTGATCGCCCAAAGTCACAATCCCTTCACTAGGTCTATTACTACTAAAATTACACTCCATATATTCCATTTTAGATCTACTCAAGCGAAAACCTTTAGACTCTAAGGTTGACCTCCATAATTCAAGTTTACCTTCAACTCCCTCTCTAGTCTTATCAATAAGAAGAATATCATCAGCAAAAAGCATACACCAAGGTACATCCTTTTACAAATGTCTAGTGAGAACATCCATGACTAAAGCAAAAAAAGATATGGGCTTAAGGCTGATCCTTGATGTAACCCAATCGAAATAGGGAAATACTTAGTCAATCCACCTTGTGTTTGAACACAGGTAATAGCTCCTGCATACATATCTTTAATGATTTGAACATCAACATTATTGACTCCTTTCTTTTCAAGAACTCTCCATAGCACTTCTCTTGGAACTTTATCATATGCTTTTTCTAAATCAATAAATATCATATGTAGACCCTCCTTATTTTCTCTATACTTTTCCATCAAACCTTGTAATAAATGTATGGCTTCCATAGTTGACCTACCCGGCATGAATCCAAATTGATTTTGAGAAACATAAGCATTATTAACTCCTTATTTTCTCTATATAATATATAACATAGTGCAAAAAAAATCTCTATTAATGTACATGACCACACATCCAACATAACCAAAACTAACGCCTCCTCGATGTCCTATATGGTATGACATCATTGCTTGGCATGTAATGCTATGGTGGACGAAGGGGACTGTCATATAACTCATGGTGCTCCTCAATGGTGATGTCAATCTAGGAAATGTTAGGTGCATGTACGGTTGATGGAACATACTCTAGAATGAACCAAGAAGGCAAATCTTGTTGTGTGGGATAATTAAAGTGCTCCTGAGAGGAGCCCTGATACTAGAAACCACACTATTGTGATCTCCCAAAGTCGATGTTGTGCTGAATGTTGTGTGGCTCTCAATGATATGCATTTGCCTACACAATCCCTAGTAAAGCTCTCCAGATCTATTTGTATCCCTTTGCATATCTCAGTACCACCGAAGTAAGGTTGTAAAGTCCTCTCCATGTCATGGAAGAAATCACACTGCAATTAATATGTAAAGAATTTAGTTGAATATGAAAAAGAATGACTAAAAATGTAATATATTGATTGATGTTTTCTTACGAAATGGTGCTTTGAGGGTGCTCTAGGGTAGTAAATTGTGGGAGGCGCAACGGGTGCCTTCAACATGTATAATGTAGCCAAAGACCTAAACCATTACAAGTAGCAATTTACTGCACTCTTGTTGTTAGGCCAAAACTATAACAAGTGTATGCATCTTGCTATATTGGCCCTCTTAGGCTTTATTTCCTATGTCAACTCTTTTTACATATGTGTAAGGATTTCTCCTCCAAGCAAGTATGTGTCAAATAAACCACTATCCTCTAATATCAACAATTATTACAAGTGGATCTCAGAGCCTGAAGTATTGGGGAAGAGGTAATTACCTAAAAGGTAACAATCCAAGAGGAAGATAACATAATTAGGTGTGATGTTGCCTCTAATATTATTCCATGTTTAAGATTAAATATATTTAACATAACTTGCATATAATAAATAGCAATGGAATAAGAAAATTGTTGAAGCATAATGGATTGAACGATAAAAAACTACCTCATCTGGATGTGTTGTTCTATGATTGCCACTAAGTGAAGTACTACTAGGGTGGGTATCTGTGAGTGATGAGGCTTGGCTAGGTACCTCCACTAAAGGATGGCGACTAGGCTGGCACTTACTTGGCCTAGGAAGATTATCTTGCATAGTACATATCCAAGAAGAATGTTAAAAAATGAGTCTTTATACCATAATGAAGGAATATAATAACTTGAATAACAAATAGAATTGCTTGGTTGGGCATATAGTTTGACTATTCCCCATAATGTGACATGCACTACAAACCCTACCGATTTGAGGCTAAGATTTGTCCATTGTGTTTCTATATCATCACACTCATGGTCTCCCTGATTGCCTTCTATAATTTGGTGGGCTTAGTGGGAAAATTCTATATGAAGGATCATGACAAGCCCAACCATCCCTATCTAGAATGTTATGAAATTTTCTTGAGTAGATCAAGCGGTATTTGTTCATGGTGTAGTAAAATGACAAGTAATATAGATGCTTCGTGTTAGTAGTCTGACATAACTAATCACATGTGCCCAAGGGGGGGGGGGGGGGGTATGATAAATGATTGTTCTACCAAAATTATAGAGGAAGTGCATATCATCCTTGATGTCTACCTCGTAAGAACATGAAGACATATCATAAACCTAAAAATCACACATGTTAATTTGAATTGGTTTAAGCAATCTCCTAATTTCTAGCTTGACCCTTCTAACTATTTCTTGAACTATTGGGGAAAACATACGATTGTTTTGTCGCTCTCATTATTAATCATCTGCCCTTATATTTATTGAGTAGGAAAGTACTGTCCGAATTGAGAATTGGGCAATAGAACCTCCAACCTTTAATAAATGGACTGAAAGAACAAAATATTTGCTAAAACCTATAAGTAAATAAAGATTGGATCTTATAGACTGATTTGGGCGTTGCAGATACAACATCTTTCATGAAGAGGTTTATAGTTTAATAAGATATCCCAACTATCAAACATAGCGTTAACAACCTTCCGCTTGGCATCCCAACCTTTCGCTTGGCATCCCAAGCCCTCATATAAAAACTAGTTAGATTGAACTTTGCTTTTAATCGATCTATGATCTCCTTAGGCTTCATGTCCATCTATTTTCTTATATTAAGCAGCATGAAGTAGCTAATGAACTGGAAGGTGCATTACTTGTGGTAGGATTGGTACATGTATACATATTCCTTACAAAGGAGATTCTCCGAACACCACCTAAACATTTACTTAAACCTGCATGCAATTGCTATAAGAATGGTTTGACATGTTTTCTATGTTGCTCAGAATATATTATAAATATCTTCATGTTCAAAGCTACAACTACAAATTGAACATTATTAAGGATTGACCAGCCTTGTAAAGTAAACTGTAAGTTGATTTTCATGTGAAGCACACCCCTTAAATCAAATCTGTCAAAATTGAAAACTCTTCACATATTATGTTTATTCCATCACCACTTTCAAAGTTTATTTCCTCATCCCACTAACGGGTTGTCTGACATATTTCAACATATTCATTGTTATCAACCATTTATTGTTATGCTTCAATAGTCCTACTACAATAATTTTGAATAATATTATGAATGTCATCATGATTAGTCACATTAACTTCATTTAAATCACAAGTAACTCATTAGAACTTTCACTATCCTGTTCACCAGATCCACTATTCATCATTTTATAACTTCATCAATAACATGCATAAATGCTCTACACTCAGTAGCTCCGATAAATTCACCACGCGATTTTGTAGAAGGACTTGCAACATTTGGTCCATATTAGTTTTGTATAACACTAAATCAAATTCTTATATGTTATATTATTGACCAATGAACAAACTAAGTAGGATAAGCTTATTCATAATGTGTTTTATTGGCAACTTAGTGAACATAAGGTTCATTCATTCGCAATTACCTGGAACCACCATCATGCATCTCAATCTAATTATCCAAGCCAAATGATTCACAGATTTGGGAGGCAAGATTTTCATCTATACTTGTTCCCACCCCCTTCTCTTCAAGTTCCACATACAAAATAAGAAATCCTCCAATGGCATGTGATAATACAACTTCATATACATCATCATCCTCAACATGCGAAATGAAATAATTCCTGATTTGAAGATGACATACTGAGTTCACTTTATACTTGGTCTCATTGTATTTGACTGCTTTAAGCGCACCCTAAACTTAAGTTGGTCTTAGTTTGTTTAGAGGCACCTGCGATTGACGATTTACCCCCTGTATACATTGGTAAAAAATTAGCATTCAAGGTTAATTGCACATCATAAAGGAGCATAAACGAAGTTGAATGCCCACTCATTTGAACTCCTAAGCTTTACTAATGAATATGAAAGGTAATAAAAACTTGAATTTTTTTCTTATTTTAGATCATAATTATGCTTCAAACTAACAAAATCCAACTTTAATCAAATATAAGAAATAATTAAAACCTCTCATGACCTCGTAAACCAAATTTAAATTCATAAATACTAAAAAAAATTAAATTACACTAAGGTTTTCTTTGTGACAACTTTTTACTGCTTTTTAAAAGTAACTTTCAAGTACATTAATTTTTTGAACTAAAAATTTTTGTACTAAAATGCAGTAAAATACTATCCCAAATGAAACAAAAAATTACTAAAATACATTAAAACAACATAAATGATATATAAATACGATAAATCAGTCTCAAAGATGATGTTACCTAATTATATTTAAGATATGTGATTATAAAAAAACTTCTAGAAGTTTTTTATTTTATGAATTTTAATTACCTCATATTACTTTAATTTTCTTAAAATTCTGACATTCGTTCGATTTGATGAATTGAAATTAAAATTTTCAAAAATTAGATTAGAAATAGTTTACCACAACAATAGCAACAACATCAAGCCTTTATCCCACAACGTGGGGTCGGCTACATGAATCCTTTTTCTCCACTATGTCCTATTAAAAGTAAAATTCTCATTTAAATCTAATAAAGAAAGGTCATTCCTAATATTTTCTAACCAAGTCTTTTTAGGTCTACCCTTACCTTTCTTAATGTTGCGGATCTATGGTTTATGATTTTGATCATAGCAAACATTCCTTATTTCTCTACGATTGCTTTTTGTGCTAATGTTTCAGGTCCACACGATCAGACTGCAATTTGGAACCAGCTCAAGATTGGGTAGACTAGGTCTGTGTTAGTTTGTAATCTTTTTCCTTTCTTGAGTCTATTGTATTTGATGTGGCATTTGATGATTTGTAACTTGGAAGATTTTCTGTTGTGCCCTAAAAGATTTTTATTTTTGATAACATCGTCCGGGATGATATTTATATCGTCCTAGACGATCTGACAAAAGTAGAAATCCTAATTAGGGCATTCTCTTTAAAGCAGCCGTCTTTATGCAAAACACATCGTCCTGGACGATTTTATATCGGCCAGGACGATAGGCTCAATTCAGCAAGAATCTGCCGCCATATCTACTTAGGAAAATCTTATTTTTGATATCGTCCTGGTATATCGGCATGGACTATAAAATATCGTCCTGGCCGATCCAGAGCAATTTTTCCAAAATTTCTCAGGCAGTTTTGGAATGCAATTAATGGGGATTTCGTCCAGGCCGATCGTAAGATCGTCCGGGACGATTAGACATCATCCAGCTTCATTTCAAGGCGATATTCAGGATGATTTTCCTCATATTTGAACTAATCAGCCAGGACGATATGCCTATCGTCCTAGACGATAATGGCGACAACTTGCATTAATGAGCTCATTTTTAGAGCTTCTATTTAAGCTATGGCATGGCACTTTGTAAGTGTATTTGGCAGCCATTGTAGCTTCGTTCTTGTGGGGGAAACTTGAAGAGAGAGCTTGAAAGGGAGAGAGGAAAGGGTGGAGTTTGAGAGGGAGAAGATCCTGTGAGGGGGAGGAACTCAAGGGAGTGTGGTGGGGGATCCACACGGTTGCTCCGGCGAACTCGCACCTTATTACCATCGAATTCAAGGCTTGTCTCGAGTTAAGTTCACCAAAGAAGAAGATCTCTTTGGTGTCAAAGGACCCGGCGACTCTGCCGCACCGGGGAAGGTGGAAGTGATTTTGTAAGGGCTTCTCCGCCTAGCTATGGGGGCTAAAGGAGAGACACTTTTGTAGTGCAATACTTGGAGGGTGCCTCCAAGGAGTGGACTAGGTCAAGGTTTGACCGAACCACTATAAATCCAGTGTGTTCTTTTCTTATTATCGCTTCCGCATTTATTTTTCTTCCGCACTTTGTTTGTGGTGATTTTGGTTTGAGTTTTAACTTTGATTTTAAGGTTTTCCAATTCACCTCTCTCTTGATTAGCTTGGGACTAAGTTCAAGAGGGCCTAACATCCCTAACGAACTTTCAAGTGGTATCAGAGCGGTTTTCATAAAATAAGTTTTTAAAAGCTTTTGAATTTCGATCCATGGCTAATTTTTCAAATCGTAATGTTGCGGAAGGATATTCAATCACCAGACCACCTTTATTTGAAAATATGTCTTTTGATTTTTGGAAAACTCGCATGTCTATTTTCTTGCAATCGATTGATTTTTGCATGTGGCATATGATTTTAACTAGTTATTCATCACCGTCACGTATTGTTAATGGAGTTAAAACTGATATTCCTTTTAATCAATAGAATAAGGAAGAACAATTGAATGCTCAACTGAATGCAAAGTCTTTAAATTATTTTTTCTGTGCTTTAAATTCTGATGATTTCATGTTAGTATCCACGTGCCCTACAGGTAAGAAAGTTTGGGATAAATTGCACACCATATAAGAAGGCATTAGTGAAATCAAGCAATCCAAGTTAAATTTGTTAATGCATGATTTTGAACTGTTTTCCATGAAACCTTTTGAAACAATCTTAGACATGTATATCAGATTCATTCAAATTGTAAACTCATTGCATGCTTTAGGAAAATATTTTTCAAACTTTGAAAAAGTAAATAAAATTCTTCGTTGTTTACTTAAAAAATTTGATGCCAAAGTTGTTGCTATTTGTGAATTAAAAGATTTGAATGATTATTCTATTGATAATTTGATTGGCTCACTCATTGCCTATGAGCAAGGTTTGGGTCAAAGACTTTTGGATGCAAGCGAAACGATCGTTCTAAAAGCTGAAGATACGGGAAGAGGAAGCTTAGTTGGTGACGATAGCAATGACTTGTCAAGTAAATCACAAAGCTCACCAAAGCATAAGCAAAAGTGGAAGAAAGGTAAAAATGGTAAGGATGTTAATATTTCCTCTGACATTATTTGTTTTCGATGTAGGAAACCTGGACACATGAAGAATGAGTGCCCTAATTTAAGAATTCTTCCTACAAAAGAAAAGGGCAAGGCAAAGCTAAATTTAAACTGGGGAAATAATGAAAGGCAAAAAATCTCATGGGCAGATCTGGTCTCTGAAGCATCGGACCAAGAGAGAGATAATGGTTAAGAGCCTTTCGTGTTTTTGTGTTTTTCTTTTTTTTTTATTTATTTTTATTTTTTTTTGTTTTGTTTGTTCTTTAAAAATTTTTTTTTCGTGAAAGTTTTTCTCTCATCAACACACACAGTCACTTTTCTAAAAATGAAAAATCTACTTCCTGTTTTTTTTTTAAAATCTTTGGTAAGTTGTGTTTGACTTCTCTAACACAGTCAAAGGAAGGAAACTCGTGTTTTTGTTTCTCTTTCTCTCTTCTTAAAGAGGTTATTTTACTTTTGATTCAAAATCTTCATCATATTTTAAATTAGATTTTGAAACTATTTTTTTTATCTCCCTACATTTTTTCTATCGCATAGAAATCTTTTGCAAGATTGTTGAATCCACCTTAAAATTTTCTTAATCAAGTTGTTCATGCTGTCAAAAATTTGGGTTTACTTTGGTTTTGAAAATATAAGAAAGAAAGCATATTTTTTGAAAATAAAAAAAAAGTGGCCAATGATGCCAAACCAAAAGATGCGCAATGACGCCAAATTGAAAAAAAAATACACAAATTATATTAAAATCAAAAGATGCTCAAAGAGTCATTCAAGTGATAAAGGGCATAAAATGAGCCCACAAAAAATATGCTTATTTTTTTTTCTTATACTACTAAAAACTTAAGAAAATTCTTGATATGTTCGAAACTTGTGCTTGAAAATTTTGGTTCCTGATTCAGAAATTTGTGCATTGATCTTCTATTAGATATGTTTTATGGAAGGAGTTTTGAAAAATTAATGTTTCTTTTTCCCATTTATTTCTTGATTTGGATATTGGATTAAAAAGTTTTTGAGCCTTTAAAAGAACTTGAGTTTGGATTATCAAATTCTAAATTTCCAACCTTTTCTGGGCTATGCGTTGTCAAATCCGATTTTACTATGATTTTGATTAAAACCAAGAGGTAACTTTCTCATTTTAAGAATATTTGTTTTTTTTTTCACTAGATCAGGGAACATTTTTATCTCCTATTCGTTTTGTTTTTTGTTTCTGCCTCCTCTCTTTTTGATAATGTCAAAGGGGGAGAACGTACTGTTGAATTTGTATCTTATTTTCAAAAAATTAAAAACAACAAAAATATGTTCATCTCCCCTAAATTTTAAAGTTTTATTCTAGTGAGGGGGAGATTAGGAGAATGTGTTTACTTTTTTGAAAATTCAAATTGAAATGTTTTACCATCATCAAAAAGGGGGAGATTGTTGCGGATCTATGGTTTATGATTTTGATGATAGAAAATATTCCTTATTTCTCTACGATTGCTTTTTGTGCTAATGTTTCAGGTCCACACGATCAGACTGCAATTTGGAACCAGCTCAAGATTGGGTAGACTAGGTCTGTGTCAGTTTGTAATCTTTTTCCTTTCTTGAGTCTATTGTATTTGATGTGGCATCTGATGATTTGTAACTTGGAAGATTCACTGTTGTGCCCTAAAAAATTTTTATTTTTGATAACATCGTCTGGGACGATATTTATATCGTCCTGGACGATCTGACAAAAGTAGAAATCCTAATTAGGGCATCCTGTTTAAAGCAGCCGTCTTTATGCAAAACACATCGTCCTGGACGATTTTATATCGGCCAGGACGATTGGCTCAATTCAGCAAAAATCTGCCGCCATATCTACTTAGGAAAATTTTATTTTTGGATATCGTCCTGGTATATCGGCCTGGACTATAAAATATCGTCCTGGCCGATCCAGAGCAATTTCTCAGGCAATTTTGGAAAGCAATTAATGGGGATTTCGTCCAGGCCGATCGCAAGATCGTCCGGGACGATTAGACATCGTTTTGCTTCATTTCAGGGCGATATTCAGAACGATTTTTCTCATATTTGAACTAATCGGCCAGGACGATATGCCTATCGTCCTGGACGATAATGGCGGCAACTTGCATTAATGAGCTTGTTTTTAGAGCTTCTATTGAAGCTATGGCATGGCACTTTGTAAGTGTCTTTGGCAGCCATTGTAGCTTCGTTCTTGTGGGGGAAACTTGAAGAGAGAGCTTGAAAAAGAGAGAGGAAAGGGTGGAGTTTGAGAGGGAGAAGATCCTGTGAGGGGGAGGAACTCAAGGGAGTGTGGTGGGGGATCCACACAATTGCTCTGGTGAACTCGCACCTTAGTACCATCGGATTCAAGGCTTGCCTCGAGGTAAGTTCACCAAAGAAGAAGATCTCTTTGGTGTCAAAGGACCCGGCGACTCTGCCGCACCGGGGAAGGTGGAAGTGATTTTGTAAGGGCTTCTCCGCCTAGCTGTGGGGGCTAAAGGAGAGACACTTTTGTAGTGCAATACTTGGAGGGTTCCTCCAAGGAGTGGACGTAGGTCAAGGTTTGACCGAACCACTATAAATCCGATGTGTTCTTTTCTTATTATCGCTTCCGCATTTATTTTTCTTCCGCACTTTGTTTGTGGTGATTTTGGTTTGAGTTTTAATCTTGATTTTAAGATTTTCCAATTCACCTCTCTCTTGATTAGCTTGGGACTAAGTTCAAGAGGGCCTAACATCCCTAACGAACTTTCACTTAACACAAGTCAAATCTAATACATCTACTCTCCTAACCGGGTCATCGGAAGGCCGCCTTTTTATGTGACCAAACCATCTAAGGTGACTCTCTCTAATCTTATCTTCTACTCGACATACTCCAACCTTTTCATGTATAAGCTCATTTTGTATCTATCTCTAAGGGTGAAGCCACTCATCCACCTGAGCATCCTCATCTCTGCCACACTTAACTTAGTATTATGCTTATCTTTTAATGGCCAACATTCGGCACCATGAAGCATTGCATGCCTGACTACCATCTTATAGAATTTTCCCTTAAGTTTGAGGCGTACATTTCTATCACATAACAAGCCCGATGCATTCCTCCACTTCAACCATCCAACTTGAATTCTGCTGATAATATCCCCATCTATTTCACCATCACTCTGAACAATAGATCTAAGATATCTAAAATGTGTACTCTTATTAATAACTTGATTGCCCAAAGTTACAATCCCCTCACTAGGTCTATTACTACTAAAATTATACTCCATATATTCCGTTTTAGATCTACTCTAGCGAAAACCTTTAGACTCTAAGGTTGACCTCCATAATACAAGTTTACCTTCAACTCCCTCTCTAGTCTTATCAACAAGAAGAATATAATCAGCATAAAGCATACACCAAGGTACATCCTCTTACAAATATCTAGTGAGAACATCCATGGCTAAAGCAAAAAGATATGGGCTTAAGGCTGGTCCTTGATGTAACCCAACCGAAATAGGGAAATACTTGGTCAAACCACCTTGTGTTTGAACACAAGTAATAGCTCATGCATACATATCTTTAATGATTTGAATATAAGCATTATTGACTCCTTTCTTCTCAAGAACTCTCCATAGCACTTCTCTTGAAACTTTATCATATGCTTTTTCTAAATCAATAAATAACATATGTATATCCTCCTTATTTTCTCTATATTTCTCCATCAAATCTCTTAATAAATGTATGGCTTCCATAGTCGACCTATCTGGCGTGAATCTAAATTGATTTTGAGAAACATTAGTATCACGTCACAACCTATGCTCAATAACTCGCTCCCATATTTTTAAAGTATGACACATTAATTTAATACCTCTATAATTCGTTCAATCTTGTGCATCACCTTTATTTTTAAAAATAGAAATTAACACACTCATTCTCCACTCATCTGGCATCTTTTTAGTCTTCAAAATAGTATTAAAAATTTTAGTAAGCCAAGAAATCCCTTCATCTCCTAAGCATTTCCACACCTCTATTGGAATATCATCAGGTCCAACAGCTTTTCCACCCTTCATTTTCTTTAAAGCCTCTCTAACTTCAGTTTTACTAATACACTAATAAAAACAGAAATCTTTATTTTCATTTAGGGTGCTAAGGTTACTATAGTCAATCTTATTTTCACAATCTTCATTAAAAAGTTTAGCAAAATATTAACAGAAAATGATAAATTTGTAAAATGTTGTAATTTTTTCAAAATTATATATATATATATATATATATATATATATATATATATATATATATATCTTCTCCTTATAAAAATTAAAGCAAAACTCACAATTCTTGATTTATAAACTAGAGTTCTAAATGACCAATATTAACAAACATAACATAGCTACGACAAATATCTTCAACTCTGTAGTGCTCCTATCCATTGTTCCAACACAAAATTTTCATGTACGGTGCACTGGTGCAGCTAGCGATTCAATGTTCTCTTGTACAAGAATGACGATCTTACCCTTATGCTCTTAAGCTTCTCTCTTCTTCTATTTAATATAAATTGAAAATACATTAAATTAGATTTATCAGCCAAAATTATTCGAGTAGTTATTTTCTTTTGCCAACCAAAAGGATTAATCCAACTAGAAAGTTGAAATTAACTTTAAAATAGGTAAACCATAAAGGACTTATCAACTTTACCAATCAAACAACTAAACTCCACTAAAATATGCTTAAAACCAGTTCAAACGCAACTTCATACACTTCGTTTATCTCCTCATTAACTCAAAAAAACTAATCAAATATTTGGAAAATAAACTAAAACAAGTTCATGAAAATCTACAAGATTGAAGTCAATGATTCCTACCTAACATAATAAAACATTTATGTAAAAAAAATTGGGGGATGGAATGGGACTTAGAGGTATTAATTAAATAATTTAGTTTTTATTTTTATTTTTTTAGGAAAATTGAAGGCTTAGCCTATTCTATAAAAAGAAAGAATGTAGATGTACAAAAGGGAATAAAAATAAGCCATCAACAAAAAATGAGGCTAGACAAAAATAAGAAAAAACACATGCACAGCCCAATAAAAAAAGAGAACAAAAATCAAACAGAAATTCTGTATGCCCGGGACTCAATGCATGCAGTAGTGATCATAATGAAGCTTCAAATTCTTCTTTGGTTGCCCAAAGACCATCCAAAAGGAGATGACATGCATCATCATCATCCACAGCCCAAAAATCCCGCCAATCAATAATCGAGGAAGCATCAACTACAGTAGAACCCAAAAGCAACAATCAGGTAGCTTAGCAATTATCATACAGTGAAGAGGTCGGGTAGCAGAGACTTGCCACCAACGAACCAAGGCACACAATACCAAAGAGGATTCCAGGATAGATCAAAACAAAAAAAACCAAAAAAAGTCATTTGTATTTCAAATGTCACTTTTATGAAATTCACACTTTTCCATCATTCAGTTTAAGGTAAACATCTCTAGAAATCTTCTTAGATAAAGTGATAGCACAAACTGCCCCCTCATTAAATTTCTTATTATTTCGTTCATTCAAGAGGAAGTAAATAGTATCATGGAAGGTAAGAAGAATTTCATTTTTTAAGGTTGTAGTCGATAGAAAGACCATCAATGTGTTGTAGAGCTTGAACAATGGTAGGTCTTAGAAAGAAATTGTTGAAGTATGGGATAAGTTTAGTTAAAATTTGAAAAGAGAAATTACCCTCGAACATCAAGTGTGCAGTATTTTCAGTGCAGCCATGGCAAAGAGGACAGTGATGGTCCAAAATTTGGATATTCCTCTTAGAAAGAGCTTATGCAGTTTTAAGCCCTCCACGCAAAGCCATCCAGGTAAAAATAGAATATTTAAGAGAGTGTTTTTTGTGCTAAACTAAAGGGGACCAGTCATAGGAGATGTCAGTAAGAAAAAATTCTGATTAGAACACCTTAAAAGAAGCATTCTCATCATTTTCCCAAGTGATGAGATTAAAGTAGCTAAGGGAAATAGGGATAGCCTGAATGAGATCTTTAATATTCTAACTGAGAGCATCGGGTAGGGACCAGTTATGGTCATGCATCTAGTCCACAAGTGTAGCATTGAGATTACTAAACATGCTGAGAGGAAGATCATGAAATATAGAGGTGATATTGTCATTTAAACTCCAATGTTCCCAAAAAATCGCTATAGGGCTGTTAGGGGAAACATGGAAGAGGAATTTGTTCTTAAACAAAATAGCAGTGTTACATATGATCTTTTAAAAGCCAAAAACATGGCGTGGACAGGTTTTCGAAGGAGAAGTGTATCTATATTTCAACCAACAAGATAAAGGAGAGTGTAAAGTCTGATAATAATCCTACGATTAAAAGCAGTTCTTAACACATGAAAGGAGGAAACTAGAGTTCCCCTTTAGAGTAAGGTTTGGAGGTGTTCGTCAATGAAATGAGGAGGAATAGAAATAAGTAAAGTAGCATGGTTAGAGAGAGACGCTCCAGGATTTTAGAGAGAAAGGTTCGTATTCTTTTGAATTCTTCCGATCCTATTTTTCCGTTTTGTTTGAATGGTGACGGAGGGTCGCCGGTCATCACCCTCTGATGACCGGAAAACTCCATCCCTAACTCAGCGAGGTTTCCTCGTGATTTTCACGGTGTATCAAAAAGCTTGAGTAGTACAATCGGGAGATTAGGATCTATCAATATTCTTTGGTCATTAATGAGGGGCGTGTTCTTCCTGTTTATAAATATGTTTCGGTGATGGGAAAGGGGAAGGAAGTAGCTGAAGCTGCTGAAATGTGTTCAGCGGCTCCTTCTTCACCAATTAAGAATGTATTATCTGGAATGGGAAATGACTCGGAAGCCTCTTATTCTATTGGCTTCAAATTGAAGGTTAGCAGATTCTCTAACTTTGATATTGCTGATAACAATGTGGAAATTTAGGGATTTCCAAATTTGAATTTTGATATAACAAAGCAAGATAAAGATTTGTTGATTGTTGATGAATTACCAATGGAAAAAGGGTTGATGGTGATACTGGAAATTGATAACAGCAAAATCGAATTAGTAAATGAGTGGTCTAAGAGCAAACATATCAAAGTAAATTATATGAATCCAGTTTCGACTGAAGCAGATGATGCAGATGTGGTTAAAATGAATATGGAAAAGGTTTGTGAAAATGTAAAGCTACTTCAAAAATCTTTAGTGGTAAAAGTATTTGGAAAAGAATTTCCATTTTCTCTTTGTAGCATTGAGCTAAGGAGACAATGGGATAGATTTGGTTATTTTCATCTTACCACATCGGGTTTAAGTTGGATTTTATGTTCATTTCAAAACTACTCAAATCATGGAGGAAGTTTTGAGTGGTGGTCCTTGGTTTGTGGGTGGACATATTATAGGTATGGATAAATGGACACCACAATTCTCCCCAACGTCATTAAAAGGGTTATCCTCACCAATTTGGGTAAGATTGCCGCACTTACCTTTACATTATTGGGATGAGCATAATGTGACGAAGATCATTTCAAAGATAGGAACTCCATTGTTTTTGGATGGAAAAATGTTTAAATGGAGAAGACGTGAATTTGCTAGAGCTTGTGTTCGTATTAACTTAGACTCTAAATTATCCAATGGAATTTGGATTGAGGGTTGAAGTCTGCAGTTGAGAGTAATCCTTTAATAATTAATGCTGAGTATGGGTCGTGGATACATGTCCAGTTCAAAACAAGAAGATTCAGAAGGAATTTGGTGGCTGGAAGAGGTGGGAAGGATAAGGGAAGCGTTGCTGAAAACAAAGACATCATTAGTCGTCAGATGGAGCCAGTTAAGGCAATAACTGAGACTACTAAAACAGTTAAGGAAGCAGAGGTGGTTCCAGTAAAAAGTTCTGGTAATATGATGGAATCTATTGCTGAGAAGTGTGAAACTCTTTCAAATAACCGGTTTGCTGCACTGGTCGATAAAGATGTTGAAGACGAGAAAGAGCTACATGATGGAAATGATAAAGCCTTGAATAGAAGTGAGGTTATATCTGAACTTGATGGTAATCATACTGACTTGGGTTCTCAAAGTAGTATGGCCAAAGTAAAGCTAGCTAAAGAATTGAGATCCTTGGGATCGGTTGAGCCAGATCATAAGAAGAAGAAAAAGGTTGGAAGATTGAACCCCAACAATGGGGAGAGATCTTCATTACCTATTTAATGTCTTCTATTCTATTTTGGAATTGCAGTGGAGCAAGAAAGAAGGAGGATTCCTTGTATTTGAAAGAAATTGTTAAGGATCATGATGTGTTTTTTGTTGGGCTTATGGAGACAAAGTTATCTAGCATTGATAGAAAGGAGGTTGATTATCTTATAGGGAGTGAGTGGGAGTTTTTTCACTACCCTGCTGTTGGTACTTCTGGTGGTATTCTGGTGCTTTGGAATAGCAAGATGGTGACTTTTGATGTTATAAAGGCCACTTCACAAGTGGTCATTGGCAATCTCTTAGTTCGCACCTTAGGAACTTGGATAATCGCTAGTGTTTATGTTAGTAGGTGTTGCAAGGAGAGGAGTGATCTTTGGAAGCAGTTAGAAAAGAGTTTGGTGAATGATATTCCTTCTATTATAGGAGGAGACTTCAATTGTATTACTAATAAAGAGGAGAAGAGAGGAGGAAAGAGGTTCTTGTTCTCTAAGGGTCCTCAGGAGATGAAAGGTTTTATGATGAATGCTGATTTTCATGATGTTGGCTATGTGGGGCCAAGGTTTACTTGGTGTAACAACAAAGAGGGTGCTTCTCGAATATGGGAAAGATTGGACAAGTGTATGACTAATTCTGTTGCTATTCAAAAATTTCCTTTAATGGTTACTAGACATCTTGCGAGATTGGCTTCTGATCATTGTCCAATAGTCATTAAGATGAATGGAGTGCAAAGGATTGATCATTGAGAGTGATAATGCCAATGTTATCAAATTCATTCAAGACTCCTTAAAGAAGAACATATGGTAAGTTGATAGATGGCCGAATAAAGATTTGTGTTTTCTTAGTGATTTTAATAAAGTTGTTTTCCTCCATGCTAATAGGTGTAATAAAGTAGCTAATTGTTGTGCTACTATGGCATTGGAGAAGAGTTTCTTTTTTGATAGTTTTTCCTTTGATTGCATTCCTTCCTTGTTGGCAAATTTAATCAAGGAGGAATGTGATCCACTCATTACTTGTACTTACTTTTGATTTCGCTTTTAATGCAATTTTGATGCATTCCTTTCAAAAAAAAGAAGAAAAAAAAAAAAGAAGATCTCATGTTTGTGTTTCAAATGCGGTAAGATTGGTTATAAAATTGACATGTGCCCGTTTATTCTTAAAGAAGATCAAAAGACAAATCAAGAAATGATGAGACAATCCTTCTGAATTCAAACCGGTGTTCATCAATGAAATGAGGTGCAAATACTTTGTTAAAAATTTGCCCTAAATTAATTTATTTTATTTTATTTTTATCTTATTTTTTAATATTGACCGGATGCATTATATAATGTGCAAAGCAACGAGAAGCAGTTCGAGCCTAGGAGATGGCGCCGCACGAACTACGACGTCCGTTTAAACGGCCGGCGATCTCTGACCAGCAACGGCGACGCGACCTCGCGCTCATCCGGCAAACCCAACAACGCTCAGATTCACAGAACCGTGCCCGCCGCCTTGCCTCCTCCCTCTTCGACCTGCCGAGCCACTCTTTTCCCGACGCATGCCAAGCCGACTTCCCCGACAACGTAGACGTCGGTTATGCCATGGCGCTGGAGCAGTCTCCTGAGCTGGAAGCTTCTTCTCCTACGGTTAGGCATTTGGATTTTGTCCAGGCCTCAAAATTGAAGGGCTCGGCAGCCCGCCACTGGTTTGCCCGCCAGCTCATGCTCACGGAATGGATGATTGACGTTCCTCCTAACCTAGATCGCGATTGGTGAGTTTTAACGTCTGATACATTATTTTGTTCATATATTATGCTCTGAAAGCCATAGAAACTGGAATGGAATTTTTAATCTACGAAGAACATGAGTTATATTATTAGCTTTTTTGGACAAATCTATATCAAATAAAATAAGTGATTAAAGTAAATAGGTTAGTAGGTTTTTTGTATGTGTACCTGTACATGTCTACATAGGTATCTCGTAGGTACTGGTTCTAACCAAGGGATTTGGTTGAAGTGGTTGCATCACCTTGGAGGAGCAATCACCATGAGGGAAAGTGACCACACAGTAAGCTGATCAACACTAATCCATAGTTTCTTGGACACTCCTCCAATGAGATCATAACAAGAAGACTAGCCCTGATAGGTTAGGCCGAGATCTTCAATCCTTGACTTATGTTCTTCATTTTTTTTAGGAGGACTCACCCATTTTGTTCTAGAGATTTGAGTCTTCCCTATAGACTCACCATCATGTTCAAAGGATTTGCCTTCAAAAACTCATCCTATACATCGTATCTCGAAGACTCTCCCAATACACTTACATATGAAGAATTGCAAAGGGGACTCACTTTGGAATAGAGGGCCACATTGCAAGCAAATATTTACATGGAGATAAATCAACTAAGCCATGTGTTTGACACAGTCTGTAATAAGTCATATCAAACAATATTTTTTTTTTATTTTTAGTTGTAACATTTCCTGTAACCCTCCAAGTCCTATAATTAAATGGTGAAGAGGCATATCTGAGGACTATTAGATCATTCAGATCTTCTTGCATTTCTTATTACCCACTATGAGACTTATAAAATAAATAGAGCCTCTCTATCCTCCATACTCAACTCAAATTCTACTTAGCTTTTCAGCTCTCATTTAGTGATTACCTGTAGTAAGGCTAGGTATCATCCATTGAAAATTTCAAATGCAACATCCTTGAAGCTACTGTAAAAGTAGACTGATGCTATGGCTAAAAAAGAGGTACATCTCCAAGAATATTAAATCTCAAACTGCCAAGGAATATGGAGAACCCCACATACACCACTTGTTGTGACTTGTTGGAGATGAAAGAAAGGCACATTAAAATGATTCAATATGCACTAGGACTACAATGGAACACTCCAAGGCAATTATACCGGAAGGATCTTCTTAGTAGGCATTTACTCATACAAGGTCGGAGACGAGGGCGCTTACTACGAAGCAAAATATTGACCCTTCTCATAGCCATACTAGTGACAATGAGTATTTGTAAAGATTAGAACGTAAGCTGAGCAATGTGTTTTCTAGGTAGATATTTTAATTAAGACCACCTCCCATATCAAAGATGCCCAACTTGAAATCCTACTAGGGAAGAATCAACCTTGTTGATCATGTTGTGTATTTCGAGATAGTTACTTTGCTTCTTGATGTTGATGATTCCTTGAAGTGTTGGTTACTCACACCATATTCGATGAGTCCTTTCTTTGGTGGTTTAGTCTCCTATCATTAAGCATGGTCCCCTTGTTTGCATAATTCAATAGAATATTCATTACTTGGCTTGCGAGCACTCAAAGGCCCCTCAAAAATTTTCAAGGCCACTTGAAGATGTGCTAATAGTCAATTGAGTCGTTGCTAAGCTTGATTGTGTAGTTTTAGAAAGAGATGTTGGAGGTGAAAGCCTAGAGTCAGCAGTTGCATAGGTTTTCTTAACAAGGTTTTTAAGAAGGCCCATTTCGTTACCTTTTGGGCTGTAGCGATCACGAACAATGGTTGAATCTCTCGAATTCATCAATAACCATGCAAATACAAATAGAATATAAATGCGTGTCTCCAAAGTGTCCTTGACTATTGACTTGTTATTGAGGCAAAACAATCTATACAGGCAACTTGACTTAATGTCTAGCAATCTACCATTGAGGAGCTTGCAATCTACCATTGAGGAGGAGGTCATTCACCTAGATACATAACAATAGATGAGTTAGGTAAACCATTTCATTGAGTATTTGTAGACGGGGAAAATAATTACCAAAATCAATGATCCAATGTGATTCAAAATCAAAGCAATGCATTCTGATCTTGGGCGAGCTGTTCAGGAGGTTAGCATCCTCCTAAAACATATAATCTGTAAGGGAGGATGAGAATAAGAAGATACTCAAGGAAATACAGTCAAGTGAGTGTGGAAGTCATTCACGAGGGAAAACATTCCCCCAACGAATCCTCCTATAGGGTTATTCTGGCCAACCCTTGAAGGGGATGCAGAGTTCTCAAAAGCATACCTATACTAGTGAAATTTTGATTCCGTGCAATTATATTCCTCTCACAAGATCGAGCTTATCAATAGCTCATGGCTATTTGTTGTTTGGTAAATGGATCTTATCAATCCATTTTCCTATTGAGTGGAAAGAGGAAGTTTATTCTGGCTGTAGTGGACTACTTCACCAAATGATACATGCCAAATCACTCACTAAGACTACTGTCAAGATTATCAAAATTTTTTTGGGGTCAGACATTATCTATAGTTATGTCCCACCTCTTATAATAATTATTGCAATAGTCCTCAATTTGTCGGCAAGAAGATCAAAAAGACTTCTACCAATTGTAAGGCATTTTCCTTAGATTTGCTTCTATTCACCATTTGCAACCAATAGACAAGTTGAGCCGACGAATAAGCACAAAAATCATGCTTAAATCTTAAAACGACAAAGACTACTCTCTCTAAGTTGAGTTGAAGCCTTAGTCTGAAAGTGATAAGACTCGCAATAGAGCCAAATCCCTTTGGAGAAGTCTCTCTTGACGAGGTCACCTTCTTATTCTTATTGAGTCGCCTTGGCATGTTACTAATAGATTCTAAAAAATCTAACATAACCATTCCTTCATGTTAAACATATTCACAAGAGACATAAAAAAAGCTCTCTCCCTAAGTTATTATTGTATAACACACTAACTTGCCCTCACTTTTTCCCAACACCTAGGAAAAATTGGTGTGTTGACTAGCTATAGCTGAGGAAAATCTCTATTTACGGAAGCTAAGCCTTGGATGGTGATTCCTCATTTGCGGCAAGATCTTTATTGAGTAGCATGCGAGTCCTTTCCAGCTGACGAATCTAGATAGTTAACTTTGTGAAGATTATAAAGTCTGGAGTAAGGTGATGACGAATTAACGCAAAAGCAGAATTTTACCCCTGGATGCTGATTCCTCTCTTTGTGATAAGATCTACAATGAGTAGCATGTAAGTTTGCTCCGTCTGACAAGTCAGGATGGCTACCCTCATGAAAATTATTAATTCTAACATAAGGTGAGACTCACCTAAGATGGCATTATGTCGAGTCAGATACATTTATTCTCAAGTGTAGTGCTATGACATGGAGACCAATGAGCAACTAACCTACTAACCTCTCAAATTCAGTCATAAAGTTTATAATTAACCCCAACCACTAATTTTCCTTATAAAAAATTGGCCCAGTCATGATTTAATGAGTGCTAGTATATTATCTACATGTCCTCATACTCATTGAGCCCAGGGCAGACGTGTTCAAGTTCACCAAGTTCAATAGTTGAGAGTATCATTGTGTTCTTGTTGAGAGTTGAGTTTGATACTTATTTTATTATTTCAATTACATTTCCTTCCATTCATTTAATTGTGAAGAGTATTAATTTGTTCTTAAAGAGGTGAATATTATTATGCTTGTTATTCAGTTATAGCCGAATTCAATAATTAGAAGAATTTCTTAGTTATATCTGAGCAAGCAATACTTTGACATAATCGACTTCAACCACTCGTTCATTGAAATAGAGTTGAGGAGTATATCCTCCCTCATTAAATTCAATTGTTAGCCTGGCAATCTTTGCATCTTCTTGATCCTTCATTGATTGCACAAACTCCTTTATTGCCTCCTTCCATCTCTTACCTTTAAGCTTCCTCCTTACTAGCTAGGTCGATCTTCAAGGTTTTGACCTCCTCCTCTGCAGGACGATGAGCTAATCTTTCATCCTTGAGGTGCAACTCCTTAGAAAAGCACCCCTTTTTCAAAGCAACAACCTTTGCCATAACCTTCTGATGACTACGGACCAGGGAGTAGATAGTATACGAATGAGAACTAAGAGAATTCATTGTGGCAAAGGTGAGCTCATCCTTAGGAATCCCATTCAAGGTCGCCTCAAATGCCTTTAAGGAAACTACCTACCCATTGTAATAAATCTTCTGAGGGGGTGTTAAGAGTTGTACTCCCCTCGGAGAAGGCCACTTCCTCAAAACATTTTTGGCTTTGAAGGGAGGCTAGAGTTGGCCTCACTCTCAATTTTGGAGGCCGCTTCCTTACTTTTTCCCTCTACCACCTTGCGATTAGGCTTTAGTACCTCCTCAGTTGCCCTTTATGTGGATCTTCATCGATAACTCGCCTTTTGCTCATGATAGGGGAAGGTACATCAACCGCAAGGGAGCCACCTCAATCATAGCTGTTGTAGGCTCAATAGCTCCACTCAATTAGTAGGAGGCTTCACCAAGAAGAGGGAAACGACCTCCACTTTGAGGAGATTGACGTGCGCGCGGGCGGGTGGGGTGGGGGGGGGGGGGTTGCCACACCCCAATTTGCCCCCTTAATAGTCAAATTGGAGTATAATAGAAGGAAAGAAATCTATTTGGATACTCCCAATACTTCAGCATATCAAACCCCAAACTTTAGTAATAGGAAGCATATAATATGCCTCAATTAACATCAAATATAATTAAAGTACATACAGAGCTCTACTAAAACTTTTAAAATTTACTTACATATCCAAAAAGTCTGCAGAGCTATCGTTCATATCTCTTTTTAAATCATTTGTACACTCAAAATATATCTACACCTAAAAAGAACAGTCACCCCTTTAATGTCCTATAGGCTCATTTCCCTTACCTGCAGTACGACCACTGCCAATGAGCTATGACCCAATAAAATACACAAGCAATGTATAAGAATTAATAATAATATTTTAACCATTAAGAAAAGTATAACATTAGTAACTAAAGAATAACATGGTTAGAACACCTTCCATATTGGTCATAAGAAAACATAGCAATACTTTCCATCTTACTGATAGTTCAACATTCTGTTTAACAAGTCATATAATAACTATAAGCTTTTGCACCCTTTCAGCTTTTCAATTCAATGTTGGGTCTAGCTTCCCAACTTTTAGAATTGAAGCTTTTCTCTCAATTCAGGATTGGGTCCAAATTCTCAACTTCTAGATTTGAGAGTATAGGCTTACCTCATCAGGTCTTTTGCCTTTACTTGTGCGGGTTTATCCCCCAACATATGACTTAAATCACTTTATACTCTTTTTCAATTTTAGGTACATTCCATAATCATAACAACAATTTAATCAACTACATGCGTAATCCACATATGAATCAATTAAAAATGTACATTTCATAATCATAGCAACAATTTAATCAACTACATGTGTAATCCACATATGAATCAATTGTAATGAATTAAAATATATGATATCATGTGAAAAAAACACTATACATGATAAATATCAATTTGAAATTTTATAAAATTGTTACTATTTCTTATGCTCGTTGGGTATCTCACATCGCTAGGAATTGGTTCTCCTACAGTCGGATTTCTTTTCCTCTTGTACACCACCTCTACCAAACTTCTCCTCATTCAACTCAAATTCTTTTCTTTCCCTCCCAAGATTTCCTCCCTACTTCTTTTCCTTTTTATCCTTCTACTACAATTACATTTATACAAAGATTGTATTCGGAAATATTATTTTTGCATTCCAGAATTCTTGCATTCACAGAAATAATGATTAGAAATAGGATATTTCTACATTCTCCTCACTGTTTTGCATGCACAATCTCTTACAGGAAATATTACTTGAGAATTACCACTATTTCCTTTCCATAGCCCTCAATACCTGAGAAATAAATACCCAAACTGCGGCTTCTACACCAACAGTTGATTCAACACTTATTTTTCCCTTCCAACAGCTTTCGAACAGCTTTTCTGATTTCTTCTTCCAGCAGCTTTGTTGATTTTTCCTTCTAGCAATTGAATCCTCCCAGCTTTTCCACTTGCTTACCCGCTGCTTTACCTCCAGGTTTCGGGACTTCCAGGCTTTGGCTGAGGGTCTTCCAGGTTTCTGCTGAGGGAGGGATAAAAGGAATTGGTATTCTAATTCTAATGCTCTGCTTTATTATATAATATTATCCTAATGTAGTGCATTTTCCACTACCTTTTCAATACCATATCAACCATCTGATTTACATCAAATGCATGCATGAGTGACTAAGTGGAAAGCTACAGCACATAAAAAAAAAAAAAACTGTAAGGACAACATGACAATGAAGGAAATGCCCATTAAATATGAATTTAATGCATTCTGCCACTAATCCTAATTAATCTATATGCAGGACATAGAAGTACTATGTAATAAATTGTCCAAAAATGCTTGGATATACAATATTTAATTACTAATAAATATCTAATTAACTGCTACTAACATAAACGATAATTAAGTCAATAGCTATATATTTATTCCATTAGATTCATATTTTGTGCTTGGGATTGAAAGTAGATTTTAATAAAAATATATTAACATTTATAAAAATTTATACTTACATTTATTTTGAATACTTGGGTATTATAATCCACCCCTCATTTACATTTCGTTCTCGAAATTTAATGCTTTAGTGGTCTTCAACAAATGAGGGAATCGCAATTTAATATCTTCTTACTTTTCCGAGGTTGCTTCTTTTTCTGGCCTATATTTTCATTTTACTTTAACTTAAGGAATCTGATGATTTCTGAGCTGTTTAATAGCAAAATTTAGTATTCTTTCAGGTTCTTCCGTATAAGTCAAATTCTTTTACAACTTAATATCATCATGTGAAATTTGTTGATGGGCATCTATAACCTATTTCCTTAGCAGTGACACATGAAAAATATTATGTATATCTAACATCTCAGCTGGAAGAGCAAGTCTATAAACAATTTTTCCAGTCATTTCAATAATTTCAAAAGGTCGTATGTACCTCAGATTCAATTTGCCTCCTTGACCAAACCTAACTGTACCTTTCACAGGCTTAACTTTCAAGAATACAAAATCACCCACTTCAAACTCTATTGTTATATATTTGGGGTTATAATACTTTTGCTGGCGATCTTGGGCAGCTTTTAATCTGTCTCTAATTAATTTGATCTTCTCTGTTGCTTCCTCCACTAGCTCTAAGCCCATTAATTGTTTTTCTCCTATCTCAACCCAAGTTAAGGGGTTTTGCACTTTCTTCCATAAAGTTCTTCATGTGGTGCCATTTGTATACTTGATTAGTAGCTGTTGTTGTAGGCAAATTCTATCAAGGGTATGTGATTGATCCTTCTAACTACCTCTAAAATTTAAAACACAATCTCAACAGGTCTTCCAATAACTGAATGGTTCTTTCAGATTGACCATCAGTCTGAAGATGAAAAATTGTATTAAAATATAGATTTGTACCCAAGCTTTCCTGAATATTCTTCCACAGCCTAGAGATAAATCGACCATCTCTATCTGAGACAATGACTTTTGGAATACCATGTAATCTGACAATTTCCTTCACATATAATCGTGTCAATATCTACTTAATCAGTTTGTTTGATAATCAAAAAGTGAGTTTATTTTGTCAATCTATCTATAATTGCCCAAATACTATCATGTCCCTATCTGGATCTGGGAAATCTCATCACAAAATCTATTGCAATTTCTTCCCACTTTCACTCAGGGATAGGTAGTGATTGCAGTAATCCACTAGGTCGCTGATGTTCAGCTTTTACAATTTGACATGCTTCACACTTAGCTATATATTCAGCAACATCTTTCTTCATACCTTGCCATCAGAATATTATTTTCAAGTCTTTATACATCTTAGTACTGTCTGCGTGAATTGTGTAGCTAGAATGATGAGCTTCTTGCAAAATTTCTCTTCTCAATTCCGGATAACTGGGTACCCGTAACTGGGATTTGTGCTTAATGATTCTATTAACATCAACAGAAAGATCGAGTCTTTTTACTGACTAGTCCTACTCTATCAATTTTAAAGATTCACTATAAAGCTTTTGAGCTTCTCTGATACGATCTGTTAAAGTGGGCTTTACGATCATCTGATGCAAATATTCTATATTTTTGAAGTTTCTAATCTCTAATTACAAATTTTTCATTTCCTTGATCAATTGAGCCTCCTGAGTAATCATTCTGTTTATCATGCTTGTAGACTTGCGACTTAAAGCATCAACCACAATATTTGCTTTTCCTGGACAGTACTGAACATCCAAATCATAATCTTTGATGAGTTATAACCATCTTTTTTGTCGTAAGTTTAATTCCTTCTATGAAAATATATATTTTAAGCTCTGATGATCAGTAAAGATTCACATCTTACCCCATATAGATAATGTCTCCAAATCTTCAAAGCAAATACCACTGCAGCCAGCTCTAAATCATAAGTGGGGTAATTTCTTTCATGGGGTTTCAACTGTCGAGATACATAGGCAATCACCTTTCTGTTCTGCATTAGAATACATCCCAAATCTTTCAAAGATGCATCATTATAAATCTGAAATCCTTCTGTTCCTGAGGGAAGTGTCAATACTGGTGTTGTAGTCAGATACTCTTTCAATGCCTGAAAACTTTTCTCACATTCAACAGTCCCCTCAAACTTAACCTCATTTCTCATTAGCTTGGAGAAAGGCATAGCAATTTATGAAAATCCTTTAACAAATCTTCTGTAATATCCTGTTAGTCCAAGAAAACTACGAACCTTTATAACATTCTTTGGTGTAGGCCATTCCATAATTGTTTTCACTTTCTGTGAGTCTACTGAAATTCCTTCACCACTGATAATATGTCCTAAGAAGGAATTACTTCTTAATCAAAATTCACATTTTAAATATTTTGCATACAACCGATTTTTCCTCAGTGTCTCTAAAATTATCTTTAAATGTTTAGCATGCTCATCTTCCATCCCCGAGTATATCAGAATGTTATCAATAAAAATAATCACAAACTTATCTATGTAGTCTTTAAAAATTTGATTCATCATATCCATAAAGATAGCATGAGCATTTGTTAACCCAAACAACATTACTCTAAATTCAAAATGACCGTATCTGGTCCCACAGGCTATCTTACTAACATTTGCTTCTTTAACTCTTACTTGATGATATTCTGATCTTAAATTAATTATGGAAAATACCATGACACTGACTAACTGATCAAACAAGTCATCTATGCAAGGTAGTGGATATTTGTTTTTGATCGTCACTTTGTTTAGCTTTCTATAGTCAATGCACATTCTCATGGATCTATCTTTCTTCTTAACAAAAGTACAGGTGCACTCCAAGGTGTGTGGTTAGACCTGATAAATCCCATATCCATTAATTCCTATAACTGAGTTTTTAACTCATGCAATTCCTTTGGGGCCATCCTTTAAGGAGATTTGTAAATTGTTGATGTTCCTGGTTGCAACTCTATGCCAAATTCAACTTCTCTTTCAGGTGATAATCCAGGTAATTCCTCTGGAAATATATCTGAAAATTCAGAGACAACTAGAATATTCTATAAAGCTTGAACAATTTTATTTAAAACCTCCATTTTAGCTAAAAACACTAACTCATCTCTCCTTAAATATTTACCCATTTTCATTGCACTAAGAAGAGAGGATGTTGCATTCTTCTCATTGGGGAAATAAAATGTCTTCTCATTTGGTAAATTAAATTTTATTCTTTTCTTCCAACATTCAATTGTAGCGAAATGTTTAACTAACCAATCCATTCCCAAGATGATGTCAAACATTTTAATAGACACTATAATCAATTCTGTTGGAAATTTGTGACCCTGAATATCCAAATTTATAAGATACATCCTATTGACAGGCAAACTATCCCCATCGGCATCATAACACACAAAGGTCAGTCTCAACATATAAATCCATATAGAATTCTTCAGAAATAAATGAATGAGATGCACCAGAATAAAATAGAACTCTGTCAAACTTGTGAGAAATCTAAAGGATACCTGTAACCACTTCCTCTGAATCTTTGGCCTCCTTGGGTGCAATGTTTAAAATTGCATATTTGGTTATTGAGGCGTTTTTCATTCGTGAAGCGAGGTGTAAGCCTCAAAGCGTTTTGAGGCGTAAGCCTCAAAATCAAAAGATTGCAACAACAACAACAACAACAACATCAAGCCTTTATCCCACTACGTGGGGTCGGCTACATGAATCCTTTTTCTCCATTGTGTCTAATTAAAAGTCAAATTCTTGTTTAAATCTAATAAAAAAAGGTCATTCCTAATATTTTCTAACCAAATATTTTTAGGTTTACCCCTACCTTTCTTAACAAAAGTCAAATCTAATACCTCTACTCTCCTAATCAGGTCATCGAAAGGCAGCCGTTTTATGTGACCAAACCATCTAAGGCGACTCTCTCTAATCTTATCTTTTACTGGAGCTACTACAACCTTTTCACGTATATGCTCATTTCGTATCTTATCTCTAAGGGTAAAGCCACTCATCCACCTGAGCATCCTCATCTCTGCCACACTTAACTTAGTATTATGCTTCTCTTTTAATGGCCAACATTCGGCACCATAAAGCATTGCAGGCCACACTACCATCTTATAGAATTTTCCCTTAAGTTTGAGAGGTATATTTCTATCACATAATAAGCCCGATGCATTCCTCCACTTCAACCATCCAACATGAATTCTGCTGATAATATCCCTATCTATTTCACCATCACTCTTAACAATAGATCCAAGATATCTAAAACGTGTACTCTTATTAATGACTTGATCGCCCAAAGTTACAATCCCCTCACTAGGTCTATTGCTACTAAAATTACACTCCATATATTCCGTTTTAGATCTACTCAAGCGAAAACCTTTAGACTCTAAGGTTGACCTCCATAATTCAAGTTTACCTTCAACTCCCTCTTTAGTTTTATCAACAAGAAGAATATCATCAGCATAAAGCATACACCAAGGTATATCCTCTTGCAAATGTCTAGTGAGAACATCCATGAATAAAGCAAAAAGATATGGGCTTAAGGCTGATCCTTGATGTAACCCAACCGAAATAGGGAAATACTTGGTTAATCCACCTTGTGTTTGAACACAAGTAATAGCTCCTGCATACATATCATTAATGATTTGAATATAAGCATTATTGACTCATTTCTTTTCAAGAACTCTCCATAACACTTCTCTTGGAACTTTATCATATGCTTTTTCTAAATCAATAAATATCATATGTAGATCCTACTTATTTTCTCTATATTTCTCCATCAAACCTCTTAATAAATGTATGGCTTCCATAGTCGACCTACCCGGCATGAATCCAAATTGATTTTGAGAAACATTAGTATCACGCCACAACCTATGCTCCATAACTCGCTCCCATAGTTTTAAAGTATGACACATTAACTTAATACCTCTATAATTCATACAATCTTGTGCATCACCTTTATTCTTAAAAATAGGAATTAACACACTCATTCTCTACTCATCTGACATCTTTTTAGTCTTCAAAATAGTATTAAAAAGTTTAGTAAGCCATGAAATGCCTTTATCTCCTAAGCATTTCCTCACCTCTATTGGAATATCATCAGGTCCAACAGCTTTTCCACCCTTTATTTTCTTTAAAGCCTCTCTAACTTTAGTTTTACTAATACGCCGATAAAAACAAAAATCTTTATTTTCATTTAGGGTGCTAAGGTCACTATAGTCAATCTTATTTTCGCAATCAAAATCAAAAGATTGCGTAAACATAAAATGATAAATATTTTATATACTAATGAGTGAATAATAACATAAAAAAGCATAAGCTATGAAGTGAAATCAAAATATCCCAATAATATGACAACATGAAATATAGTTCAACTCAAAATTCTATCTTTCCCAAATCCCAGTATTCTTTTCATTAACATATAATTCCAATTTTGAAAAATAAGTATCAATGACATATCACATAAGAACTCATAAGTCATCAGCACTGTCATCACTAAGGGGTTCTTCATTTGAATCATCATTATGATGAACTGCTCTCTCCCATTCCTCCTCTCCTATAGAGTCCAATGTCAAGCATTTACTTCAAGATTTATGTAAGTTTTAATATATATAGCGTGAGATGTAAGCCTCATGCCAGTAAGGCGAGGCGGGCCTCAACCAATGCGAGGCGGGCCTCAACCAAGTTGAGGTGCAAGCCTCATAAAAAAAAACTCAAGGTGTAAGCTTCGAGGCGTTTTTTACTGGAATTGCGCAAATGCGGGCCTCAAGGCGAGCCTCAAATTGTGCAATTTTAAACCATGCTTGGGTGTAATGACAAACACTAGCTTTCACCGGTGGTTTACTTTTGACATCTGATGCTTCTCCTTTTAACTGAACTGGTGGTTTTCCTTGCACTGCTGGCCTCCCTTGAAATTGAGTTTTTCCTGCCTGATTTTCTTCCAGATATCTCCTATTTTGTGCCTGTTCCTGATACCCCTAATATCTATGTGGCATGGCATTGAGTCTTCTCTCTTGAGGGCAGTCTACCTTACGGTGACCTAACTCACCACATCTAAAATATCGGCCAGATCCCACTAAGCACTGACCAAAATATCGCTTCCCACACTGCTCACTCAAAGGTTTTTCAAGATGACTCTATTTTTTCTTATCCTCCAATTTTGGCCTCTTATTTCTAAATCGATCATCCTTTTCAAATGTCTTATTTTTTCCTGTTTGTTGTTGCTCCAAACTGTACTTAGAAAAATTCAGCTAATTTTGAACCCTCCTGGCTCTCTCCACTAAAATTGAGAATTCATTGATATCAAAAGGCACCAATGCAAGTCGTAGCTGATCCCTCAAGCCTCTAAAAAATCTTTGGCACTTCTTCTGAGTGCTGACATAGTGTGGCGCATAACGGGGCAAAGATGTGAACTCAACTTCATATTGCATAACCGTCTTGGAACCCTGAGTCAGATTGAAGAATTTGTCTTGTAGAGAATCTGGCTGAAGGAGGAATAAACCAGTCTCTGAATACCCTTATAAAATCATCCCAATATATACTAGTGATAGGCATCTATTCAAATTTTTCTCTATGTTGTGCTTGCCACCACCTTTCTGCTTCTCCTTCTAGTACAAATGTAGCCAATGATATCTTTCTGTTTTCAGGACATATCATACCATCTTGAATCTTTTCAATCTTCAACAACGGTCATCAGCCACTGTTGGATCACTGGTAACTTTAAGTGCTGGCAATTTAAAAAAGTCTGAAATAATTTTAAATGTCGATCCACTTCACTATCACTTTCAGATCTGGGTCCACTGCTGGTAGAAGATTTCTCCATAGATATCATTTTATCTACCACTTGTGAGATTATTTGCACAATATCTTGAAGTTCCTTAGACTTGTTTCCCTCATGCATTCTTGTTTTCATATCTGGCTTGGAAGGACCAGTCATTCTTTCTGGCAACTCCTCATACATAATTATCTATATGCATATATATAATTCATATAATATATATACTCATATTAATAAACATGGTCATTTTAAAGCATGAAATAGGCCTTGTATGTAGAATGAATGAATGTATGTATGCATTGTTCTATTTAACTTTGATTCAACCTATAGCTCTGTACCAATTAGATTCACATCAGATTCTTTATATCACATCCTATTTTCTTGTCTAAGTCCAAATATGCTTCCATTTGTTTTTTTAATGCTCTGATACCAATTTCTTTCACAACCCAATTTGCCCTCTTAATAGTCAAATTGGAGTATAACAGAAGGAAAAAAATCTATTTGGATTCTCCCAATACTTCAGCATATCAAACTCCACACTTTAGTAATATGAAGAATATAATATATCTCAATTAACATCAAATATAATTAAAGTACATACAGATCTCTACTAAAATTTTTAAAATTTACTTACATATCCAAAAAGTCTGCACAGCTATCGTTCAGATCTTTTTTTAGATCATTTGTACACTCAAAATATATATACACCCAAAAAGAATAGTCACCCCTTTAATGCGCTACTGACTCTTTTTTCTTGCATGCAGTACAATCACTGCCAATGAGTTATGGCCAAATGAAATACACAAGCAATATATAAGAATTAATAATAATATTTTAATTATTATTAAAGGCATAACATTAGTAACTAAATAATAATATGATTAGATCACCTTCAATATGGGTCATAATAAAACATAACAGTACTTTCCATCTTAATGATCGTTTAACACTCTGTTTAACAAGTCATATGATGACTATAAGCTTTTGCATCCTTTCAGCTTTTCAATTTAAGGTTAGGTCTAGCTTTCCAACTTTTAGAATTGATGTTGTTATCTCAATTCAGGGTTGGGTCCAAATTTCCAACTTCTAAACTTGAGAGTATAGGCTTACCTCGTCAGGTCTTTCGCCTTTACTTGTGTGGGCTTATCCCCCAACATATGGCTTAAATGACTTTATATTCTCTTTCATTTTCACGTACATTCCATAATCATAGCAACAATTTAATCAACTACATGCGTAATCCACATATGAATCAATTATAAAGAATTGGAATATATGCTATCATGTGAAAAAAGGGCTAAATATGATAAATAGTTATTTGAAATTTTATAAAATTGTTACTATTTCTTATGCATCGTTTGGTTTCTCACCTCGCTAGGAATTGGTTCTTCTGCAGTCAGCTTTCTTTTCCTCTTGTACACCACCTCTATCAAACTTCCCTCAAATCATAATATAAAATCTAAAATATACTTTTTATTTGAGAAAATGATAAAAATGATCCCTCAACTCTTTGTGAGGGACTAAAATAGTCTCCAGCTTTTTTGAGGGACCAATTGGTTCTTCAAAAGAGATGGGACTATTTTGGTCCCTCACAAAGAGTTGAGGGACTATTTTGGTCCTTTTCACCTTTTTATTTATCTTAAATTCATTTTGACTACCTCATTTAAATTTCATTGCTCACGCATGTGTGGATTTTCTGTTAATTTTGTCGTCCTGGCACCTAGACAATGAGTGTCATTTTTTATGTTTTGGGACTTTTTGAACATGCTTGTGCAGTTCATTTTGCGAATGGAGGTTATTCGAGCATCGTCACATATCATTTTGAGTAATTTCGCCATTGTGGTCGCAACAATGCAATCCATTTTACGATCGAAGATTCTTTCGAGTAGTTTTGCACAAGTTTGATATTAATGGATATTGCTCGTATGGTGTTTCATCGCTCGATCTTATCGGACGTGCTTGCCTCATTCATCAAATGTATTTTAAAAGTCAAATAATGCACCCAACAAATATGGCTCGTGTTCGGAGCGAACCATGTTTGTTGCAATCCAATTTACCATGTGAATTTCCAAATATCTATTCTAGACGTCATGCTGCAAGTTATGACTTTATGAATTTCCAAGAACTTGCTCGGATGTCAACTTTCTCGGATGTCACGTTGATTGTTCTTCTTTGCATACTTATTGGTGCAATGAGCAAATTGAGTTTTAATTTCTTTTGAATGCTTGTTGATCGTCAATGATCTCCTTCGAATGAGTGAGGCTGGTAGGTTTTAAATTTGAATCTCTTTTGGTCAGCTAATGGTAGCTTGTTAAGCCAATATATTTTGTTATCGGTCTGACGCTTTGTGCTTAATAGACTTTTTGATGACTATTTTTACTTTAATAGATTTTTGTTGATACCTTTTATCCTAACTTCGTGCTTTATGGGCCTTACGAAGTGATTTACCTGAATTGTCATTGTTGACTTGTCAGGGACTAAACATGCCTTCTATGCTATACTTTTTGCTTCAACGGGATTGATGAAGATGTCATTTTAATGATTTTAATGATTTTTAAAGCCCTTTCTGTCGTGTGCTTTATGTGTCAGACTTGATGAAAGAATTGCTTTGAAGTATGTTTGATTGACTAGTCAGGATCTAAATGTCATCTATCCTTTACTTTCTACTTTGCTGGTTTGACAAAGGATGTGTGCCGATGACCTTGGGGCTTGTTTTAATTGTGGAGAGTCATTGGTCCAAAGTTTTGTGTGTAACAGATTTGTTGATGATGAAATTCCTTGGGTTCAGCCTCAGCTTTACATGAACTTTTGTATAACTTATCCTATTCTGTGCTTTCTGCTTTGTCGGACATATTAAAGAAGACGATTTCCTTCGGTCTTAACTTAGCGCTCACTAGACTTGTAGAAGGTGACTTAATTTTTGATTTGATAGAGATGATTAGCTTGGCTTGATGCCTTTTTGAATAATGGACCATCCTTTTGATACTATCTTGCCCCTTTGACCAATTGGAGAGAACTTCTTAATCTAGGTTACTAAAATTCAACGCAGGGTGTAACATCGAAAACATAACTTTCTTAACATTCAACATTTAAAACACTTAATCACTTCTATATTTATATGCTCAATGTGAATAATAAAATGGTTATGTAAGAAATGTAAAGTGCATATCAATTTTTATGCAGTTAGGACCACCTCAGGCTTACCTTCATGCCTAGCCAAACACAGAAACTAGGAGCCCACCTTTAGACTTCTCACGGTAAGCCAACAAACATCTTCACACCTTGTATTGGTGGGGAACCCTACAACCTAAATGCACTCACACTAGAAAAACTAAATATAAGAATTTAAGACCAACACAACGTCTTTCATGATTTTGAGAGCTAAAAGAAAATAAAAATACAAAATTTGCAAGATGTCAAATTTTCACAATATTGCAAAAAAGAAAGATAAAAAAAAACATATTGTGATCTTACACCATTATGAAGATCAACACATGCAACATTTGGCTTGCACATGAGTTTTGGCTATAAGAGAGCTCATACCAAATGTAAATCAATTTCAAATTTTAGAAATGCTGTGGAAGCTCTTGCAATAGAGCTTGAAGGGAAAAAAAATCTTTTTTCGGTTTTGTTGTATAGAGCGAATAGTGGCAAACAGATTTTGTAAAACCTAGGTTTGAAGAATCGTATTTTAACAATTGAGGAAATCAATATAGCTATTGCAAGATGTTACAAATTTTTTTACAATATTATGGAAAATGTTGAGATCCTAAACTAGACATTGGAATCAAAATGTTTGAGCTACAAGTCATAGAAAAGCTATTGCCCCTTATTATCTTATTGATTCACTTGAAGGGTTGGATGCTGGAAAATAGAGCTACAAAAAAATAGTAAATTGGGATCTTAGCATTCCCTGGACATGGCTCGGTGCTCTCGGATAGAATCCAATAATGGGAAACTACTATAACAAGAATAATAATAAGTTTTTATTTCACTATGCGGGATCAAATATATGAATCTTTTTTCTCCATTGTGTCATATTAAGAGTCAAATTCTCATTTAAATGTAACAGAAAAATGTTATTTTAATTATTTTCTAACTCACTCTTTTTAGATCTACATCTATCTTTCTTAACATTGCGCGGATCTAATACATCTTTTCTCCTAATAGAGTCATTGGAAGGTTGACGTTTTATTTGTGCAAACCATTTAAGGTGACTTTCGTTGGTCTTATATGCCGCTGGAGCTACTCCAACCTTTTAACATATATACTTGTTTCACATTCAATCTATATGCAAAGCCACTCATCTACCTAAGCATCATCTTCTTTGTAACTCTTTAACTTAAGTTTATGTTTAACTTTTAATGGCCATAATTTTGCATAATTCTGCATCATAAAGTATTGCAGGTCTGTTCATTATCTTAAAAAATTTTCCTTAAGTTTGAGAGGTACTTTTCTATCATACAATAGACCCAATGCATTCCTCCATTTCAGCTATTTAACTTGAATTCTATTAATAATATTCTCATCTATTTCACAATTGCTTTGAATAATAGACCTGAGATATCTAAAAGTGCACTCCTCCTAATGAGCACTAGATCCATTATTACTAAAATTGTATTCCATGTATTCGGTTTTAGATTTACTCAAATGAAAATTTTTAGACTCTTAAGGTTGACCTTCATAATTCTAGTTTTTCATCCACTCCCTCTCTAGTATTATCAACAAAATGCATACATTAAGGTGCATCCTCTTGCAAATGTCTAGTAATAACATCCATGATTAAAGCAAAAAGATATGGGCTTAAAGCTTATTTTTCATGTAATCTAACTAAAATAGAATAATGCTTACACATCTAACAACTCTTGTATACATATTCTTAATGGCTTGAATTTAAGCATTAACTTCTTTATTTTCTAAAACTCTCCAGAGCACTTCTCTCGGAAGTTTCTTTAAATCAATAAATATCATACCTAAATCCTTCTTACTCTCTCTCTCTCTACTTCTCCATTAAATCATTCAACAAATGTATAGCTTTCATAATAACTAACATGAATCCAAACTGATTTTGAGAAATATTAGTAGCTTGTAATCTATGCTCAATTACTCTTGCCCATAATTTTAATGTATGATACATTAATTAAATTTCTCTATAATTCGTACACTCTTGTGCATCACTTCTATTCTTAAAAATGTGAACTAACACACTCCTTCATAATTCATCTAATATTTTTTAAGTCTTCAAAATAATATTAGAAAGTTTAGTAAGTTCAGAAATTCCTTGATCTTTTAAATATTTCGATACTTTTATTGGAATATCATTAGATCCTATTGTTTTTCACCATTTATTTTTTTTAAAGCCTCTCTAACTTCGATTTTATTAATACGATGATAAAAATAAAAAATTCCTATTTTTATATAGGATGCTAAGGTCAGTAAAGTTAATAGTATTCTCACAATCTTTATTGAAAAGTTTATTGAAATACCTCATCCACCTATGTTGAATATCCTTTTATAAAAAAAATATTTTTTGATCTTCATTTTAAATGTAGATTGCTTGAACTAAATCTTTACTTCTTCTATCTCTTTGTTTAGCTAATTTATAAATACAACTAATGAAAAAATAGAGGGAATTTTGGTATTTTGGATACAATTTAACATAGAAGTAAATTAAATATATAAAGTTGCATATCAAAATAATTCAAAAAAATGTTCCGGATCCAAAAATTAAATTATAATTTATAGTTATATAAAGTAGTTATATATATATATATATATATTAACCATAAAATTCAATTTTTAGCAAATATTTCAAAAACTTTTTTTGTTTGATTTTCAAGTAAAACTAAGTTTAACTTGTGTGAACTAATAAGCCAAATTATAAGATTAACACACCTAAGCATTCTAATGAATTCCACTAACTTTAAGGCTCAATTAACCTTGTATAAGCTTTCTTGGAATGTTTGGAATCATCTTTGAGCATCTACATGCTTTAATTACTCTTTGATCACATTGGTGCATTAAGGCATCCATGAGTCAACCTTTAGTAGCTATGCAACTAGCTTAACCATAAAATCACTTAATGGAAACTTCAAAAAAAAAATCACTTAATGGAAATCATTAGATCAACTATCTAAAATATGTGGTCAATACCATGCCCTATATAATGGCAAAAAAAAAAAAAAAATTAGAGAAATTAGGAAATCAAAAAACTTCTTGACGATGAGAGTACGAAAGTGGGGTATTATTTACCTGATGAAAGAATAGGAAGAACATGGTCTATAAAACCTATAGAATAAATTAAGTAAATAATGCTAAAAGATAAAATGAGTGAAGATAAAGGTCTTAAAGCATGATAGGTTCCATACTCTTTTAATACAATTTGCTAGTTGTATCTCAACAAAGAATATATAATATCCAGAGAAGAAAAATATTGAATTTTGTAAGATAAAAAGGTTCTCAATGGAGGATATTTTCTAAGGGACTTGTCAAACTTGCTGATCTTAAGCATAGCATTAGCTGGTCTAAGGCGTAAGCTCTTCAAAAAATAAGCCTAATGAAACCTGGCTTAAGTGCTGCCATTTGTTGCTTAATTCATTTCTCTTCCTAGCTCTAGCATCTCCTCCCCTTACATGAATAATTGGTTACTCCTTTCATTGTGAGCACTGACAATCCCCTCCATCATTGGTCGCCTTTTTGATTGTGAGCAGCAAACATGTGCTCCCTTTTTGGCCATCTCACACGATATTATTTGATTGAAAGTAGAAATATTTGGTTATTTTAATTGAGCTGCACGTACTTAAAAATTTATATTTTATGGTTAGATGCTGCCTTTTGTTATACTTTGTTAAGGTATAGTAATAATTTAATTTGTAATCATAATTAATTTCTTATAATTGTAAATCACTTCAATTTTATGAAATATTAAGACGTCATGATGAGTTGTAAAAATGAGCTTAAGCTAAAATGGAAGCAAATATTTCTCATTTTATCTCAGTTTACAATTGCATATCTTTTGTCTTTACCTTGCTTAAGGCTTAAGCCTTCCATCACCTAAATAAATTATGACATCAAATATAAAAAAAAAAGCCTTCCATCACCTGACCTCAAGCCAACAGGTCAGCACTTTTGCCTTCGTAACTATGGTAAGAACACTAAATATGACAATTGTGCAGTAATTTATAAGGAAAGGGAAAATAAATTATGGGAAGGCTATATGCTACTGAATACTCTGGAATATTAAGATATCGGTATTGAAAAAAAAACAAATTTATAGACTAATATGGTTGATGATATGATGGCAGAATATTAATAATCTTGTATAGAGACTGCACTTGAAGGCCAATATTTGCTAGCTGTTTTCATTAGAGTGCGATGGGAGTGTTCTTTTGTGTTTCATTCACTTTGAAATGAATCTTGGCACCGTTCCAAACATATTATCAGTTATTTATACTTGTAATCTCTTGATTATCTTTTAAGCAATATGAATCCAAAACATTTCCTAAAAATGAAATGCTATCAGGTACGTCTTTGCAAGGCCTGCTGGTAAGCGCTGCTTTGTTGTTTCTTCAAATGGTTCTACAGTGAGCAGACTTCGTAATGGCTCTGTTCTGCATCATTTTCCATCTTCCTTGCCTAATGGTGCCAGGACAAAAGAAATATCAGCTCCATCACATGTTTATTGTATATTGGATTGCATATTTCATGAGGTGTGCTCTTAAAATAGTCAAAACGCTTCAACTTTGTTGACATTAATTACATTATGTATTTATCTTGAGTTTCCATTGATGTTGATGTCAATTGGCAGCCTGATCAAACATATTACGTGATTGATATGGTTTGTTGGCGAGGATACTCATTATATGATTGTAGTGCCGAGTTCAGATTCTTTTGGTTGAACTCAAAGCTTTCGGAGACTGGGGCCTGTAATCCTCCATCAACATACCATAGGTATAGATTCAGCGTCGTACCAATTTATGATTGTAATCGGATTGGCTTGCATAAAGCATATACAGGCGGCTTTGCTTTTGTCAAAGATGGCCTACTGTTTTACAACAGGTAAGTGGTTATTCTTGTAGTTATCTCTACTTTTATACATCAATGCTTGTGAAGTTGCATTTTACACGCATGCATATCAGTGTATTCAGGCGCACACACAAACAGACAAAAATAATATTCATGTGCCAAGCATGCATGTTACATAAAAACTCAAAGTTTGGATATTTGATATTTCTGTTCCTTAATTTCTATTAAATTGCTCACTAATTGTACGTATGTTGTTTTGCATGTTTGAGTAATACTCTTCTAGTTTTTGAGCAGGAGAATCTTGATTTTAGCTTTATCTGATGCGAAGTAAAAATTCACTGAAAGCCTTGTTGTTGAACTAAATAACTCTGCATTTATCGGTAGTATTATTTTGGGTTAGAAGTTGCAGTCTATAACATTGCTTCTTCATTAGTATGTAGCACAATTTTCTTTTTAAAACCATTGAATATACTTTTATGATTTAATAAAAGATAATCTGGTTAATCCCGCTATCAAGAACTACTGTCTTCACAGCTACATCTACTTGCCATTGATTGGTTAGAGTCATCAGCATGACAACTGCATACCATTTAGAAGATTGTCATATCTTAATTCTAATTTTATTTTCAATCAAATTCCTGTGCTTTCTCAGGCATGCACACTATCAGACTGGAAATACTCCTTTGGCGCTTGTATGGAAGGATGAACTCTGTAGCCAGTATGTTTTGGATACAGACAGCGAAGGACATGTTCCAGCTGAACAGCAGGTATAAATATTCAGTTTGTAATTTCCCTAATATTCACTTATTAATATTTCATATTATAGATGATAGTTTTTGTTAATTTGAGAGGTACAAGAGGGAAAAAACTTAAATTTTATTATGCAATCTACTCCCTATTTATAGATCTATACAAGGTGTATTGATAAGGAAACAAATAACTCTATAATAATGAGAATACAATTATTCCTAAATCAATGGAAGGAATTAATGCTATCCAGGTAGTCTTCCCACGGATTACTGTTCACAGCCGTGGATTTCTTTTGGAACGTGAGGTTGAGATTTAACACTCCCCCTCAAGCTGGGAAATATGGATCCGTCATTCCCAGCTTGTCAATCATTCGGAGAAAGACAGAATTGTCCAATCCTTTAGTGATATCTGCAAGTTGATCCTTTGATGATACATGATCAACACTTACTAGACCACTATCTAGTTTTTCTTTAATAAAATGTCTGTCCACTTCTATGTGCTTGGTTCTGTCGTGCTGGACTGGATTGTGGCCATGATGATTGCTGATTTGTTGTCACAATGTAGTTTCATGGGCTCATCCCACTTAACCTTTAAATCTTCTAGGATTATTTTGATCCATAGTAGCTCACATATTCCTAAGGCCATAGCTCGATATTCTGCTTTTGCACTGGATTTTGCCACCACATTCTGTTTCTTGCTTCTCCATGTAACTAGGTTACCTCCAAGAAATGTGCAATACCCCGAGGTAGATCTTCTATCAACTGGTGATCCTTTGTAGTCAGCATCCGTGTATACTTCTAGGGTTATTCCACGATCTCTCTTAAAGAGAATTCTTTTTCCTGGTCTTCCTTTAAGGTAGTGCAATATCCTGTCTAATGCTTGCATGTGAATCTGCTTTGAATTCTGCATAAACTGACTGACCATACTTACAGCAAATGCTATGTTTGGTCTAGTGTGGGAGAGGTAGATCAATTTCCCTACAAGTCTCTGGTAAGCCCCTTTATCTACATCTGGATCTTCTTTAGTTTCCCCTAGTTTAAGATTAGGTTCTACTAGTGTTGGTGCTGGTTTACAGGCTAGTTTACCTGTTTCTCTTAGAAGATCTTTGATGTATTTCTGTTGTGAAATGAAAATTCATTTGCTGGAGTGAGCTACTTTAATTCTGAGAAAATATTTTAGTCTACCAAGTTCTTTGATGTTAAATTCCTTAGTAAGACTTTTTCTTAAACTAGCATTCTCCAATTCATTATTTCCAGTCAAAATAATATCATCAACATACACTAATAATATTGTGACTCTCCCTGAGTCTGAGTGTTTAAAGAATAGTGATGATCCCCTTGACTCTGTCGATACCCATTCAGGAGCATGAATTTAGAGAACCTTCCGAACCAGGCCCTTGGGTGATTGTTTGAGCCCATATAGAGCTTTTTTCAGTTTGCACACCTTGTTACCTTCAGATTTTTCTTTAAACCCTGGTGGTATTTCCATAAATATCTCTTCTTCTAAATCCCCATGTTGAAATGCATTTTTCACATCCAATTGTTCCAGATGACAGTTGTACTTGGCTGCTAGTGAGAGTAGTATTCGAACAGTATTCATTTTGGCTATAGACGCAAATGTTTCTTGGTAGTCAATGCCATATGTTTGAGTGAATCCTTTTGCCACCAGTCTTGCCTTATATCTCTCTAGTGTGCCATCAGCTTTGTATTTTACTGAGAACACCCATTTGCAGCCGATCGATTTTTTCCCTATCGGTAGATTGACGATCTACCATGTTTTGTTCTTCTCTAGGGCCTGCATTTCATCATTCATGGCATTTCTCCAATTATTATTAGATAAGGCCTCAGAAACATCTTTATGAATATGGATATCTTCTAATGTAATAAGAAAATTTTTGTGTGACGATGAGAAGTTGTTGAAGGATATAGAGTTGTTTATAGGGTATAAGGGAGGTGGTGAGCTTACCTTATTTTCAGGAGATAGTTCAGATTCTTGGATCTACTTTGGAGCACAGCTTGAACTTTTACGTCTGGAGTAAATATTTTCAAATCTAATGATAGCTTTGTCATTTGTTTCCCTATCTTGGGTTTCAGGAGGATTGTTTTGAGGTGATGGAGGAAGGTCAAGAGATGCTAGTTCATTTTTCTCATCTTCCTCAAGTTCCGTCTCCCCTGAAGATGAGTTGTTGAAAAATAAGAATTTTGCTCATCAAAGGTAACATCAATAGAGACAAAGGTTTTTCTTGTGGGTGGATGATAACACTTATAACCTTTTTGGGTAGCTGAATAGCCAATAAAGATGCATTTGAGTTCTCTTGGATCTAATTTTCCTCGCTCATGGCTGTGGATATGAACATAGGCCACAGTGCATCCAAAGATTTTGGGTGTAAGATTATGATGGGTTCGAAACTCTGGGTAAAAAGAGGATAAAGTCTCCATTGGAGTTTTGAGGCCTAAGGCTATTGAAGGTAATCGGTTTATGAGATAAGCTACAGTTAAAAGAGCTTCCCCTCAATAGGATTTGGGTGTATTGTAGTGAAATAGGAAAGCTCGGGTGGTGGCTAGAAGGTGACCATTTTTTTTCTCTGCAACCCCATTTTGTTGTGGGGTGTGAACACATTAGGACTTATGGATGATCCCTTCACTCTCGAAGTAGGATGAAAGGGTTTGGTTGAAATAATCTTTGGCATTATCGGAGCGGAATCTCTGTATTTTTACCCCGAATTGATTTTGGTTCATGGAATGAAAGATGGGAAGAATGGTATTAACATCAAATTTATTTTTAAGGAGATAGATCCAATAGACTCTAGTGCAATCATCAATGAAAGACACAAACCAGCGTGCCCCAGAGATATTGGGGATTTTTGAGGGTTCCCATATATCACTATGAAAAAGGTAGAAAGGAGTATCATATCTCTCACTTTTGTTTGGGAATGAGGTTCTTTTATGTTTAGCAAACTCACAGGTTTCACAATGAAAATTTTTATTTTCGATTTTCTGGAAAAGTTGTGGATGCATGTCTTAGGACATCAAAAGATGGATGTTCTAGTCTATAGTGATGAAGCCAAATAGTGAAATTCCTATCGACTAGGGATAACATAGAGCAACTATTTTTAGATTGGTTTGGTTCTTCCAGGTAGTACAATCCTGCTTTCTCCTTAGCAAGTCCAATCTTCTTCCTCGATCTCTGGTCCTGAAATAAGCAATAAGTAGGGTTAAATACGGCTTGACAATTATGATCATTGGTAAGTTTTTGTATTGATATTAAATTTGTGGATAATTATGGTATGTGGAGGACATTTTTCAGGGTGAGTGAGGGAGATAATATGATGTCTCATTGGTCAGCTACCGTGGTAAGAGAACCATTAGCAGTGATAATTTTCTTGTTGTTTGGACAAGGAGTATAGTTTATGAGGTGGGTAGGTGAGTGGGTCATGTGATCTGTGGCTCCTGAATCAATTATCCATAATTCATTTAGATGATTTCTGGAAGCACTTAAACTAAAAGAAATTGCACTTAAACTAAAAGAAATTGGAGTCTTACCTGAGAGTGCAAGTGAAGAAGAAGCATTTAGTTTTTCAAGAGATACTAGGAGTCGTTTTAATTTATCAATATCTTCTTTAATGAATCTCCAAGGCTGGACTGTGCTTCTGGCTTACTTGTAGTGTTGTTAGCATGTGATGTGCTCCTTGTTTCACCCTTTTGATTCCACTCCTTGCTGGGGGGTTTTCCATGTATTTTTCACCACATTTCCTTTGTGTGTCTTGACTTTTAGCAATAGCTACGCCAAAGTGAGTCATTGTCTTTAAACTTTGAAGAATCTTTACCCTTCTCCTTCCATGACGATTCTTTGTTCATTACCATTGCTGAGCTTTCAATTGCCTTAGATTCTAACATCACTCCTCGTCGGCTTTCTTCAGTGCGGATGAGGGAAATGGTTTCATTGAGCGATGACGTCTCCTCCTTGCCAAGAATTTGAACCCTAACTTGGTCAAATTCTGCATTTAGTCCTGCAAGAAAATCATAAACTCTATCTCTTTCAATAAAGTTTTTTAGGATCGCAGCATCTTCCAGACATTTGGTTTCTATGCACCTATAGTGATCTAGTTCTTGCCACAGATTTTGTAGAATAGTGGCATACTCCGTCACGGTCTTACTCCCTTGCTTTGTGCTTCCAACTTTGATTTGAATTTCAAAGATTTGGGCCGCATCTCAAGCTTTGGAGAAGGTCTGTTCGGCAGCATCCCATATGTCCTTTGCAGTTGGAAGGAACATAAATGTATCGCTAATTTCTGGAGTCATGGAATTCCACAATCATGACATAATCATGGAGTCTGCTTCATCCCATGCCCCAAAAATAGGATCTCCTTCTTTTGGTCCTCCTTCAAGGAGGTGATGTATTTTCCCTTTCCCCTTCAAGTAGGTCTTCGCAAATTGATACCACTTTAGGTAGTTCTTCCCATTTAGACGATAGGAAGGTTGCATGCTTTGAAGGTCACCTCGACCTTGGTGCATCACAGAATCCTCAAGTTGGTCAGTGTTTGAAGAGGAGTTGATTTCTGACATTTTTTGAATCAAATGATAGTAATGAAAACTATCAATTTGATTTTTGGACAGCAATGAATGATCTCAATATTTTTTCTAATCGACAATAAAGATCGATATTTTTTTTCTTTTTCTGTTCGACAATGAAGGTCGATTTTTTTTTTCTTACAATAAAAGTCGAAAAAGAGGCCTTTTTAATTTTAAAAAAAACTTTTCTGGACCGGACCGATCCAAAGCTCAGCTAGGGCCCGCACGTAGGGAGCCGCTCGCTCGGTGTCTCCTTGCTTCGCAGGAGGCTTCTTCGACTCCTTATTCTTCCTTCTTGTCGGATCGGGCTCCTTGCCTGTTCGACTCAGCTCCTTCGGCGCTCCTCCCTTCTTGTCGGGTCGGATCGGGATACTCGCACCGCACGGTTCCGCACAGGATGCTCACCCCGAGAGCTTTGGTGTCCTTCGACTTCGACAAAACCAGTCAGCTTCTTCGTGTCGACCATGGATGACATAGTCGCAACTGGCTTCTCCAATTGCAAGCGTCGTACGGTTCTATCTTCCGATCCCTTCTTGTTAGATTCGGTTTGCTGGTTCGTATGAGGCTTCTTCAGCTCTTTCGTGGCTGCTCGACAACGTTCCTTCGACGACTTTCAGTCTACGGCAATGAAGGCCTTTCTTCACGAAGTTTTTTCCTCTTCAACCCCTCGGCTCTCTGATACCATGTTAATTTGAGAGGTACGAGAGGGAAAAAGCTTAAATTTTATTATGCAATCTACTCCCTATTTATAGATCTATACAAGGTGTATTGATAAGGAAACAAATAACTCTATAATAATGAGAATACAATTATTCCTAAATCTATGGAAGGAATTAATGCTATCCAAGTAGTCTTCCCACGGATTACTGTTCACAGCCGTGGATTTCTTTTGGAATGTGAGGTTGAGATTGAACAGTTTTCTTACTTAAGTACAATCCCATCAGTGCTCTATGATTGTTACTGGGCTTGTTCATGTTACGTTGTATGGAGATTACCATGCAGAAAAATTAGATTGTGGAAATTTTGTATAATAACAGTTCTGCTCGTCTTTTCTCAATTTCTGACCGAAACATTCAATTGAAAATTCCTTTATGGATTTTTTTTTCATGTAGGCATAGAGACATGCTGAATGGGTTGATTGAAGTAGTAGATGTACCTAAATCCATATTTATGACTAGATTTAAATCTAGACTGAACCCAAATTATAGCAAACCATAAAATTACCTTTATTTTACTTCGGAATTATGATTAGCTTTCATTAAAACTACATGGGATTCTGCTCTTGTTCAATAATATATTTTTTAAATTTGAATTAGATGATAGGATTTTTTATTTATCTTTATTTAGTTTTAATTTAAATTGATTAGCCCTTATTTTGATAAATGGAGTAGGATGGATGTTATTTGGATTCTTAAATTGAAATTAATACAATCCTTAAATCATCATTTATTCCCCATCTACTCTCCTATATATTCTCTCTCCTACAACAATACTCTCTCTCTCTCTCTCTCTCTCCCCCCCCCCCCCCCCCTTTATGAGAGGCATGCACCCTGAGGTTCTAAATTTCTCTCTTTTATAAGAGAATGTCTATTTGGACCATTTTGGACCAATGTGCTCAGTGATTATCTACGTAAAATATTTTCCTGATGAAGAACCCTATATATTTGTTAAAAAGTATGAAGGAGTTTCCTTTACAAGTAGTAGTCATACTCTTTATATTATTCAAATTCCGTTTTTTTTTTATTGCTAATTAATCTTTTGAAGCAATCGAGTTCATGATAATAAGGCGTATCTTGTGCTTTTCAGTTTTTGGAAAATTGTTTTTGGAAGACGATCTAATGCCAATGTTCTTAAGTTTATTTTTCGTAATCAAAATGGCTGTTACATGTGAATAGCTTATCCTGGAGCTATAAATGATATTAAGAATTTTGTGTAATTACCATGCATTATGAATGATCAGGTTGTCCTGGAGTTGCAAGATGATGGAAAGTTGACTACATCTGATGATCCTCCAATTCTATTTGGCTGCTTGGAAAGAGAGATCATACAAAAGGTGACATTAGTTTAAAATCATTCTAGTTAACACCTAGTTTGACCATCTATTCTTATCAAATCTCCATCCACACTTTTCTTTCCTTTAAGCTCACCTGCTCAACTATGCATGTATAACAGTCTAAATCAAATAGTGACATTTTGATGCATTTTCTATGGTAGGATGTCGTGAAAACGGCTCATTATAAATGCATTCAGCACTCTTTAAGTTCTATATATTAACGGAGATGCTGTACAGTAAGCGCTCTTACATTGTGATTAGCAGTCTAATCTCTGCTACCCCCTTTTTGCTTCTTCAATTGGCAGCTGTACAAGTTTTCCTAGTTCAGAAGGGCCCATTTTGACAGAGCATGGCCCAATGATTGGCAATTTCTGAAAGAGACATGGCTTATTGGCTTTACTGTAGCCGCAGGGTTATTTTAGCAAATTCCTTTATTTATAATATTCGGTTTTAATATTGTGTGAAGCATATTTCCCATCCCTGGATTCTCTTTTCTGTTTCATTCCACTATTAACTTGTCTAATATGCCACATAAGCTAGTTTAAACATTTCCATAAGTCCACATAGCAATTAAATGAATGTTGTGCCTGTAAGTGCAAGCGCTGGTGACAGCATTATGCTGATTGGCAGGGATGATTAGCTATTCCTTGTTTGATGAAGAGTTTCTAAGTCTATAGTTGTAGGAAACGCAAAATTAGTTTTGTTGCGTTGTTATTTTTGGTTTGTATTTTGAAATATTTGAATGTTGCCTGCAGTTGTATTAGTGCCCAGAATGGATTTTGCAAGAGGACGCTTCATTTGGGTGATAATAATTGAAAGCATAATTTTTTTAGAGGGACATATGGTACGCGTTCCAATGCAGGTTATATTGTAATATCGTGTAATCCTATGCGGAAAAATCAGTCTCCGTTTTGGCATATGGAGCTTAGCTTAATTACATGTTGGGCTTGATGTACCATATTTTATGCATGAACTTGCACTTACACAGTACATTATGGTCCGCTTGGTATTCACCCAGGCTGATCATCTTGTTTTTTTTTTTTTTTTAACTGTTGCCTAGATAAAAAATACTTACCTTATTGCATGGAAGATTTTCTTTTGGGTTGGAAGCCCTTAATTTTAAATGTGCCGCATGAATATAGCCAATGGATTTTCATTTAGTTCTTCCCTTATATTATTGATCAGACTTATCTTTTCTATCTTTGTGCTTTTTTTGTTTGCATTTAGCTTATTATCAACTTAGATGAGCCATTGGTGAATCTCTTGTTGTTTTACCCTCTAGGGCTAGGTTTTTTCACCCTTTGTATCTCTGAAGTCTATCATGAACTTGTGTGGTGATTGGTGATTGTCAATGCATCCACAATGCTTTCCGTAGTTCTGATCTAGAAAAAACAATTGTTTCATGGAATTGCAAAGAGTGAATCACCTCATTTCTTTTTCTTTTATGCTTTTAGGGTTATTGTTTCTTCACGTTTTAAATCTAGCTATTTCTTGCATTGCAGATTATAATTATTATTGCTTTCCCTTTTATTCTTATGTTAGATTTTTGGCTCTCCAAACATCAGTAGAAAACATCAAAAAAAAAAAAAGGTCTACTTATATTTAATTGTCTTTTTTTTGCATCCCTGAAGATTTTTTTGGAGTTTATTTTGCATCATTGATTGGATTTTGAAATATTATGCATTAGGTTTTAGTATTAAAGCTTAAACCCTGAGATTTTTTAGAGTTTATTTTGCATCATTGATTGAATTTTGAAATATTATGCTTTAAGTTTTTATTATTAAAGCTTTAGTTACATTAATGGACATGACCTGGTGTTCCTTGTTAAATTTGATTGTCTGATCGTGATTAGGAGATGAACCAGAAGTTTCTAGATGTTTTGACTTATATGCTTATTATATTACTTGCAATTTTCATCCTCTCACTGGTAATTCTATTACTATGCTACTTGAGCTAGACAATATTATGCTTCAGAAGCTTGATCAAAATGAACTTGTTTCTCTAACGATATCATTTGCATAATAAATTCAGCCATGTTAGGGATTTGTTGATTTTTGGGAAGCTGTGCAGATAATAGTGATAGGAAATACTTGAGTTCACAAGTAATCATAACGGATTTACTTGAGTTCGCAAGCAAAAATAGCGAGAAGAAACAAGAAATGTGGACAAATTAAACTAGAAACTGTAAATTGCGATAGTGGAAATAAAACAAAATGAAACTCAAAGCAAGATACAATTGATCCTCAATTCGAGAGGAGGATCGTCTCTCCCAATCTCTAGATTGTAGATCTAGAGCCCAAGACGCCAAGGAACTCTCCAAAGAACAAAACTATACAAGCATGCCCTAACCCTAGCCTTTCATCATCTTTAAATACCTCCTTCATAATTCAAAGCTTCCTAATATAAATTATTTCAAATCCCTCTCTTGCATGAACTGCCCCCCTCCTCTTTCTCAATTTATCGCCCAAGGAGGTGGGACCGACCCACTTAAACTTGGGTTTCAAGAGGAGGTGGCTTCCGCCTCTTGTAGGTCCGAACCGGCCCAGGAGAGGCCGGTTTAGTCTGTTGTGCAACAAATAGATCCATAGTCTTAGATCATGCTGAGGCTTCTATGCGTATTTCTTGTGATGACAATTTATTACTGCTGTTTATGATTTGCAAAATGCCTTGGACAAAATGAAGAACGTATTGTCAACTTAAAAGTGAGTGAACATTACTTTTAGAATCTATAGTTGACTTTTTGATAGACAATATGTTGGAGAAAAATTTAGGTATATGAAGGATATTTTAAAATATGAGAGATTTGTTTATAGGAATGTCTCATTAGTGAGCAATGGTTATCAAGGATCCATCACCAACGGTTTTTTTTTCTTATTGCTTGGATTGTGGATATTTGAAAAAAATATTGCTTGGATTGTGGATATTTGAAAAAAATATGTAAAGTTTTGGTCATATGATCTGTAGTTCTTGAATAAATAGCCTAAGAGTTAGGATTAGGTATCTCAAAAACTTTAAAAGTATGAGAAGAGATTATACTTGAGAATGCAAGAGAATAATTATCTATCATGAAGTCTTTTAGTGATACTGGCAATTTTTTTAACTTTTCTATTTCTTCTTTATGGAATTCAATGGGAGATTTTTTAGTGTTAGCTTCTTCCATATGTGTTATAAATGGATGTCACTATTCTTTTGCTTGTTCTCCTAGTGAGTGTCCAAATTTTTCTTGGTGACTTATTATGAAGTTTCCAACAATTTTCTTGTCTATAGAGTCTTCTTGCAATATGTATGCATTGTAGAAAATCTCTATTGACCATCTTTATTAGGTTTCTCTGCTTGTGCTCCTCGGAAGAAGAGAGATTTGAATCATGGTATTTGATGTCTGTAACCTTTGTAATCAGAGTTTATGGTTATTAACAATCATAATTGCCCTGTCCCTTCTTTTATTTGAGTGCAAATCTTTCTTTTGGAGAATCTGGACCTTTATAGCATCAAACTCAACATTTAATATGGCAAAATAGCAATCATAATTTTGGTTCGTTTCTACAAATCTTTTTTATTTGAGTGCATTGATAATGATCCATCTCTTGCCAAAGACTGTATTGTAGATTGGATTAATTTGTGATGGATCATTCTTCTTGCTTTGTGGCCAAAATCTTAGTTTTAATCTCATGGATTGGGCTATATCATAGACTTTAAAATATGTTGAATTTATCATATCCCAAAATTTTTTTGCTAAATGAAGGAACATGCAAGTGATATGTATTTTAGGAACCATGGGATTTTATAACTAGGACATTATCATTGAGTCCTATTCATCCAAGTATTGGACGTGTGATTGCATTGTTAAGGTTTGATGTCAAGTAAATAACCTAACTTTTCTATTCCCTTCAGGAAGTACAAACTAATTATAATCACTTGAGGTAATTTTGTTTATTTTTTGATATGTTAAATAAATGTTTTGTAATTCTTTTGTTGGATTTAGGTTGCTAGTCTTGTTTCCAAATGAACTTAAGACCAAAGAAACCCGAGTGTTTTTTGTGATCCATGGGTAGAAAAATTGTGGTGGTAATTGGTTGCAAAGAGAAATAATGATACAGTTTAGGCTGTAGTGATGAATGCTACGAATATGAAGATTATGTGGTATGGAAAGAAACCTGCAACAATGAAGGTGTGCAAGTTCTATGCAATGTAGTGATGAATGCTGTGGTTTATAAAATTGCTAAGAAAGAAAAAAAAAAAAAAAAAGCCTAGGGCTCTAAAACTATTACATGAATTTGGAAGAATTGGCTGATTATTTTCATCCAATATTTATGCAGTATTTATATAATCTTAAGAGAGTTTCTATGTAGGAAATATATAAAACCCAATTATAATAATTATAAAATAATTACAATAGTTCATGAATTTATGTGGTGGCGGAATAATTATTACAATAGTTTACAGATTGATGAAGGTATACTAATAATCTCATGGTTCATTGAGGTGGCATGAGGCGAATAAGGGATGTTCAAGATTGTTGGCTCAGTGGAACATTGATGAAGTTATTATTGGTGGAGGCGGAATTTATTAATGTGGATTTGATAGATTTTTATTTTTCCACATATTACTTGGTTAGTCTTTGCAAAATTTAATTTTGTTGATCTCCTCATAGCTACCAATTCCATCTAATCTATCAATTGTCACAGTCGCTACCATCCTCTTTCACTACCATCTCTGCCAGTAATTCGTTCCCCATCGTCCTCCTATTTCCTCAATTACTGTTGTTCAACTAAAACCTCAACTCCTAACAACAAGAGAATGATTTGTTAAGAATTGTTTGTATGATAGTAGCGGCAGTTTCATCTGAATGGTGTCTCAAGATTCTGTGAAGGCTAAAATTCATTTATGGGAGAATATTAAGGTCCCTGTGCTATGGGTTCTTATTTTGTAAGTATGAGATTAGAGTCCCTCATGGGATAATAATGGACTCAATTTGATCTTTTCGTTCTGGTACCTTTATGGTTTTACTTCAGCATATAATGTGGGTATAATATGAACTTGATTCGTTGATCCATATGAATATTTACATGTGTATGCTTAAGATTTGTTGTGTCTATATTATTAAGGTCTTTAGTATATGACTTTTGGTATGACTCTTGGCATGTTATTACCAGCAGTATTAGCATCTTTATGCATGAGTTGTTGGATCGCTCTGTTCATATTGGTGTCCTGTGTTCAAGTTCATACTTAGTGTAGGGACCATATCTGCAATGAAGTTCAAGCAGTTGCCAGAATTTCTGATAGGAGTATGGTTATGAGAACTTATTAGACACCATAGTGACCAAGCCATGATCATATTCATGTCTTGCTTGGGTAAAAAAAATATTGTTAACATTCACTGCTTGAGAGTTGTGTCCACTCTGGTTCTTTTGCCCCTTTTTGTCTCCTGTGATTTATAGCCTCATGAATTGTTCATTCTTAAATTGTTAAATATTGCAGTCAAGTTTGCAGGCTGGAAATTTTCTTCGGTTCTCTGTCATTGATGAATGTGTGAGAATTGTTGATGGTAAGCTGGAGTTGGGAGACCTTAAATTTGTTGGCAAAGCAAACCGGGCACGTGCTTTTGCAGATAGCTACTCAAAGGTTCGTTATGAGTGAAATCTTTGGGCTTCCAGCTTTCTTTTTGCGTAAACAATAAATAAAACATCTTCTATTTCATATTTTTATTTCTTGTATGTTCTTTTATTAGTTGTAGATTTTAGATTCTATTTAGAAAATAGAAAAGAGAACTGTTTACACCTACATTGAACCCACATTGTTAGCTTTAAGGCTAGGGGATATTTAGTATACATAGTTTGATCATTTTTAGCATCTCAAATTCAAAACCGAACTTGAGATTTTGGTTTCCTTCTCCTATATTATGAAAGATCAAAGTATTCTCATCAGAGAAAGATTTGTATTATAACCCCGCCATTTTGTATAAGAATGAAGATGAAGCTCTAGGCTGCGTTGGGGATGGCTTTCTTGCTTAAATAGTAAAATGCCGTCCCAAATGAAGCCCTATTCTCTACATAAGTTGATATATATTTTCTATATCTATGATTTATTATGAAGAATTACCCATAAGAAAATGACTATTAAGATATCATCGATATAAATAAATATACAAAATATACAATCACAATTTTATAAAAAATATATCATTACAATTTATTTTTCTTAAATGAATCAATGAATTATAAATTAAAAAGTACTAAGTGAGTAATAAACCCCATTATAGACTTGTGACATTTAATTTAAGGTTTTGTTCATTTGAGTTTGATTGTATCATAAGTTTTAATATGGTTTATCATTTGTTGGACTGAAGAGGCTAAAAGGAAAACAAGAACTGAAAACCATTGTTACAATTTCACCAAGCAACTAACTCTACCTTTGGCATTTCCCTCCTTGGGGTTAAGTTAAAGATTTATGGCACAACAATTAATAAAATTTTTCAATTCTTTATACACTAAGAGAATTCACTTAGAAAATCTGATATTTTGTACTAGCCGATGCTAATGGATTTGGGTGTCACCTAAGGTTTAAGGGACATTATGATATGTAATTCCAACACTTCAGCAAGACTCTCTACATATGATTGAGACCCTTTGAATAAGTGATTTGTTGTAAATCGACACAATTAAATTATGATCGAGGCTAAAGCTTGAATGTTTTCCAATGACATAAAGCTGCAAGTGGTGAATCATGCAGTATATTTAATTTGGTATAAAATTCTTTGTTAGTGAAGATAAAATTAAAATTATCCTTTTAAAAAAACATCTCCCGTATCTCTACAAGAGCTCATTGGATGATATGACCCAAGGCTGTCAATAAGGACCTTTAGGTTAGGTTAAGTTGACTACCTTTACTAAGTGTACGAGGGTGCATGATAGCCTGGTGTTATAGAACCATGAATCTTCCCCACCTCCACTGCACTCTCCTGCCATCTTCTTTAAGCTAAAGGCAGTATATGTTTTCTCCATCACAAATCAAAACTACTATTTTAAGATATGCATGTAGTGCTTACTAGCTATCCTTAATCGAAAGTGCACTTTTGTGACTATGAGTGATAATTAACTATAGTAATGCTTGCGTCTATTGGAAACTTAGAGCTATAGGTCATAAAATCCTCTCAAAATGATGTGAAATTTCCGAGTTGTTTCTTATCTACAATCCAATTTATCTTATGAAAAATTCAACCTGACTAAAACATTTTAGAAGAGCCGAGCATGAATTTTTTATGTCCATAAGGTTTCTTTTTTGTTGGTTTACCAAACAACCTAGTCTATGATGTTGACTTATACAAAATTCATTTCATTGTTTTCATTACAACAAATTTTTTAATCAGTAAACTAGTTAGGCATTGGAGCAATTTTACCCTTTGTGAATTTCCTAACTTCAGGTTTTTTCCCAATCTTGAAGAATGACTATTTTTACTTATTGGGGATTTGTTGGGTGGGGATGCGACTGATTTCAACAATTTAGACAAATTTTGTGATTAGAAGCCCTTCTTTCAAATTTATCATCAATCTGTCCTTAATCTATTTATCTTTTTTTTTTTGGAGAAAAAGTATTCTATTTTATTTTTGAATCAAATAATATTCGTACAATAGGAAAGTTTAAAATAATGGCTAGGTTGTTCAAACTTTTTTTTTTTTTGAATTCTTGAAACTATACTTCCCCTTGTTGAATCTTAATGATTAATTTCCTTTTTTAAGTTCATCTCTGGATTGCATTCAGAGAACGCACATGATTATAAATGAATCATGATTATAGTTTACACGTAATAATAAGAAGGCCTAAAGTTAGGGACTTCTTATGCTTTATTTTAAAAAGTACATGAATCTATATTGAGATTATTGCCATGATTTGTGTGATATCTAAGAGTAAATGCTCTTACCTGAACTCAAGCGTCTTGAGCCTTGTCAGACTATTGCCAAGGTAAACCAACTTATGGCATTAATATGACTATCATTTCATGCAGGATAGATAGCCTTGAAAAAATGATAGGGAAAATCTTTATTGGTCTGCTTTGTTATAGTTTTTACCATTACTGTTGCTACAGGTATTCTTCCAGTACACAGCTCGTCACTCTCCTCTCCAATTCCAGGATCTTATAGCTTCCCTCGACCAAAATCTTGATGAAAACTCTGAAAGCAATGACATGGAGATGATTGACTGATCGGAAACTGTTATACTCCAAGAATGATAGCCTCAAGTTTTCCACATTACCTGTTAGCAGTTCCAATCTTTGGTCACGTGAACGGGCTACTTTTATAACTAATTAATCTCCATTTATCAGCAAATGGTGTATTTGGAGACTGTCAGAGAGCTTATGTTTGTCATGGTAGGAAATTTTATCTAAGCATGCTATTATTGTTGAATAATTGCTTTTTTTTCCTGAATAGCTTTTGCACTGTTTACATTGAATAAGTCCTTAATATTTGCAGGGTTGTGTTCAAATTTAGGAGGTTCATCAACTTCTTTTTAACTAAGAAGGCCAAGAGGAGTTCAACAATTAGCTCTGTGACAGCCATCACAGTTGTACTGATGTCATGGGATGATGACATATAAACGAAAATATCTACAGAAAAAAAAAGTATATGTATGTATGTATGTATTTATAACTTATTTTAATAACTGATGTTAAATTCTTCAGTTAGCGTTGGCTGGTTGCTTTTGTGGTAGAGCTCTGAAGATGTCTCCATGGTTGCTTTGTCGCCACTGAGGCAGTCATTACTGTAACCCAGAAGATTGGAGTTTATATTTTTATGTTTATTTTACTGAATCAAATATGCTTGGTAAATTAAGAAGGAAATCTTTTTTTTTCCTGTTATAACAATAGAAAAGCTATTATAATTAAATAATTAGTTTATATAACAGAGGTCCCTGAGCAGGTTCTCCTTAGTATGCGTCACACCATACCTCATAAGATGCCGTACAGCAGCTCCCGCGATAGCTTTGTGTGCTCTCTTTTAAGGCAAATTATTGGGTCAGGTGATCGAACCTATCTCCCCGTTCGGATGCCAATAGAAAGCAGACACCTGGCTGTGATTTTTTTAATATAATCTCTTTGCTTTATGTCTTGTCAGCCCGATCAACCCGGCCCAGTAACCCTTAATTCAGGAATAAAAGAATGGAAATGAAGCTTTTTTTCATTTCACGTGACATTTTCACTGCTCTATTACTCATGGCTTCGGCGATCCGCTCTCGGACTCCTCCAATACTGCAATATATTCTTCTCGCCGGCGATAGACGACGACATTGGAAAATATCATTATCTCGAAAAAGGTATGGTTGTGCCTATCTTGCGCTTGACTTGCGTTTATGTTATATGTTAAAATTTAGGGTTTAGTAATAATTTTATACATAACATTGTTTATTCAATGCAATGTGATCTTCAAATGTTTATCTTTTGAAGTTCAACCTTCTTTGTAAATGGAAGAAACAAAAGTTGAGAAACTTGTGCTTTACTTGCGCTTTTATCTGATTTTTTTTTTACAGATGCCATATCAAAGGCCAGTAACTTCTCGATGATATGTTACCACTTTTTGAAAATATTGTGATGCTTTTGTTGAGATTATTGATGATGAACTTGAGCAAATATTAAAGAATATGAACATTCATCACTTTTTGAAATTTGCAGCATTATAACAGTGTGTACCACTTCTTTTTGAGGTTTTGAAATTTTGGAGTCCTGCTGATGAAGGCATCATCGTCCATGATCATTTACTAAAATTCATTTCTAACGAGGTTGCTTTGTTGATAGGTAATATTTTGAATAAGGAATTATGGATACGGATATGTTTTTTTACTTTAAATGTAATATGTTCAAAAATTTTTTGATAGATATGCCTAACAGAGACAATGATATCAAATGGATGATTGATCCTCTAATTGGACCTTTAATAACTGAAATAAAAATAGAAATGTCAAAATTAGACAGATTGACTGATAATGCTATAAAATTAAAGACCTTTATAATGTTTTTGTTATCTAATCTTTTCTTTCCACTAAACAATCATAAAACTCCTAGAAGGCTCACATCTGTTGTAAGTAATGTAAGTGGGTTCACTTCTATTAATTGGGCTTCATGTATAAGGAATTTCATGGTCGACGAATTCAACACAATTTTTGACAAGTTTCAAATGCAAAGATTATTGGGTTACATCAATAATTTTTTCCTCTCATACTGGTAAGTTTCCAGTCCTACTGGTTATTTTTCTATCATAAAGTTTTTCAATGTTTTATGTTTGGTATTATACAGATTTAGTTTTTGGAATATTTTTTTTTAAAAAAATCATCCAATCCAGAACTAAGATCGCGTTTTCTGAGATGGGAGGGGTATACTGAATTATACTTTACACAAAAAAATACTGCCAAATTATTTAAATTTAAAAAAAAAATGAGGTAATTTTTAAGTCTAAATGTTTTATAATTAGAGTTGTGCTATAGTTGCGCTATAGTTGTGCTATCAGAAAATAATATATATATTTATTTTTTTTGCAGATTTATTTTGTTCTTCAGAATATTATTAATGAAGAAGCAGAAAAATACGGGGTTGATATTAATGCTATATAAAACTTGGAAACTCGGCTAGAGTAAAAACCCTAGAAAATTCAATCACCCCTAAGGAAAAAAATTCACACCACCCCACCTCCCTCTCCTCATCAAGAACCACCTGAAAGTTCACATCCGCCGCCAACTGAACATTCTACACATCCTTCTACTGAACAACCACCTATTTAGAAAACTCAAGATTTAGAGTCTGTTAAGAATTTTTTTTTTGAAGTATTTCAGAAGATGTTCAATAAATTTGAACAGAATTTAGGTGCTAGAGTTAATCGACTTGAAGATATTGTGGAGAAATTACAATCAGATCTAGATTCCCTGAAGTACAAATTCATTGACTTTAAAATGAATTGTGATCATAATCCTGAATACCCGTCTATATCTACATCTTACTCCAGCATCCAATCAGTGAATAAACTCAAAACTATAGCTGTTCAACCTTCATAACCACCCAAAGGAGATGTTCTTCCACATCCACCCATTGAACTATCACTCAAAGAAGATATTCTTCCACTACCACCCAAAGAAGATGTTCTTCCAACCCCCCCCCCCCCCCCCCCGAAAACAGATGTTTCTCCACCACCACCACCGGCCAAAGAAGATGTGCCTCCACCATCAGAGAGTTCTTCAAAGCAGATCATTCAATACCAGCAAAAAAAATAAAAAGAGAAGATGATAAAGAATATGAAGAGCCAGATGTATTAAAGAAGAACAAAGAGGTTATTTCGGTTTATAATGTACAAATTGAGCCTCGACCTGCACTGCAATATATAGATTATCCAGGGAAAGCTTTCCTAACAGACCAGCAATAAAATTTTATGAATGAATGTTTCAAAAAATTCGATGAAAAGTAAGTTTACCTGCGATTTACCTGCGCTTTACTTGTGCTTTATTTTTTTTTCTTTTTTGTAGGGACGACGTAATATTTACATCTGGTAACATAGAAATAAATAGAGCAAATATTGACTTTTTGCTCACAAATGATTGGTTAGCGGACAACCATGTGGATGCTTTTGCTTATTTTTTATTGGAGAAGAGTAGGGTAATGTCAGACAAATTTCAACGTTACTTGTACATTTCTCCATTGTACAGGGTAAGTATAATTATTATTTATATCTTATTTTCACATTATTTTTCTTATATTATTGAATTATTGCAGCTATACAAGTCCTACAATCAGGACTATCAAAAGTTTCTCCAACATGTTAATCCAGTTTCTGTTAAATAATGCAGTCTTATTGTTAAATCCATAGTTTTCAGTAAGCATTGGGTTCTTATTATAGGCAAATTGAAGGAGAAAGTCTGAAAAAAAATGTATGATTCCTTACCAAATCCAGAACACAAGGATATATGTCATACAGTTGTAAGTGAAATTCATATTTTAAGTTAAAGTTCAGATAATTATGTTTCCATACTAATATATTTATAAAAGTTTTATTTGTTCAGATAAAATAATTACATGAGGACACCCAAGGATGCTTTTCAAGCGATATAACTAAATGGAACTTACATATGGTCCGTTGACTTCCAACTCAATCAAACGATTTTGATTGTGGGATGTTCGTGTGTAGATACATGGAGAAAGCCGTGCAACGAAAGAAAGTAGGCTGGCCTGCTTATAAAGATTGGCAAAAACATATGCCAAAATTTAGGGCAGAGTTAATATATTTTTTTTCTTACAATGAAAAAGTAAAATTATTGTAATAAGATTATTGTAAATTTTGTAAATATATACATTTATAGTTTTTGAATGTTACCTTTTTTGTTCTTGCAAAAGAAAAACTGAAGAGCATGATAAATTTACAAGTTATGTTCTTACGAAAGCGTAACCTAAGCGCAACCTAAGCGTACCTAAGCGCAATCATAGCACAACCTCAGAGAACCTAAGTGCAACCTAAATAACTTGTATAAATTTACAAGTTATGTTCTTATGAAAGCGCAACCTAAGTGCAACCAAAGTGCAATCTCAGTGCAACTAAGCGCAACCTAAATAACATGTATAAATTTACAAGTTATTTTCTTATAAAAGCGCAACCTAAGCGCAACCAAAGCGCAACTTCAGAGCAACTAAGCGCAACCTAAATAACATGTATAAATTTACAAGTTATTTTCTTACGAAAGCTCAACCTAAGCTCAATCTAAGCATAATCTAAGCGCAATTAAAGCGCATCTTCATATAATAATAAGTAATCAATTTTTTATTCATATACAAATATTACCAATACAAATCTTTATTAAGATTCAATAATTGTTACAATAAAAAATTAATAATTCCCAATAAAATTATTACAATGCAAATTCATTAAATTTCAACTCCGAGGCAATGAAAACTATCATCAATTTGGTGTATTCAGCATCAGGTTGGCTTGTAGGTTGGCCGGTTATAAATTCCTCACTGAAACATTCAGGTATGCTTGAGAAGTTTATCTATGTTGAAGAAGGATCATTCATTGGTTTTTTCCCCACCAAAGGTTTTTTATCTGTTAGAAATTACAGCGTTAGTCTTAGGTAAGGAATTATATAATTAACATATTATTAAAAACTTACTCTTAGGTCGCTTCTTCTTTTCCCAAAGGCTTTTCAGTCTTGCATTTGATATGCCTTTAGGTCTATGCTTTAGAGGATCTTTCAAATTAGCACTTCCACCTTAGGATCTAGCAACATCCTTCTGATTTCTTTTCTTGTCACCAAGAATTATGTATAATTTTTGAAACATATCTTATATTGAGGAAAGAATAAACTCCTCTGCCTCCTCATTCCCTTGAGCTTCTATGCTCATTTATATACAAATCTGCTCACTTGATTTCTGAATATGAATCCCCTATTACTTTGAAAGTTATTACTTCTTGTAGAATTAAGCAAGTTACCTGAATAAAAATCTTGTCGAGCCCTTTCTGACCAACATAGTAGTAAGTACTTCTAAGAAAATTTAGCCATATGCAACTGTTTAAAAACCCTCAAACAGTGAGAACACAACAATCCCATGGTTTCATACTTCTTATAGCTGCATTGAATGTTACCTTCTGTTACATCAAAGTGAACAACCCAAGGATGGTGCTGGTTCTTTTTCTTTATGTAGTTCACTAGAAACTTTGAAGAATCACTCGAGATAAGGTTTATACTCATTTCTCCCACAGCTTGTATAAATTCTTCCCAAAAAATATTATATATTTTTCTTGAGTAAAACCGAACAGCTTGTTTTAATATTAAGCTGTTCTTTATCACATGAATAATTTCAGACTGACTGCATTTGTACTCCTCATCCTGCTCATTTCGTCGCCAATTCATCAATATATTTTCCAACCCAAGAAAATAATAAGTTAATGAACTTGTTGGCTTCGAAATGCCATGCCACACATTATTATTACACTCGCTATGCTGTGTTGATAAAATGCCCATGCTAAAATAATCCTTGTTGAAAGCTGTTGACCACTTTCTCCTTATCTTATAAAGATCCTGTAACCATTCATGGTTATGAAGGTTCCCTTCCTTGATCATTTCAGCCCATGCCTCCTCAAACACTTCCTCAGAATCACACCACCTCATACACCTATAGAAGAGTACTTTAACTTTATTATTCCTATTGTAGATAGAAAATTTTGATGGAACCTTTTAAAGATGTGCCATTGGCATAATCTATGACGAGTGTGAGGTAATGTAACTTCTATGGCCCTAGACATAGCTTGGTCCTTATCAGTGAATATTGTTGTTGGATATTTATTATCCATTATTCGTACAAATATTTTAAACAACCATGTAAAACTTTCAATTGTTTCTTCTGACAAAAAAGCAACCCCTAACAAAATATTCTGCCAATTATTGTTAACACCAACAAATGGTGCACAAATAAAATTATACTTGTTGAGCCTGTAGCTAGTATCAAAAATCAACGCATCTCCAAAACATTCATAATCTATCCTGCTTTTGCCATCAACCCAGAAAAAATTTAACAATCTATCATGCTCATCATATTGAACATCCCATGCGAACATGTGGTCCTCAACTTATCGATCTTTAAATAATTGAATCAAAGAATTAGTGTCACCAATTTCAATCCTTGCTCTTTTCTCCTTCTGAATAAAATTATAGTCATCCCTCTTAGAAAATCCAACATTCTCACATCCTCCAACTTCCTCTCCAAGGTAGGCATATGCATCAACGGTTCTAATCCCTGCATCTGTCATTGATTTTAGGACGGAAGCTTTTTCCTCAACAACATTCCTGCATGATCTTAGAAGGTGTCGGTCGGCTGGGCTAGCCAATTCGTGGTTATGGGATTCAATAAATCTTTTGATATGCCAGTAACCATCTTTATCTACTGCAAACCTCACTATGGATGGACAACTAGTTCTAACATCTGGTCTAGTGAATCTCTTTCTTGAATTAAGATCAATACTTATCTTGAAACCAGCTTTTGAGCAGACAAAGTCCTTGGATTTTATCTTTCTAGAATTTGGCCAAAAACTGTGATGATCCTTCCGGGCGTTAAAGCCATTATCATGGGCATAAGTACAAAAATAATCGTATGCTTCTTTCTCATCTTTATAAACAACCTGAAATGATAAAAACAAATAATTTAAAGCACAAGTAAAATGCAAGTAAAGCGCAAGTAAAATGCAGGTAAAGCGCATGTAGCGCATGTAAAGCGCAAATAAAGCGCAAGTAAAGTGCAAGTTAAGCGCATGTAAAGCTAAACAACAACATCAGAGATTTTTTTACTTTTTCGCCTAAACAAAAAATATTCCTATAAACACTTATGGGATCTAAATCGCAACATCTAAGATCCTAAGCCTCTAATGAGTTGAAACCTATGCCCTTTTTCTACGGCAAGCATAGCATTGCTTTGTTTACAACTTTCTAGCTGTTTTTCCAACTTGCGATGAGATTGAAACTTACTGATATGTTGAAACCAGAGGAATATCCAGCTAAGTTAGCTTCAGATTCATGCATCCTTTCCGATTCACGCATCCTTTCCGATTCATGCACTCCCTCATCCACCTCCGTCTTCGCTGAGCATTCCATCTCTTTTATGTAATTTTCTCGTTCTTTCTTCTAAAGCAAAAAATATTTAGATCTTTCGCGGGTTTCCCAAAAATAGGGCGGCAAACATTTAAAATGAAAATAAAGTGGACTGGGTTGGGTCGATTGGGCTGACAAGACATAAAGCAAAGAGATTATATTAAAAAAATCGTAGCCAGATGTCTACTTTCTATTGGCGTCCGAATGGGGAGATAGGTTCGGTTACCTGACCCAATAATTTGCCCTCTTTTAAGTATTAACGATGATGGACAGGGTTCCAGCTCTGTTTATTATCGAAAGCTGCAAGTTGTCCTGCCTAATGCACGAGAAATATTAGTTTAAAAGGTGAATTTGACTTTATATAGCAGTAATTGGTCAAATTATTTGCTTATTTTTTTAAATAATATATTTTAAAATTATTTTCTCACCAAATATCTTTTTTTTCCTCAGTTCATTAAAATTAGTCATCTTTTGACACTTCACTCCGTTGATTATTTTATCTTCATTGGTTTAAGAATTTTTGTTTCTTTAGGAGTAGACTGTTGATGGTGAAATTCAATTGGAGCAATCAGTTCAACATTGGTTTTGATAGACATTAAATATCTTTTTTAATGTGAATAATTGTGTATCATATGACTCAAGTGAATTATGTATAGTTAGAGTTTTAACATAATGTTAAATAGAGGATTTAAAGAGGAATGTGTTCCCAAACATGTGACCATATTTAAATATTTTTTGAAACATGTTCCATTATGATATGTACTATGCTAAAATATGAGGTAAACATAATAACCTTTGAACTACAACTAGTATCTTGACCAATTATTCCTCAATGATCTCATAAATCTTTATATATAAAGTTACAAATAGTAATGACGTCTATTTTAGTGTGAAATAAAAAGTGATTTATCATTTTGGTAGTAAACAGTTCGTAACATCAATTCCTTCAATAGAGATATTAAAATATTATATTATTATTTTCTTCTTAAATTAGATATCTATATATAGTAACATTGATATCTCATATGTGTATTTAATTTTTTGAAAAGATTTCAATTATAGTTTATTGTGTGTTGGATCTCATTTTGATGGGTGGATGATATTGGGCTGTACTTTATGCCACTTGAGTATTGAGAACTTATTGGAAGAACATAATGAAGTTAGTATGAGAGAGAGAGAGAGAGAGAGAGAGAGAGAGAGAGAGAGAGAGAGAGAGAGAGAGAGAGAGAGAGAGAGAGAGAGAGAGACTTTAGACAAAATTTATTATTCTTTTCAAAGATATAAGAATAATGAGTGCAAGATCTCTTAAATAGCAGAGCTTATGCTAGGAAAGAAAAAAATGATACATAATCCCTTTTGTCTTCTCTATCCTCTTATATCCATCTTTTTCATGTGTGTGCCCCTCCCATTTTTATTGGTTTTAGAAAGATAAAGGGAGTATGTCTTTGGTATGGTAGCTAGCTGTCTCATTAATCTCTATGGCAGCTCGGTGATTGGTGCAAAGTAGAAAGGAAACTTATGAAGGGCAAGTTGAGTGGTCTTATGAAGGCCCATTAATGTCAGTTTGAAGTTGGTCTATAAACCCTTATCAAGAGCCAAGCCATTGTGAAGTCAGAATTGTCTAAAGTTACCTCATTAAGATTACGAGGGGTGAATAATGTCTTGATGGGACCTTCGAGTTGATGTGGTTGGGAGAGATGTTTGTATAGGCGATATGTGCCATTATCAGTTTGATGTGTCTCGAATGTAGTCCTCACTAGAGATGATAAATATTTGTCCATCTAAAAGAAAAAATTTTGAGGTCGTCCCGGGGGGCTGCTTAGAAGAGGTAACTGGTGCTGACCCACTGTGGTTTACTGTTATGTTCCTTCCCAATTCCTAAGTATATCCCTCGAATGAACTATTTCGAGAGATTAGTGGATCTTCGTTTCGCTCGAAACAAACATAACCCGCAAGACACTTACGAGTTGTTAACTATGCAAGTAGTCATGGGATTATATTTAGTTTTTTTATTTATGTGCCCTTTGATCATCGAATGGAGAAAAGGTCAAATAAATGAAAAACTCAGAAAGAAGAGCATGAGTAAATGCAAATTTACTACCCTGAACATTTTACATATTTTGATGTTCTTGTTTCCTTAGACCAAACGGTCCCATCATATGGGTTTCTTTATATATATCAACCTTGGGCTAGAGGGATGTTTTTTTTCTTTGCTCCTAACTTGTGAACCTTTCTTAATTTTGATGTGATGGATACTTTTTCTCACCTTGGCCTTTGAACTTCTTGGAAAGCTGCTTATAGGATGGTGTGAGTGACCTTTGGCATGGGGGTTGTGAACTTACAATCTAGTAGTTGGTAGGAACTAACTTAGTAGATCTTTTCAACCACTAATGGACATTCCTAGGTTGGCTCAAATTTACTACCCTTCCTCCAATGGGCCAAAATTGGTCTTCATAGAATAATGACTAATTATCCTACTCATGATGATCCATCTTGTCATGTGCTTGAACCTATTTAGCATTATATAACTCAAGGTTCTATTAAGCCTATAAATACTTCTCTTAAAAACCTTTGAGCACTTCGAATCCAAGTTTAGTGCTTTGTTCTTGTTTAATTTTGTAATTCACTGTGATGTGTAATGAAGGTAGTTGTACCTCCAAAGGGAGATGACTGCTACTCCAAAGTTTAGAGCAACCAACATAGATTGAGTAGGAGTTCTGTATAAGGTTTGATGTATCCAAAAAGCTTCTCCTAATTTTCTTACTATTAATATTTATTATCATATAAGAGTTTCTTTAAGATGTATGCCAAAGTGTTATTGGAGGCCTCAACTAATTCATTTGCCTAATGGTAATAGATAGATGAGTATCTCTAATCTATTTAATGGTGCCTAGCAAAATTATTTATTTTGCTGCTTCTATAGGATTAACCATTATAAGATGTGATTTGGCGAGGATCACCAAATTTATATATGATATGGTCTTTAAAGATGTTTAATAATTTCTAAGCTTTGCCATTCTCAAAGGAACTGTTTCTACCCATTTTGAGAAGTAGTTAGGTGCTGCTAATATAAACCTATGACCTCTGGAAGATGGAAGTTCAATTGGACTAATGACATGAAGCAATTGTTGGATGCATATCATTTGGTGGTTGATATAGAAATAAACTGTGCACTTGGCACTTATAATAATGATGTGGAACATGCAAGTAGTCATGTATAATTGATGGCTAATAATGTCCCATCCTTTTAATCTTTATTTTTATTTTAGGACCAGATTGAAGAGCACTACATAATCCAATATGAACTTCTTTTACTATATCTTTAACTTCTAGTATATTGACATCACAACCATATCTGATATAATGATCTTTTTTAAAGGGTTATATTGCTTAGGGTATAAGATAGGGATCTTCTTTTTATTTGATCCATAATTGATTTATCTTGAGGGAGATTATTTTCTTATAAATAATCAATGAAGGATTTTCTTCACTTCATATTCTATGGCAAAAAAATTTTCACCTCAGCTAAAGGTTTTCTGTTTATACATTCCATATCAATTGGTGACAATACCCTATCACCTTGTACCTTGATTAAAATTGAATCATCTTCAGGACAAGCTAAATACTTAGCAAGCTTTGCTAAGGCATCTTTTATGGTATTTACTCCACATGGTATTCTATACAAAGTCACGTTCAAAATTTTCTCTACTAATTTCATTGTATATTGATGATATGGAGTCAAATATGGCTTTATCACTTTATATATACTTGCAACTTGGTTGACAACAAGTTATTAATCTCCATATATTTTACTTCTTTAATGTCAATTAACATTATCAATTTTAAGCTGGTTATCAATGTGTCATACTCAGGTTCATTATTTGTACAAGAATCTAACAAATGATGTGGGTAGTAAATAAAATATTTTCCTAGGGTAATAAATACAATATTGATTCTAACTTTACCCAATATTATATCTTGTGGTTATTTTGTTACAAATCTGGGCCCAAGTACTATAATTTTGATGATACAAAATATTATTATTTTCTTATCAATATTATTATTATGTATCTATTTTATTACCCTGCTCACTAATATTTCAAGTCCACAAGTCCACTAGCAATGTTAATAAGCTCAAGCTTGGGTAGATTAGGGTTGAGTCTGTCTTTAATTTCAATTTCAATATACTTTTGTAATCTTATATCAAATCATGTATCTAGTGGGCATTAGGCTAAATAACCTTGCACACACACACAGACACTCAAGGGAGTGAGTTTATGAGCTGGAGAAATTTTTGGTTTTTGAACTAATTATACAGTACGATGTATATCGTACTGTACAATCAGTTAAAATAGAAAAACCTAATGAGGGTACCTCTATTAATTAAGAGTAATTAAACTAATCATACTATAAGATCCATATGATATCGGACTATAAATTATGATTATAAAAAATAGTTGCCCATTATAATTTATGCAATATTTTAATATTCAAATTTTATTCTAATCATATAGTATGATATATATTATACTCGATGATTTATGACAATCATGTTAAAATTAATCCTATGATTAGGGGACTAATTGCAATAGAATTGCTTGATTAGATCATACAGGATGATCGGTAATGAGCGTATTGGATGACCCGAGAGATACATGGGATGATACTTGTTCATCCCACTTCATCCAAGATGAAAAACCATGATTTTTCTTATAATTATACAGATTGATTCATGAGATGTGTGGGATGATTTTGAAATTATCACCCATCATCGCCTGTTGTGTTGGATGATCATTACATTATCTTGAACTAATAGTATAGAAAGATCACATAATTGTATTGGATGATCAGTATAAATACTTAAACTTAACGTACAATGCTATTCACACTGTCTGTAAGGGTTATGTTGTACTAATAGTACAAGATGATCTCATGATCATACTGGATGATCATTAACAAAAAATTAAAAATTAGGGCTTCTTTTTGGAGGCCCTCTATTTAAAATCTCATATTATCTTGAGAAGAAATCCTTTACTGTTGTCGTATTTTGAGAGGGAGCTTAGAGGAAAGAAGGAGAGCTTTGAGAGAGAAGAAATGATAAGATTTTTGTGAGGGGGATTTGTGAGGGATTCACAAAGGTTACTCCAAGTAAGGTTTCCATTGTCTTCTTCAAGTTGCTTTCTTGATTCTTTGGTGGCTTTGGGGAGACATTCTTCAGCATCAAATTTAGGTTCTCTGCCTACTCCACGAGGGAGAAAGGATTCAGGTTCTCTTCCTACTCTAGAAGGGAGTAAGATGATTTAGGTTCTTTGCCTTCACCAAGAGGGTGAAAAAGACTCAAGGTGCCCTGCCTCACCAAGTTGGTGGAAGAGATTTTTGTAAGGGCTTCTTCGCCTTCTTGTGGGGTCTAAATGAAAGACACTAAAAATTTTATTGCAATACTCAGAGAAGGCCTCTAGGGAGTGGACATAGGTTAGATTTAACTAAACCTCTATAAAATCAATTGTATTAATTTTTTTTACTTTTTTGCATTTTAATTTCTGCACTCGTTTATGATTTTAGTGTGGTTGAATTTTTTGATTATTTTGAATTTAATATACTTCTGTATTATGGGATAATCTTATTTGTTTTAAAATATTTAAAAAGATAAAAATACTTTTCTTTTTTTCTTTAAGTAATTTTTAAAATAACTAATTCACCCCCTCTCTTGGTTAACCTCATTCTTGTTCTTAAAGGTTTAACAACCTTCACAAACTTTCAAGTGGTATTAGTGCAGGATTCAAAAATTATGTTTTAAGTAACTTTTAAAAAATAATTAATGACTAACTTTGGAATTCGTAATACCACGAAAGGATATTCAATCACATGACTGTCATTATTTGATAATATTTCTTTTGAATTTTGGAAAATTTACATGCCTTCCTTTTTTGTAATCTATAGATTATCACATGTGGATGCTAGTTTAGGAATGATATTTTGCACATTCACGTTTAGTTAATGGCATGAAAACTGAACTTTTTTTTTTTTTAAAAAATAAAGCATATAAGATAGAGATTTAGCCCAACTGAATGATAAATATTTAACTTACCTTTTTTGTGCATTAAAATCTAAATATTACATGCATGTATCTATTTGCACTAGTGAAAAAGAAATTTGGAATAAATTATGCACAACCTATGAAGGAAAAAATGAAGTGAAATAATCTAGGTTAAATATTATGCTCTATGATTATGAATTCTTTAGCATGAAACTTAATGAATCAATTTCTAAAAAGTAAATTAGGGTCGCTCAGATTGTTACTTCCCTGTATGCCTTAGGAAGAGAACTTATTAAATGTGAAAAGGTTAACAAGATCTTGCATTGTCTACCTACTTTTTATAATGCAAAAATAACTATTACAACTGAATCTAAGGATCTGAATGTTTACTCCATTAATAACTTACTTAGATCACTCACTGCTTACAAGCAAGAAATGAGTCAAAGATAGCTTGATGCAGGTGAAAGAGAAATGAGAAAATTGTACTTCAAGGAAAAGAATCAATAATGTTTACAAGCTTGGTTTAAACTATATTGAACCTGCTACTTCTCATTGTCTAAAAACTATTGCTGATGAATCCTGGTTGTGGCATAGGATATTGTGTCATGCAAGCATAAAAAATCACAGAAAAATCACACAAAAATACTTATTGAGAGGCATACCCAAACTAGAGTTCATTAAGGACCACATGTGTGATTCTTGTTAGTTAAGAAAGTAAGTCAAAACCTTCTTTCACTCAATCAAGGGCATTAACACTAACAAATCCTTAGAAGTTCTTCACATGGATATCTTTGGATCCATTAGCACTGCAAGCCTTGGAGGAAAAGTATTTGGGTTTGTGATTGTTGATGATTACTTGATGTTTATATGATGTTTATCTGGGTTAGATTCCTATCTCATAAAAGTGAATCATTCGAGGAATTTATATCATTCTCCAATTGGATTCAGAGGAAGCTACGTTGTGAAATTCTAATAATTTATAGTGATAATGGTGGAAAATTTGATAATGAGAAATTTGAAACCTATTGTAACGAACAAGGGATATATCTTAACTTTTTATCTCCTAGAACCCCTCAGAAGAACGGGGTAGCTGAAAGAAATAATAGGACCCTGATAGAAGCTGCTAGAGCCATGTTAGCTGAATACTCCATTCTTAAATAATTTTAGGCAAAAGTGGTGAATATAGCCTGTTATGTTCTAAATAGGGTTAATGTTAGAAATAAGACACCTTATAAAATCCTTAAGGGTAGGACACTTAACCTCTCTCACCTTCATATCTTTAGATGTGAAGTGTTCATTCTGAATAATGAGAAATCCCTACTAGGAAAGTTTGTCCCAAAATCTGTTGGAGGATTCTTCCTACGATGCTCAATTATTAAAATTTTTTTTATAGTTTTCAATAAAAGGACACTAGTGGTATATGAGACCACTCATGTTATATTTGATGAATTTGATAATTCTAGAGGGTCTAGGATAGAAGAAGAAGAAGTTATAGAAATTATCCAAGGAGTAGAATTTTTAAATCTAGAGGAAAGGGAAGAGCATGAAAATTCACTGCCTAGAGAAGGAGATATTCTTTAAGTCATGCTAAAGAATTGATCTTAGGAGACCTATCTATGCCTTACTATGGGAGAAAAAGGAGAGATAATATAGTTTTAGTGCAAAACCTGAAGGGGAGGATTCAGGGAGTGGATATAGGTGAGGTTGACCGAACCACTATAAAAATATGGTGTATTCTTTCTATTTTTATTATTGCAATTAATTTTTGCATTATTTACTCTTCATCATTTATGTGATTGAAATATCATTATTTTATTTCTTTGAAATTATTCTACTTCTACCTCAGGAAAAAAGTAATTTGTCTTAAAATATTAAAAATCTCAATTAGATTTTCCTTATTGTTTAAGTTAAATTCTTTAAAATACTAATTCACCCATTCTTGGTTAGCCTTGGGCTGGTTCATAAGGGCTTAACAACCCAAATGAACTTTTCTTTGGTATCAAAGCAGGATTCAAAATATCAAGTTTTAGAAAACTTTGAATTAAAGATCCATGACCAACTTTGGTAACTGGAACATGGCAGAAGGGTATTCCATTACTCGACCACCCCTATTAGATAATATATCATTTGATTTTTGGAAAACTCACATGTTCACCTTTTTGCAATCTATAGATTATCGCATGTGGATGCTTGTAAAAGAAGGTTATTCTACACCAACACATGAAATTAATGATATAAAAATAGGCCTTTTTTTGTGCACTGAAATCTCAAGATTATATGTGTGTTTCAACATGTACAATTGGTAAAGAAATCAAGGATAGATTATATATTATTTATGAAGTCACAAGTGAAGTTAAGAAATCTAGTTACTTCATGACCACAAACTTTTTTGCATGAAATCTAGCGAGTCAATATATGAAATGTATACTAGTTTTACATAAATAGTCAACTCCCTTGATGCCTTTGGAAGAGAGCTAACAAACCATGACAAAGTTAATAAAATTTTGAGATGTTTACCTTCTTCCTTTGATGTTAAGATTACTGAAATAATTGAATCCAAGGAATTGAATGTTTATTGTATAGAAAACTTACTTGGATCACTTATTGCTTATGGGCAAGGAGTGAACCAAAGATAATCTGATGCAGGGGAGAAAAGAAGGACAAAAATGTAACCTTAAAGGCTGATTCTGACACTAATACATCATGTTTTGGGAATGATGATATTTCCTTAATTATAAGGCAATTCAAAAGCTTTTTGAGAAAAAAAGCAAAAGCATTATTAGAAATGGAACAATGGTAAGAATAGTAAGAATTATTGAATGCAGGAAGCTGGGATATGTAAAAACTAATTGCCCTATAATTAAGGCTCACCCAAGTAAGGATAAGGGTGTGGAGAATCCCAAGTTCAAGAAGGGAAAGATATGAACCTAAAAGGCTTTTTGGGCATATTCTGTATCTAACTCCCCTAAAACTGAGGATAAAGAGGAGATAATGAACTTGTGTTTAATGGCAAATGTTCATCTTGGTCACTCTGACCAAGAAGAGGTATGTGAATTAATATATAATTAATTGTTTGAAGTTCTTGAGAAAATTCATTCATCTTATAAAAAGCTTAAAAAATAGCATTCTAGCCTGAAATTGAAATTTCTAAACATACAAAAAGATCAAGAAGTTTTGATTCAAGATCATTTGACACTTGATTGCATTCATATGACTTTGTTGGATGAATTTGAATTATTGAATACAAAGCATTTTGATTTAACAAATGAGCATGATTCCTTGAAAATTCTATATGTTGAGCTAGAAAATGCATATAAGGACTTAGATACTTTGTGACTGATTTAGATAATAAGAAGCATTCTTTGCAAAATAAAAAAATTACTTTTTGAAAATGCAAATAAGTTTTTAGAAGATAAATTAAATACTTTCAAATAAAATAGAAAACTACCCATAATGTTTGAGTTTCATAATCCATTAGATCAACATGCATCATTCAAACCTAAGAAAAGGAACTATAACCCTAGTAGATTAGTAAACCCTTTTCCTGGTATTAGATATTTTTTTTTGTGGCATGTTAGGAAATATCTCTCACACTTGCACCATTCACCATAGTACACGTTAGGTGTGGAGACCAAAAGTTTAAAACTCACAGTATAACACACATACATCACATTCTTCTTTCCATAAGAAGGGGCCCAAACCTGTTTGAGTTCCCAAATTTAACAATTGATGATTTTATAGGAATGCTCTCACAAAAGACCTCGTGAGAGTATGTGGTACCAGGATAGTGGATGATCATGCCATATGACTAGAGAACTTATCAATTTATTTCACTAGAGGCCAGGGTTGGAAGCAAGGTCACTCTTGAAGACAACACTAGGAAAGTGGCGAGCACATGTATATTTAAAAACTTTAAGAACCTTTTGATTGAAAATGTTTTACTTATTGATGGCTTAAAATATAATTGCTAAGTATAAGCTAGTTATATGATAAAGGCTACACAATTAAATTTCGAACTACTAGTTGCATCATAAGTACAACAACAACAACAACATCAAGCCTTTATCCCACTACGTGGGGTCGGCTACATGAATCCTTTTTCTCCATTGTGTCCTATTAAAAGTTAAATTCTCGTTTAAATCTAATAAAGAAAGGTCATTCTTAATATTTTCTAACCAAGTCTTTTTAGGTCTACCCCTACCTTTCTTAACATAAGTCAAATCTAATAACTCTACTCTCCTAACCGGGTCATCGGAAGGCCGCCGTTTTATGTGACAAAACCATCTAAGGCGACTCTCTCTAATCTTATCTTCTACTGGAGCTACTCCAACCTTTTCACGTATATGCTCATTTCGTATCCTATCTCTAAGGGTAAAGCCACTCATCCACCTGAGCATCCTCATCTCTGCCACACTTAACTTAGTATTATGCTTCTCTTTTAATGGCCAACATTCGGCACCATAAAGCATTGCAGGCCTCACTACCATCTTATAGAATTTTCCCTTAAGTTTGAGGGGTACATTTCTATCACATAACAAGCCCGATGCATTCCTCCACTTCAACCATCCAACTTGAATTCTGCTGATAATATCCCCATCTATTTCACCATCACTCTGAACAATAGATCTAAGATATCTAAAACGTGTACTCTTATTAATGACTTGATCACCCAAAGTCACAATCCCCTCACTAGGTCTATTACTACTAAAATTACACTCCATATATTCCATTTTAGATCTACTCAAGCGAAAACCTTTAGACTCTAAGGTTGACCTCCATAATTCAAGTTTACCTTCAACTCCCTCTCTAGTCTTATCAACAAGAAGAATATCATCAGCAAAAAGCAGACACCAAGGTACATCCTCTTGCAAATGTCTTGTGAGAACATCCATGACTAAAGCAAAAAGATATGGGCTTAAGGCTGATCCTTGATGTAACCCAACCGAAATAGGGAAATACTTGGTCAATCCACCTTGTGTTTGAACACAAGTAATAGCTCCGACATACATATCTTTAATGATTTGAATATAAGCATTATTAACTCTTTTCTTTTCAAGAACTCTCCATAGCACTTCTCTTAGAACTTTATCATATGCTTTTTCTAAATCAATAAATATCATATGTAGATCCTCCTTATTTTCTCTATATTTCTTCATCAAACCTCTTAATAAATGTATGGCTTCCATAGTCGACCTACCCGGCATGAATCCAAATTGATTATGAGAAACATTAGTATCACGCCGCAACCTATGCTCCATAACTCGCTCCCAAAGTTTTAAAGTATGACACATTAACTTAATACCTCTATAATTCGCACAATCTTGTGCATCACCTTTATTCTTAAAAATAGGAATTAACACCCTCATTCTCCACTCATCTGGCATCTTTTTAGTTTTCAAAATAGTATTAAAAAGTTTAGTAAGCCATGAAATTCCGTCATCTCCTAAGCATTTCCACACCTCTATTGGAATATCATCAGGTCCAACAGCTTTTCCACCCTTCATTTTCTTTAAAGCCTCAATAACTTTAGTTTTACTAATACACCGATAAAAATAGAAATCTTTATTTTCATTTAGGGTGCTAAGGTCATTACAGTCAATCTTATATTCACAATCTACATTCAAAAGTTTAGCAAAATATCTCATCCATCTTTGTTGAATATCATCTTCTAAGAAAAGTATTTTTTGATCTTCATCTTTAATACACTTCACTTGAACTAAATCCTTACTACTCCTATCTCTTTGTTTGGCTAACTTATACATATATCTTTCTCCCTCTTTAGTATCTAATCTATTATATAAATCACTAAAAGCTAATGTCTTTGCATCGCATATTGCTTTCTTAGCATCCTTACGAGCCACTTTATTTCCAATTATCAGAATTTTTAAAATTAAACCAATGTTTATAACAAAGCTTCTTATTTTTAATCTTTTCTTGAACATTTGGATTCCACCACCAACTACTTTTACTATGAGGAGCTTTTCCCTTTGATACTCCAAGGATATCTTTTGCAATATTCTTAATATCACTAGCCACTTTTTCCCACATAATATTAGCATCCTCATGCATAGACAAAATCTTAAGATCTAAAATCTTATTTTCAAAAATATTTTTGTTAATATTCTTTAAATGCCCCCATCTAATCCTAGAAAATCGTTTTACTTTATTTTTTATTTTATGCCCCTTTATCTTAAAGTCCAAAAGGGTACATAAATTTTCACTCGGAATAACTTTACAATCTTTGCAATCTAAACGATTTAGTTTTCTAATAAAAAAAATAGTCAATCTGTGTTGTACTATATCCATTTTTATATGAATGGAAAAATTGCATTGCTTGAAACAAGATTGAATAATGTTTACATGCTAGATTTAAATTATATTAATTTTGATAATACCCTTTGCCTGAAAACTATTACTGATGAGTTTTAGTTGTGGCATAGAAGGTCATGTTATGCTAGCATGAAAACACTTAGAAAAGTAATCCAAAAGACTTAGTAAGAGGGATTCCCAAGCTTAAATTCATTAAGGACCACCTATGTGATGCCTGTCAATTAGGAAAATAAGTCAAATCCTCTTTCTATTCCATTAAGGTTATTAACACCTCTAAACCTTTAGAAGTTCTTCATATGGATTTATTTGAACCCATTAGTACTATAAGATTAGGGGGAAAGGTCTTTAGATTTGTAATAGTTGATGACTACTCTAGGTTCACTTGGTCTAGATTTCTATCACATAAAAGCGAGTCATTTAATGAATTAAAATCATTCTCCACTTGAATTCAGATTAAGCTGGGTTGTGATATTTTAACCATCCATAGTGACCATGTGGAGAGTTTGAAAATGAGAGATTTGAAATTTACTATAAGGAGTAAGGGATTAGTTACAACTTCTCAGCTCTTAGGACCTCTCAATGAAATAGGATAGTGGAAAGGAAGAATAGGACTTTAGTGGAAGCCGTTATAGTCATGATTGTTGAGTATTCACTTTCAAAATACTTTGGACAAAAGCGATGAACACGGCCAATTATGTGTTGAATAGGGTGAATTTTAGATGCAAACTAATTAAGGCACCCTATGAGATCATTAAAGGTAGGACAACCATTCTTTCTCACCTCTATGTCTTTGGATGTAAGGTTTTTATTCTAAATAATGGAAAATCACTCTTAGGAAAAATTGACCCAAAATCTAATAAAGGACTATTCTTAGGCTATTCAAGTGAAGGAAAATCCTATAGAGTATTTAATAAGAGGACATTGGTGGTGGAGGAGACTACTCATGTAGTGTTCGATGAATTTGATCCTGAGAAGTTTAGGGTTAAGGAAGAAGAAGCAGTAGGTGAGATTACCTAAGGAGTAGAAACTACAAATCTGGAGGAAAGGGTAGAACCTTAAAATATTTTGCCTAGAGAATAGAGATATTCTTCGAGTCATCCTAAAGAATTAATCTTACGAGACCCTTCTAAAGGTGTTAGAATAAGGCATGAACTTAAAAAAGAAGTAAACCACTTTGCCTTTATTTCAATGATTGAACCCACCAACATCAATCAAGCCCTTTCTAATGAATTCTGGATCTTATCCATAAAAGAGAAACTAAACCAATTTATTAGGAGTGATGTCTGTGAGCTAGTAGAAAGACCTAAGAACCAAAGTATAGTAGAAACCAAATGGGTCTTTAAGAATAAAATGAATGATTCTGGAGTCGTGATTAGGAATAAGGTAAGATTGGTGGCTAAGGGGTGCAACCAAATAGAAGAAATAGATTTTGAGAAAATATTCATGTAGCTCGATTAGAAGCTATTAGAGTGCTACTAGTCTTTGCTTGTAATAAGGGATTTAAGCATTTTAAAATGGATGTCAGGAGTGCATTTTTAAATGGGGTAATAAAAGAATATGTATTTATATAGCAACCCCATGCTTTGAGATTTCTCAATTTTTAAATCATGTTTTCAAATTAAAAAATGCTTTGTATGGATTAAAACAAGCATCTAGGGCATGGTATGAGAGGCTTAGCACATTTTTTCTGGAAAGGGAGTTTGTTAAGTGGAGTGTAGACACCACCCTTTTTCTAAGAGTAGGAGATAAATTACTCATTATCCATATCTATGTTGATGATATACTTTTTAACACTTTTGATAAAAATTTATATGATGATTTTTCTAACATAGTGAGAAAGGAATTTGAGATGAGTGTGATGAGAGAATTGTCTTACATTTTAGGGTTTAGCATAAGACAAATAGATGATGAAACTTTTCTTAATCAACCAAAATATATTAAGGACATCTTGAAGAAATATAAAATGGATAAAGCCAAGCCAATAAACACTCCCATGAGCTCTAGTGTTAAATTAGATAAAAACTTGGATGGAAAATCAATTGATCAAAAGAAATACAGAGGAATAATTAGATCACTCCTTTACTTGATAGCTAACAGGCCTGATATAATATTTAGTGTTTGCCTTTGTGCTAGATTTTAAGTTGATCTAAAGGAGTCCCATCTAATTGTAGTTAAGAGAATCCTTAGATATCTCTTAGGAACCCAAAACATAAGAATTTGGTATCCAAGGTATAACACTTCATTTGAGATTATAGGATATTCTGATTCAAATTTTGTAGGGTGTATGGTGAATAGAAAGAGCACCTATGGAATATGTCATTTTATAGGACAATCCTTATTCTCTTGGTTCAGCAAAAAATAAAACTTAGTTGCACTTTCCACTACTGAAGCTGAATACATTACCTTAGGAAGTTATGTGACCCAAGTCCTCTGGTTAAAGCAATATATTCTAGATTTAATATTACTTATAGGCATAATGTCAATCCTATGTAATAACATTAGTGCCATCTATATCTCTAAAAATCCTCGAACTTTCAAGAATCAAACATATTGATATAAGGCATCACTTTATTAGAGACCATGTTACTAAAGGAGCCATTAAGTTATACTATGTAGCAATTGAAAACCAACTGGCTGACATCTTTAATAAACCACTACCCTTTGAAACTTTTAACATCTTAAGAACCAGATTATGTTTTATAGACACAAATGCATGAACTTGATGATTATTGAACTCTGAATTTTCAATTTTTTATTTTTTTCTTTTGTTCTTGTTTGCATGATTGTTTCTATCAATTTGCTATTATTTTCTAATTTTTATCATTATGTTATTTTTCCCTTCAAATTTTTTTATTGGTCACTGCTGGAATGAACAGAATAGCCTTACTTTTGTTTTTCAAAAATTTATAAATAATGATTGACAGCCCAAAATTAGTTAAAGAAAGAAATAATGTTGATTATTTCTATTCCTCTAACTCCATTAGCGGTGTAATTTTCTTTTTGAAGCAAAAATCTATTTCAAATTCAATTAGACTTTGAAAGTAAGATCTTTTCTATCTTCTTACAATAATTTATCTCATATGAATAATATTCAAAGTTATTAAATTACTTTCAAGCTTTCTTGATCAAGTTGTTGCATTTATCATATATATGAATATGATTCTAGTTTGTGGTTTACTTCTCCTTATATTAGAGAATAAGTTTTTCTTCTCATGAACAGATCACTTTTCTTATTTGATTTCTTTTCTAAGTTAGAATTTTGTTTTTAAAAATATTTTTACACTGTAAGGAGTTCAAGCTAGGGTTAGCAGGATCGATTGTTCTATCATTTTCGAGATTTTTGTGATGTTAATTCATTTCTTACTAATTCTTAATCTAATCACAAGGGAAAGTTATTATTTCTAGTGTTGTTTGTTAAAAAAATTAAAAAAAAAAATAAAAAATTATTTTATGCTCTTTTTATTATTTTTGAAGCCTTTTCATTAATTTTTTATTTATTTTTATTATGTTTTACTTATTTTTTATTTTTGGGACCTCTTTTGATCAACTCTATCCATTATAAAATTTTTCAATTTTTTCATTCATATTATCCTAGATGATATAATATCATCATGGATGACTCCATCAATTCACTGCTCATCATCCATCTGATGGTTGATCTGACTTTATTATTTGAGATCATCCTGGATGATATGATCGAATTCTGACTCAATTATTGGTGGTCATCCTACATGATTCCATCTTCATCTTGGATAATCCATATGGCAAAAATGGTTGGTTGATTTTAATCAGGCTGGTACGATCCATAATTGTTAATCATCCTTGATGATCTTTATAGTCAAACATCATACTAGGTGACTCCTTACAACGATCGCCTGTGTCTGATCATCATGGATGATAGGTTCACCTTTTTGTCCAATCATCCTGGATACCATCATTGCTTCTGATCGTCCTAGATGATCCCATGATTTTCCTGGATAATTTGCCTGACCCTCTATAAATAGCTGATTTAAATCATTTTCTTTACTACAAAATCATCCAATTCTTCCTCCCTCTCACACAAATTATCAAGTCTAGCCAATGGTTGGTGGTAAAAGGTCTCGTGTACTTGCCAACAGCTCTTCCAGGTGTGCTGTTGATACCAAATTTACTAAAGCAGCGGATGAAGCTTCTAATAAACTCTACTAAGCTGCTAGCAACAATCATTCTAGGATCATCAACCAATCCATTTTAGGCACTACATCTCTTTGCCAACACAACTCTTGGACTCATTCTAACTCTTGCCTTCCCTTTCAAATCCAAACTAGTGTTCAAATTCTTTGTATGCATTCACCTTAATTTTGATTTTACTGCTCTCTACAATCCTTTGTGAATAGAAAGCCTATAGAGATAACCTATAAGAACTTCTATGAATATCTCCACTTATCCACCACTAGTGACAAACTTCACATCTTAACTTTTGACCCTGATTTTAATTGGATTCATGTTAATCATATTCTTTGGTGAACAAATACTCACTCTCATGATTCCACCCTCAATACCTTAGTCAAAGATGCTCGCACCATCCAACACATTCTTTGTAACACAATTATTCCTAAAATTGGGGAGCAAATCCACATTACTCCTATCCTTTCACTCTCCACCTACTACATCATGGCCAACCTTTAATTTAATGCAGCTGATCTTATCATTTGATACATCGATTATTTAATTTGCATTAGGGATGTAGGCCACAAAATGAAGTCAAACCTAGCCCTAAGACTTCTCATTTCCTATGTCTTAGAATCAAAATATAACCCTTAATTCCATGCCCCACCTAATCATCACCCAATCTTCTGCTCCAATACCTCCTTCCATGCCCTTCATTGTACTCGTAGCCAGAATATGCATGAGGAGCTTGGGGAAGAAGTGGAAGGACCTATTCCTACACTTGTACCTCTTCCCCAATAGCCTCAGATTAATCAGCTGGTTTAGAGATTTGATCAGTGGGAAGTTAGATTTGAATTATATGTCACCGAGCAATAGCGATGGCATGTATAGGATATTGCTCATTCTGAAAACTATGCCACCTAGCATCAGCATGATCAGGATATGGCCTAGTTTGGTAAGTAGTTTGTCTCTCTTCACAAATACTTTTAGCCTCCACCACCTCCACCTGATCAAAATTCTTCCTTCTAGTTTGTCAGCCTTTTCGTTTGTGTTTGTACGGGTCTTTCTTTATAAACTTAATTTTATTTTTTCTATTATTTTTTTTCTTTTTCCTCCTTTTTGTGTTATCAAAAGGGGGAGTAGTGTGTTGTTTTTGTTTTGCCTATATTAGTCTGTTGTTTTTAATTTGCCTATATTATAGTGGAATTTGATTTGTTCATTTTCTTATGTCTCATTAAAAAAAAAAATTTCTTGATTTAAAATTTTTAACAACAATGTTTTCCATCATAAAAAAGGGGAGATTATTGAAAATTTTGACCCAAGTATTATGAATTTGATTATAACAAATATTATTATTTCTTGGCGACTGCGATTCTTGCATATCTATTGTATCTGTCCTTCTCACTAACCTTGCAAGTCCATAATTCACTTTGAATATCAATTAGCTTAAGATCAGGTAGATTAGAATTGAGTCAATCTGTAATTTCTATTCGAATGCATCTTTTACCTTTTCTTGAGTCAAATATACTATGATGCATCTTGAAGCGTAGTAACCTTGCATACACACACTCAGGGGGAGAAATTTTTTGAGTTAGAGTTTTTCTATTTTTGGTCATATCGTGCAGGATTATTTTCAAATTTTTTTAGACGATAGGTTAAAAATAAAAACCCTAATTAAGATAACCTATTAAGATGAGATTATTAGCTAATCATACTGGACAATCCTGATTATCCAGGAAGATCAACTTTATGTATGAAATTCAGCTGCCAATCATATTTTAGGCATGTTTTTGAAATTACATTTTTTGTCTAATTTCCTGAAATGTTTATATCATCCTAATGATGCAAGATAATCATGCCTAAATTGATCCAATGATTAGTAGAGTAATTATAGTTAAATTGTTCAATCTAATCATATAGGACAATTCACTCTGATTGTCTTGGACAATTTATTATATTTTGATTGGATGATAATCATCATCTAGGAAAATAACCATAATTTTCCACTAATCATCTAAGTCAATAGTCCAAGACATCCCAAGACTTTTATGGGGTGATTTGGCGATTGCTACCCATATTAAACTAATCATCTCGGATGATCTCATAATCATCCAGGATGATATGTGTATAGTATTGAATTGATCTTACAGAGTAAGGCTGATCATACCGACTAATTTGGGTGTTTTGAACTAATCATATAGGATGATATACCATTCATCCTTAAAAATCAGTTGCATAAAATTAAAAATTAGGGTTTTTTGGAGTTCTTCTAATTATGCTCTCTCAATTCCTAATGATATAATGTTTTGCTATTGTCATGACCTGAGAGAGCTTAGAGAATGAGATGGAGAGCTTGGAAGAGAGAGAGATAGGGAATCTTGTGAGGGGGCATTTGTGAGGTGTTCACAAAGGTTGCTCCAAGCAAGTATCCAAGTCATCTTCTCCAATTATCATCCTTGGCTCCTTGGTGGCTTTAGGGAGATCTTCATCAGCACTAGATCAAGGCTCTATGCTTGCTTCAGGAGGAAGCAAAAGAAGTTGGGGTTCTCTGCTTACTTCAAAAGGAAGCAAAAGGAGTCTAGGTTCACTACCTCACTGGGGTCGATGAAAAGAATAAGGACTTCTCTGCCTTATTGTGGGAGCAAAAGGAGAAACACTATAATTTTAGTGCAATACTTGGAGGGGAGGCTCCGGAGAGTGGATGTAGGTTAAGTTAACCAAACTACTATAAAAACATGGTGAGCTCTTTCTATTTTTATTCATGCACTTAATTTTTCATTATTTACTCTTGATCCTTTGTGTGGTTGAAATATCATAATTTTATTTCTATAAAATTGTTCTTCTTCTGCCTTGGGATAGAAGTAATTTGTATTAAAATATCAAAAATCTCAAAAAGATTTTCCTTGTTGTTAAGTTAAATTTTCTAAAACACCAATTCACTCGCCCCTTGGTTAGCCTTGGGCTAGTTCATAAGGTCTTAACAATCCTAATAAACTTTCAAGAAGGAGAGATGGAATAACATTTCTGATGATGCCTTTAGACTTAATAAACCAAAGTTAAGTATAGCATTAATAGACAACTTAGCATTAAAGTAGTTTATTTTGAAAATATCATCAAAATAAGTCCACATTTTAATAGCTAAAGGGCTTTAAAGAAAAACATAATGCATATTCTCCATATGAAAATAACATTGGCACTTGGACGATAAAATAAAGCCTCTTTTAATTAAGTTATCATCAATTGGAATGAACTTATGCAATATTATCCAGATGAAAATGGTAAAAGTGGAATGAATACTTTTATGCCAAATCATAGAAAAAATATTAGTGACATTATTCTTGGTTCTAAAAGTATGACATGCATCCTTTAATCTGAAGCCCCCATCTTTAGACAAATTTCATAATAATAAATCATTTGAGTCAATGTTTAAGGGAAGGTTCAAAATTTATTGAATAAAAGAGTTAAGAATAACTTTAGTTAATTTATCATAATCCCAACAGTTTTCAGTAATGAAATGGTTCACCTTAACCATCATAGTGGAAGAGGTATTAATAATGGAATTAATAGAAAGAGCTCCTAGCTAGTGATCTTATCAAAAGAAGATGTTCCCACCACCAAGCCCCCAAAAAATGTGGGGCTCAATAGCCCATTTAACATTACAAAGTCTTTGCCACACTTTAGAGTCACCTTTGTTAAAAAAGTTAAGAGTCGGGTGCTTACCCACACAATACATAGCAAATATAAATTTAGACTAGAGGTTCACTTTAGCAGGAAAAGGTATGTTGCAACTTAGTTTTCATAACTATGTTTTTATATCATGTGTTTTTTAATGATTCCAAAATATTATTATATTGATTACTATTTCTCCAAACATATATTGGAAATATTGCTTTTGTTATTTATATGTACTAATGTTTCAGGAAAATCATACTCTAGATAGCTGAAATCTTTAAGTCAGATTAGATTAGCATTTATTATTTTTGAAGTATATACTTTTCATACTTTTCTTGAGTCTGAGAATGTGTGATTGTAATTTGGTAACCGTGCACACACACACACACACACACACACACACTAGAGAAGTATAATAAAATTTTTTATTTTTTAAAAAACTAATCTTACTAAATGATTTTGGATTGTACAGGATGATTTGGCATGAGCATTCCTCAAAAAAGTAGTTAATTGAATCCTGCGAGGAAATTTTCTAAGTCTTATTTGTACTGTACGAAGTTACTTTTGAAAGTTCGTTAGGGATGTTAAGCCCTATGAACTTAGTCCAAAGCTAACCAAGAGAGGGGGTGAATTGGTATTTTAAAACTCTTTTCACAAAGAAAGAAAATTGCATAAACCAAATCACACCACAGAAATAAATGCGGAATTAAAAAGCGCGGAAGCAAGAAAAAGAACACAGAAATTTATAGTGGTTCGGTCGACTCGACTTACGTCCACTCCTTGGAGGCACCCTCCAAGTATTACACTACAAAATGTGACTCTCCTTTAGCCCCCACGGCTAGGCAGAGAAGCCCTTACAAGAACCTCCTTTTTGCCACCCCGGCAAGGCAGAGAACCTACCTCCTTTTGCTTCCTCCTGAAGCTGGCAGAGAACCAAAACCAAAAGCAAACTCCTTACCTCTACTGACCCTTCCACGGATGAGAAACTCTAAACGAAGATGAAGCAGAGCGATCCTTGAAGCAACCCTTGTGAATCCCCTCACAAGCTCCCCCTCACAAGATCCTCTCTCTCTTTCTCTCCTCAAGGTCTTCTCAGGTCAAGACAGCAGCCAAAGGTTCTTCAAAAATATTGAACAAGAGCTCTTAAATAGAAGAGCTTCAAAGGAGCTCATTAATTGCAAGTTGCCGACAATATCGTCCAGGCCGATCTGGATATCGGCCTGGCCGATCAGTACAAATCAAAGAAGATCGGCCAGAGCATCGCCCTGGATGCAAAACTGGATGATTGAAAATTGGTTTGATCGTCCAGACCGATCTCACGATCGTCCTGACCGATCAGTTCAAATCAGAGGAAAATCGTCCTGAAAATAGCCCTGAATACGAGCTGGCCGATATTGATCGTCCTGAAGTAACTTAAGGTTTTTGACTAGATCGTCCTGGTTGATCCTGCGATCTTCCAGGACGATATGATCGTATCAATCATCCTTAATTACTTCCTTGATTTCCTGATCAATTAAGGCATAATTTGGTAATTTCGTCCAGGCCGATACGTGGATCGTCCCAGCCGATAATTTAAAATTACAGTATACCTTAATTAACTATGGCGGCTACTTCTTTCTGTTTTGAGCTTATCATCCTGGCCGATACACGTATCGTCCAGGCCGATATGTTAATGACGGCTGCCTTAATTAAAAATCCTTACTTAGACTTTCTGTTTTAAGCTGATCGTCCCGGATGATATAAATATCGGCCAGGCCGATATGGGCATAAACAGAAATTCTAAGCTCCTCAAGTGTGTGTGTGAAGGGTTACTTAGCATCAGTCTCTTTGACCATTACAAGTAGACTCAAAAGGTGAAAATCAAAAGTACAGACTGACTCAACCCTAAACCTATGCAATCCTGAACTTGGCTCCTTCTTGATCGTCCGATCTTTGATTCCTGAAAAGTTAGAAGCAACAAGTAGTCCAAGAGACATAGTGTTGATCAATCATCAAAACATAAGTCATGAAAAAATTGATTTGCAACAATCTTCCCCTTTTTGATGATGGAAAAACACTACGAAAAATAGCAAAAATTCAGGATTGATGAAAAAAGAACCTCATAAACTTCTCCCCCTTTTGACATATCAAAAAGGAGGGTACAAGCAAAACAAAAGAGATCCCCCCCCCCCTTTTTTTTTTTTTTAAAACCAAGGCATGAACATGATATAATATTTCATGTGATTGATTTAAAAATTTGTGAGTTAATGTGTTAATAAGCTCATCAATCTATAGAATAGTAGAATATTCGATCATGGTTACCCTTAGCTCAGACGTTCTCTTAGAGTAGAATCATCTTTTGAAATCAATGACCTAACTCAAGAAATTAATTGGATATGAGAAAAAGAAATCCACCCATTACTTGGCTTAAAAAAAAACAACTTTAAAAAATAATGAAGTAAAGTAAATTTGTCACAATCGCAAAATAATCGAAGTCAAGCCTTTGAAAATCAACACTTCTAAGTTTAAAAAGATTTAAAAAGGGAGAATAGCTTGCTTTTGAGTGGGCTCATTTTATGCCTCTTGTCAATTTCATGGCGCTTTGCGCATCTTTTTCTAGATTTTTTTTTAATTTTTGGCGTCTTTGCGCATCTTTTGTTGGCATCATTGGCCAAATTTTGTTTTTTTTGCAAGCTATATTCTCTTTTACAACCTTTTAAAAAACAAAGTTGTGAATATATCCTCTCAGATATTAGAGAATAGGAGCACTCTCTCTAACATAAGGAAGAGTTACCACAAGCAGAATTACTAATAAAGGACAAGAGTAACGAGAAATCTTGATGTGACAAAAAGACTTTAAACATTATAAGTATAAGATAGATTTGTTTAAGCAAGCTTAATAAAAGATTTCAATTCCATAACCAATCTTTAACTTGAGATAGATTTTTGATTAGAAAAGAAAACTATGCCACTAAAATAGGATAGAGAAAGAGACACAATCACAAAATATTTCTACCATCTAAGAGATTGAGTAGATAGAAACATATTGACTACAAATTTTCAAAGGCAAGGACAAGGAATATAGTATCATATTTGTGATGATTTTGAAAACTAAGTAAAGAGAGACAAAAGGAAAAAATAAAACACACAAAAAAAAACTTAAGCAACAAAAAGGAAACAAGAACAAAAGAAAAATAAAAAGCAAAAGAAAAACAAACGAAAATAAAAAAGTTTAATGCATTAATGTCAATCACACCCAACCTGGTCCTTAAAGAGCTGAAAGTATCGAAGGCCAGTGGTTTAGTAAAGATGTCCACCAGTTGATTTTCAGTTGTCACATGGTGTAACTCAATGTCTCCCTTAGTCACATGATCTCTAATGAAGTGATGCCTAATGTCAATGTGTTTAGTCCTTGAATGTTGGATAGGATTCTTAGAGATGCATATGGCACTAGTATTGTCACAAAAGATTGAGATGGTACTTACATGTAATCCTAAATCCAATACCTGTTGTTTCAACCAAAGGACTTGGGCCACACAACTTCCAAGAGCAATGTATTCAACTTCAGTAGTGGAAAGAGCAACAGAGTTTTGCTTCCTACTAGACCAAGAGACCAAGGATTGTCCAATGAATTGACAAGTTCCAGAAGTGCTCTTTCTATCCACCTTATATCTTGCAAAATCAGAGTCAGAAAAACTAATAATCTCAAAAGAAGTGCTATGTCTAGGGTACCAAATCCCTAATCCTTGTGTCCCCAAAAGGTATCTAAAAATCCTTTTAACAGCAGTCATGTGGGATTCCTTAGGGTTAGCTTGAAACCTAGCACAAAGGCAAACACTAAACATGATTTCAGGTCGGCTCACAGTCAAGTAAAGTAAAGATCCAATCATGCCTCTATACTTCTTCTGATCAACAGACTTACCACTTGGGTCCTTATCCAATGAAGCACTAGAAGTCATGGGAGTGTTAATTGGTTTGACTTTGTCCATCTCATATTTCTTCAAAATGTCCTTTATGTATTTTGTTTGATTTAGAAAAGTTCCATCTTCCAATTGTTTTATGCTAAACCCCAAAAAGTAGGACAACTCTCCCATCAAACTCATCTCAAACTCTCTACTCATTATTTTAGAAAAATCATCACACAAATTTTTATTAGAAGATCCAAAAAGTATATCATCCACATAAATCTGAATAATGAGTAAATCTTTCCCAACTCTCCTAATAAAAAGGGTGGTGTCAACACTTCCCTAGACAAACTTCCTTTCTAGTAAGAATGTGCTAAGCCTCTCATACCAAGCTCTTGGTGCCTGCTTTAAACCATACAATGCCTTTTTCAATTTAAACACATGATTTGGAAATTGGGAGCTCTCAAAACCTGGAGGTTGTTCTACAAACACATCTTCTTTTATCTCCCCATTTAAAAAGGCACTCTTGACATCCATTTGAAAAAGCTTAAATCCTTTATAACAAGCAAAGGCTAATAGCACTCTAATGGCTTCCAATCTAGCTACAGGGGCAAAAGTCTCCTCAAAGTCTATCCCTTCTATTTCATTGTACCCCTTAGCCACCAATCTTGCTTTATTCCTCACCACCACTCCTGAATCATTCACTTTGTTCTTAAAGACCACTTTGTCCCAACTATACTTTGTCCCTTAGGTCTTTCCACAAGTTCCCAAACATCATTCCTAACAAATTGATTCAACTCTTCTTGCATTGCTAAAATCCAAAACTCATCAGAAAGGGCTTGGTTAATGGTGGTGGGTTCAGTCATAGAAATAAAGGCAGAGTGGTTCACCTCCTTCCTAAGTCCATGTCTAGTCTTAATTCCACTAGAAGGGTCTCCTAAGATTAAATCCTTGGGGTGACTTGTAGAATATCTCCAATCTCTAAGCAAAGTGTGTGAAGTTTCTCCCCTTTCAACAAAGTTCTCTACTCCTTGGGTGACTCCTTCTACTCCTCCATTACTTAGGTGCTCACTCCCCTTCCCCAAATTTTCTACTCCACTTGTAATCTCTCCAACATCATCATCTTCTACTCCATGTTTCTTAGGATCAGACTCATCAAAAACTACATGGGTTGTCTCTTCCACCATCAAAGTTCTCTTGTTAAACACCCTAAAAGACTTCCCAACACTAGAATATCCCAAGAATACTCCTTCATCAGATTTAGGATCAAATTTTCCCAAGTGAGACTTCCCATTGTTGTGAATGAAAACCTTACAACCAAAGACATGAAGGTGGGAAAGATTGGGTGTCCTACCCTTAAGGATCTCATAGGGTGTCTTCTCTAATTTGGCTCTAACATTCACCCTATTCAACACATAACAAGCTGTGTTAACCGCTTCAGGCCAAAAGTATTTTGGAAGTGAATACTCAGCAAGCATGGCTCTAGCGGCTTCCACCAAGGTCCAGTTTTTCCTTTCAGCTACCCAATTCTGCTGAGGGGTCCTAGGGGCTGAAAAATTGTGGCTAATCCCCTTGTCCTCACAAAAATCTCCAAATCTTTCATTTTCAAACTCTCCCCCATGATCACTATGGATGGTCAAAATCTCACAACCTAGCTTCTTCTGAATCCAAGTAGAAAAAGTTTTAAACTCCTCAAAAGACTCATTTTTATGTGAAAGAAATCTAGTCCAAGTGAACCTCGAGTAGTCATCAACAATCACAAAACCATAGACTTTCCCTCCCAAACTTGCTGTGCTAATGGGTCCAAACAAATCCATGTGAAGGACTTCTAAAGGTCTAGAGGTGCTAATGTCCTTAATGGGGTGAAAAGAGGAGTGGACTTGCTTTCCTAGTTGACAGGCATCACAAAGGTGGTCTTTTGTAAACTTAAGTTTGGGGACACCTCTAACTAGGTCCTTTTGGGTCACTTTCCTAAGGGTTTTCATACTAGCATGACAAAGCCTCCTGTGCCACAACCAAGAATCATCAATCACAATTTTTAAGCAAAAAGAAGCAGCACATTCAATGTTATTTAAATCAAGCATGTAGACGTTGTTGATCCTCTTTCCCTGCAAAATAGTGTTGTTACTTAAACTTACAATGCATGAATCCGCAAAGAATTGCACGATGAAGCCTTTATCACAGAATTGACTGATGCTGAGCAAGTTGTGCTTCAATCCATCTACAAGCAAAACATTTTCAATCATAAGGTTCTTGGAATTACCAATTATACCTGCTCCTACCACCTTCCTGGTGGTGTTGTCTCCAACAGTAACCTTGCCTCCAGTCCTGGACTCTAATACAACAAACTGGCTAGCATCACCAGTCATATGTCGAGAGCATCCACTGTCCAGGTACCACATACTCTCACGAGGTCTTTTGTAAGATCCCTCCTGCAAAATTATCAAATGTTAGATTTAGGAACCCAAGCAGGTTTGGGATCCTTCTTATGAAGAGAAGAATGCAATGCATGTGTGATATGCTGTGGATCATGGACCTTAGGTCTCCACACCCAATGTGTACTATGGTGAATCGTGCAAGTGTGTGAGATGTGTCCTAGCATGCCACATGAGAAACATCTAACTCTAGGAAAAGGATTTCTTAAGTGATTTGAGTTATAATGCCTCTTCCTAGGTTTTGGCAATTGATTAAAAGTAGAAGTAATCCTAGTTTTCTTATATGCTTCTAAATCATTTTGAAACTCCAAATTTGTGCTTTTTAAAACTTCATTTTCAATCCTCAAATTTTTCTCTATCTCCTTTGACTTCTTAAAATCAGATTCAAGTGACGTGTGTGATATTTTTAATGCATCATGCTCTTCAACTAACTCACCATAATTTTTATTTAACTCATCAAATTCATCGAGTAAAGTCATGTGATTTGAATCAATTGTTTGATGGTCTTTAATCAAAATTTCATGCTCTTTTTATAGATTTAAGAATTCTAATTTCAAGCTAGCATGAGTTTTCTTTAATTTTCTATATGATGCATAAATTTTTTCTTAAACTTCAAGAAGTTGATTGTAGGAAAGTTCACATACCTCTTCTTGATCACTCTGATCTTTTCCCACGAAACACAAGTTTGTAGTTTCTTGTTCTGGTTCAGTCTCAGAGGAGTCAGTACCAGATTCTGCCCAAAAACTCCTTTGGTTTTTCTTCTTGTCCTTCCTAGACTTAGCTTTCTCCTCACCTTTTCCTTTGCTTGATGGATCTCTAAGCGTAGGGCAATCAGTTCTCACTTGTCCAGGCTTCCTGCATTCAAAACAAACAACATCAGAAGATCCTTTAACATGTTTATAATCCTTACCTTTTCTCCAACTTTGATGATGCTTTTGTTTCTTTCTTAGAAAGCTTTTGAATTGCCTTGTGATGAAGGCAATTTCATCGCTTTCAGACCCGGAAGATTCAGAATCCAATTTGTGTGCCTTCAATGCAATTGTTTTCTCCTTTTTCTTTTCACCTGCATCAACATTTCTTTGATTCACCCCTTGCTCGTAAGCAATGAGTGAGCCAAGTAAGTTATCAATAGAATAGGTGTTCAAATCTTTAGATTCAGTAATGGCAGTAATTTTTGCATCATAAGACAAAGGCAAGCATCTTAAAATCTTGTTAATTTTTTCATAATTCAAAAGTTCCTTTCCTAGTGCATGCAATGACGTAACTAACTGAGTTAACCTAGTGTACATGTCAGAAATTGATTCATGAGGTTTCATACGAAAAACTTCATAGTCATGCAAGAGAATGTTTAAATGGGATTGTTTAACTTCATTGGTACCTTCATAGGTGATGCACAATTTATCACAAATCTCTTTACCGGTTTTGTAAGTTGAGACACGCATGTAATCCTCAGATTTCAAAGCACAGAAAAAACAGTTCAAATATTTCGCATTTAATTGAGCTAAATCACGTTCATCAAAAGTCCATTCAGTAAAAGCAACTTCAGTTTTCACACCATTAATTTCACGAGAAGGTGGAAAATAACCTTCTTGAATAAGCATCCACATGCGATAATCAGTAGATTGTAAAAACGTTGACATGCGAGTTTTCCAAAAGTCAAAAGGTAGGTTATCGAACAGGGGAGGTCGGGTAATGGAATACCCTTCCGTAGTGTTACGATTCCCAATGTTAGCCATGGATCAAATTCAAAAAGTTTTCAAACTTTAATTTTCGAATCCCGCTCTGATACCACTTGAAAGTTCGTTAGGGATGTTAAGCCCTATGAACTTAGTCCCAAGCTAACCAAGAGGGGGGGTGAATTGATATTTTAAAACTATTTTCACAAAGAAAGAAAATTGCATAAACCAAATCACACCACAGAAATAAATGCGAAATTAAAAAGCGCGAAAGAAAGAAAAAGAACACAGAAATTTATAGTGGTTCGGTCGACTCGACCTACGTCCACTCCTTGGAGGCACCCTCCAAGTATTGCACTACAAAACGTGACTCTCCTTTAGCCCCCACGGCTAGGCGGAGAAGCCCTTACAAGAACCTCCTTTTTGCCACCCCGGCAAGGCAGAGAACCTACCTCCTTTTGCTTCCTCCGGAAGCTGGCAGAGAACCAAAACCAAAAGCAAACTTCTTACCTCTACCGACCCTTCTACTAACGAGAAACTCTAGACGAAGTCGAAGCAGAGCGATCCTTGAAGAAACCCTTGTGAATCCCCTCACAAGCTCCCCTTCACAAGATCCTCTCTCTCTCCTCTCTCTCTTTCTCTCCTCAAGGTCTTCTCAGGTCAAGACAGCAGCCAAAGGTTCTTCAAAAATGTTGAACAAGAGCTCTTAAATAGAAGAGCTTCAAAAGAGCTCATTAATTGCAAGTTGCCTACAATATCGTCCGGGCCGATCTGGATATCGGCCTGTCCGATCAGTACAAATCAAAGAAGATCGGCCATAGCATCGCCCTGGATGCAAAACTGGACGATTGAAAATTGGCTTGATTGTCCAGGCCGATCTCACGATCATCCTGACCGATCAGTTCAAATCAGAGGAAAATAGTTCTGACAATAGCCCTGAATACGAGCTGGCCGATATTGATCGTCCTGAAGTAACTTAAGGTTTTTGACTAGATTGTCCTGGCCGATCCTGCGATCGTCCAGGACGATATGATCATATCAATCATCCTTAATTACTTCCTTGATTTTCTGATCAATTAAGGCATAATTTCGTAATTTCGTCTAGGCCGATACGTGGATCGTCCCGGCCAATAATTTAAAATTACAGTATACCTTAATTGACTATGGCGGCTACTTCTTTCTGTTTTGAGCTTATCGTCCTGGCCAATACACATATCATCCAGGCCGATATGTTAATGATGGCTGCCTTAATTAAGAATCCTTACTTAGACTTTCTGTTTTAAGCTGATCGTCCCGGACGATATAAATATCGGCCAGGCCGATGTGGGCAAAAATAGAAATTCTAAGCCCCTCAAGTGTGTGTGTGAAGGGTTACTTAGCATCAGTCTCTTTGACCATTACAAGTAGACTCAAAAGGTGAAAATCAAAAGTACAGACTGACTCAACCCTTAACCTACGCAATCCTGAACTTGGCTCCTTCTTGATCATCCGATCTTTGATTCCTAAAAAGTTAGAAGCAACAAGTAGTCCAAGAGACATAGTGTTTGTCAATCATCAAAACGTAAGTCATGAAAAAATAGATTTGCAACAACTTTCATACATACACCACCCAGAGTACGAAATAGATACGTACAAGTTCATCCTGATAAACTTCTGATTTTTTCTGAACTGTTAGTAGTGTATGATCTTAGGTTCATACAGACGACATCTAGAGTATGAAATGATTGTGTATCTTTTTATCCATACAAGCAGGAAATTTTTTTGAACTGCTTGTATTGTACGATCATAGGATCATACAAACGACTTCTAGAGCATGAAATGGTTGAGCACATTTTTAGATCAAATGAAACATGGATTAATTAAAATAGATTATATTATATTTTAGAGATTTTGTATAGTATGTTTTTCAAACTATAAAATTGTTTCATACTGAATCGCCCAAGGCAAATTTGTTTAATTTAGAATTGATTGTACTGTACGATGTCAGTTCATACACAAGTTAATTAGAGTATAAAATCGGTTCATACTGGATCATACCAGTAAATTTTAAATTGTTTGTATATACGTTCGTCGATCATACTGTACAATCATGGACAGTCAAATTGAAGATTTTAGTTTTATGGATGGTTTTTCTTGCCTTTCATATATAAGATCCTAAAAATTGACTGTGGAATAAATCCTTCTTTATATTTTCTTTGAGGGAAAGTGTGAGAGTACTTTGGGAGAGTATTTGAGAGTATGGAGAGAGATCTTTCAAGTGGAAATTTTGAAGGGTTCATAAGGTTGCCTAAAGGTGAGGATTTCTTTATAAGGTTTGTCAAATCTCTTCCTTACTTCTTTGAAGTTGCTCGAGAGAAGATCTTTGGAGAAGATCTAGTTTCCTACCGACACAAGGAGGGTGTAAAAGGATAATGGTTCTTTCCAACACTTAGAGAGTGTGAAAAGATGACTGTTCTCTTCCGATACTTATAGAGTGTGAATGTGAATGGAAGATAATTCTCTATCGACACGTGGAGAGTGTGAAAGGATGATGATACCCTGTCACAGCGGAGATTGGTGTAAGAGAGGTGTTTTGTAAAGGATTTTTTGCCTAATTATGGGAGAAAAAGGAGAGTAACTTTGGTAATAGTATAATATCTAAAGAAAGAGTCTTCAGGGAGTGGATGTAGGTCGAGTTGGATTGAACCACTATAAATTTTTGTGTTTTTACTTTACTGCATTCATTTTTCTACAATTATAATTTTGTGGTTGAAAAGTTTTTTATTTGCTAAAACTTTTGTTATGCTTAAAATTATAAAAGTAATTTTTAATAAATTTTAAATAACCAATCCACCCCCCCCCCCCCTTTGGTTAGCCTTGGGATAATTGCAATAGTTTTATCAACCTATATAGACTTTCAAGTGGTATTATAGTCTACTTTCAAAAATTAAGGTTTAGATAATATTTTGAAAATGATCATGACTACTTTTAGAAATTGTAATACACCTGAAGAGTATTTAATCACTAGACCATCATTATTTGATAACATCCCTTTTGATTTTTAGAAAAGATGTATGTTTACTTTTCTTCAATCACTTGACTATCGCTTGTGCATTTTAGTACATGAAGGATGCACTAGGCTAACTAGACTTTTAGATGCCATTAGAACTTAAACACCATTTGATGACTGGACTATAAAAGAAAAAAGATTTAGCTTAATTAAACACCAAATATTTGAACAATTTTTCTGTGCACTCAAATCTGAAGACTATATACATGCCTCTACTTATAAAAGTGGAAAAAAATTTGGGATAAACTTTGTATCACATATGAAGGGACTAATGAAGTGAAATAATCTTGATTGAACATTTTACTACATGATTATGAACTATTTAACATGAAACCAAATGGATCAATCACTGACATGTATATATGTTTCACTCAAATAGTCACCTCATTACTTGTTTTAGGTAGGGAACTAATGAATGCTGAGAAAGTGAATAAGATACTTCATTGTTTGCTTCTTGTTTATGATGCAAAGATTATTGCTAGAACTAAATCAAAAGATTTAAATGTTTATTTCATTGATAATTTCTTGGATCACTAATTGCATACGAGTAAGGAGTGACTCAAAGACAAATTAATACAGGTGAGAAGCAAAAGGAGAAGAACATAGCATTGAAAGTGAATGACTAAGAGAGTGATTAGTCTCAGCCTGATAATGAAGATGACATTGCCTTGATGATAAGGCAATTTAGGAGTTTTCTAAAAAGAAAGCAAAGAAGATGTCAGTAGTGGTATAAAGGTAAGTTTCACAAAAATGCTAAGGTTTCTAATGATGTTATTTGCTATGAATGTAAGAAGCCTGGACACATCAAATCAAAATGCCTAAATGTTAAGGCCAATCCTAGCAAGGAGAAGATAGAGGAGAAAATAAATGTAAGGGTAAGAAGAGATTGTGTAAAGCATTTTGGGTGGATTCAGCTTTAGATTCCTTAAAAATAGAAGCAGAGGAGGAAGTCACCAACTTGCATTTGATGGCAGACAAGCTTGATCAGTTAGATTATAAAGAGGTATTTGACTTAACTTATGAAGAGCTGTTTGATATTTCTGAGAAAATACATACTATATATAGAAAACTCAAAAAGAAATATGCTACGTTGAACTCTGATTTTCTATAATTACAAAAAGAGCATGAAATCCTTAGAAATGAGCACATACATATTGATAGCAACCACATAAAATTATTAGATAAGTGTTATGATTTGAACAAACATTATGAACTATTAAAATCATCCCACACTAAACTTAAAAAAGATTTTAAAACATTTATGGATAAATATGATAGTATAGAGTATTATTTGAAAGTTGATAATACTATGTTAGAAAGTGCAAACTTATTTTTTAAAGCTCAATAAAAAGCACTTGAGAAAAATAGGATTCCACTCACACCTAAATACTTTTTCAATTCTGATAAGAAATAAAAAATTTTAAAACCTATGAAAGAAAATTTTACTTATGTAGATTGAAGAATCCTTTTCCTGGAGTTAAATATTTTTCTTACGGAATGATTAGTCATATATCTCACACATTCACTATTCATAGTAAATCATATATAGTGTGGAGACCAAAGATGCATAAAACAAAGCATATCAAATATGTCTCTAGATTAATTTTACCAATAGGAGAACCCAAACTTGTTTGGATTCCCAAGACTAATATTTGATTATCTTGTAGAAATGGTCTCATACAAGATCTTGTAAGAGCATTTGCCACATGGACAATGGATGTTCGAAGTATATGACTTGAGACACTACATAATTCATACCGCTGGAAGCTAGAAATGGAGGTAAGGTTACACTTGGAGACAATACCACTAAGAAAGTGGTAGGCATATGCATGATTGAAAACTTAAATAATTTTTTCATTGAGAATGTTTTACTTGTAAAATGCTTAAAGTATAATCTGTTGCGTATTAATAAGCTATGTGATAAGGGTTATATTATAAAAAAATTTTCCACTAGCTGCAAAATAAGCCAAAATAGAATTGATATTTTGAATGGAATTAGGATAAATAATATGTACATGCTTGATTTGAATTATATTAAATCTCCTAATACTTTTTGTCTAAAAACATTTTTGGATAAATCATGGTTATGACATAGGAGACTTTCATGCTAGCATAAAAAATCTTAAGAAAACCACCCAAAAAGAACTTATTATTGGAATACCAAAACTAGACTTTACTAAGGATCACCTGTGTGATGCATGTCAACTAGAAAAATAGGTGAAGTTATCCTTTCATTCCATTAAGGATCCTAAAACTAGTAAACCAACAAAAATTATTTATAGTAATCTTTTTGGACCAGTTAACACTGTAAGTCTAAGAGGTAAAGTATTTGAATTTGTGATTGTTGATGATTTTTTTAGATTCACTTGAATTAAATTTTTATTTCATAAGAATGAATCATTTGAGGAATTCAGAAGTTTTTCAACTTAGATTTAGAGAAAACTAAGATACAAGATTTTATCAATTCAATGTGATTATAGAGGTGAGTTTGAAAATAAAAAATTTAAAGATTTTTGTAAAAAGAAAGGAATTAATCACAATTTTTTAGCACCTAGGACCCCTCAATAGAATGGAGTAGTCAAAAGAAAGAATAGAACATTAATTGAAGCCATCGGAGCCGTGTTTGAAGAATATTCAGTTCCAAAATATTTTTATGTTGAAGCAGTCATTACAACTTGTTATATTCTAAATAGGGTGAACATTATATCCAAATTGAATAAGACATCCAATGATCTTGTTTAGGAGAGAGTAACAAATTTGTTACATTTGCATGTTTTTAGATGTATGATGTTCATTCATAATAATGGGAAAACTTCTTTAGGAAAATTTGATCAAAAATTTGATGAATGATTTTTTCTTGGATACTCTAGTGTTGGAAAGTCTTATAAAGTTTTTAACAATAGAACTTTGATAGTTGAGAAAACCACACATATTGTATTTGATGAATCAAATATTTTGAAAGAGCCAAGGTTGGAAGAGGATCATATTGAAAATAACTCCCAAGGAATTGAAAAGATAAATTTGGAAGAAAATGTGAAAAAGGAAAAACCTTTGCCTAGAGAATAGAAATTTTCTAAGAATCACCCTAAGGAATTGATTTTATGTGACCCTAGTGAGGGTATTAGGACTAGGCATAGACTTAATAAAGAGATGAACCATTCTGCCTTTTTATCGATGATTGAACCCATAAATATAAATCAAGCACTTTAGAATAAATTTTAGATTTTGGCTATGCAAGAAGAGTTGAATCAATTTGTAAGAAATGATATTTGGGAATTGATTGAAAGGCCAAAGGATTAAAGTGTTGTTGAACAAAATATGTATTCAAAAATAAAATAAATGATTCAAGAGTTGTGATAAAAAATAAGGCAAGAATAGTGGATAAGGAGTATAATCAAATTGAAGAGATTAATTTTGAATTGACTTTTTCCCCTATAGCAAGACTTAAAGCAATTAGAATTTTATTAGCTATTGCCTGTTTTAAAGGTTTTAAATTGTATCAAACGGATATCAAGAGTACCTTTTTGAATGGGGTGATACAAGTGGATGTTTATATTGAATAACCTCCAAGTTTTGAAAATTTTAAATTCCCTAATCATTTGTTTAAATTAAAAAAAGGCATTATATAGATTGAAATAGGCACCTAGGGCATGATATGCGAGGTTAAATACTTTCCTATTAGAGAGATATTTTATTAAAGGAAATGTGGATAAAACACTTTTTTTGAATAAGATAGGAGATGACATACTCATTGTTCAAATATATGTTGATGACATCATATTTGGATCTACAAATAAAAATCTTTGTGATGATTTTTCAAAAATAATGAGTAGTAAATTTGAGATGAGTTTGATGGGAGAATTATATTATTTTCTTAGTTTTAGTATAAAGCAAAATGATAAAGAAACTTTTTTAAGTCAGTCGAAGTGTATTAAGGATATCTTTAAAAAATATAAAATGGATAATACTAAACCAATGACTATACCTATGAGTTGCTCAATTTAATTAGATAATGACCCTAATGAAAAATCTATCGATCAAAAGAAATTTAGAGATATAATTAGATCATTGCTTTACATTATTGCTAGCAGCCCAGATATAAAATTTAGTGTTTATTTGTATGATATATTTTAATCTGATCTAAAAGATCACATTTGACAGTAGTAAAAAAATTCTTAGATATATTTTAGGAACTCAAAACTTAGGGATTTGCTATCCTAAGTACAGCACCTCATTAGAAATTATTAGATATTCTGAATAAAATTTTGCAGGTAGTAGGGTTGATCGAAAAACTACCTCTGGAACTTGTCAATTAATAGGAAACTCTTTAATTTCTTGGTCCAATAGAAATTAAAATTCAGTAGTCCTATCTACTACAAAAGTAGAATATATTGCCTTATGAAGTTGTTTGGCACAAGTTCTTTGGTTGAAATAACAGTTGATTGATTTAGGATTTTTAATTGGCTTAATTTCATCTTTTTGTGATAAAACTAGTTTCATAAGCATTTAAAATAATCTTATTCAACATTCTAGAATCAAGCATATATATATATATATATAAGGCATCACTTCATTAGAGATCATGTAGCTAAGGGAGAGATTGAATTGAATCATATTACTACAAAAAATCAACTTATAGATATTTTCACAAAATCTTTGGCCTATGACAGTTTTAGCAACATAAGAACCAGGTTAGGTGTGATTGATCTTAATGCTTAAATTAAAAATTCTACAAACTTGATGTGTTGTATATATATATGGTGTATGTTTAATTTGTTTTTATTTATTTGTTTTATTTATTTTTGTGTATTTAATTATGTATTTTTTAGTTTTTATTTTTGTTTTTACTGTGAAGCCTATCACTTGTTAAAAAAGGATTAGTTTTGAGAAGATTTTCTGATTATCATGCCTTATTTTTTAAGTGTTTTGTTCATACTATATGAAATTTTTTTGTCCCCTATGAATTATGTAGCATGTGCATGGTAGGTTTCAGAGTTGAGTCTGTGAAACTTAGTTTTTCATAAGTTTTATAGTGTATGATGATGTCATTATACTGTATGATTTGTATAATTTTGTTTGTATATATGGGGACGATTTACCAGTTAGAGTCAGTTATTAATTATTGATCAAACGTACAAAATTGTATTTCATCTGTACGATCCAGTTGTCATTTTCTATGGGGGACAAACATAACCATCTTTAAAATGATCTTTAATAATCTGATTGTCCTGGAAAAATACCTATTCTTCTGTACGATCGTTTGGTCAAAAAACCTAAATGAAAGGACACCTCAGAAATGGCATTTTATGAAAAGTCGTTTCATTTTTGGCCATTTCCATTCGTACGTTCAAAAATATTTATGTCCAATATGACTTTAAAATTATACGTATAATTCAAATTTTGTACTATATAATAGGTCATATTTTTTTAAATAGAGGGATATTTGAAATCATTTTCATTCACTTTCATATCCATTTCAAAACCCACTATAGCCCTCATCTTAGGAATGGCAAGTTCTAGCAAGAAACCCCATCTTTCTGAGGGTTCCTCTTCCAGAAGTGGTGGGCATGATAACTTCCTATCTAAGGCAATTGAGGATGCCTACTTTAGGTATTCTATTGCCAAAATCACCCCTTCTAGAATCTCATCCAGGGTGATCTTCACTTTTCTATCATGCCTTTATTTGAGTCGAATCAACTTTATTTCATTCTTACTTTCATTTATGCCTAACACAAAGAAACTTTCCAATACTTCTTGGCCAACATGAGAGTTAATGAGGACCACTCTAGGATTACTTCTTATGTTCAAAAATAGTGAATAGAATTTACCAAAGAATATTTAAGTGACTTTCTTCATTTAAGAACCCAAGGGATTCAAGCCCACACTTTGATTTCTAGGATCGATTTTGATTTGACTGGAATTAATAAAACTCTTAGAGGTGTATCCCAAGGGTGTCATTTGTCTAGGTCTACACTCTAAATCAAAATGCCCAAGTCATCTACCATGTTTTGAGAACTTCAATTATCCCTAAAGTTGGTGATCAAATAAATATGACTCCACTTTTGTCCACAATCACCTATTTGATTATGACTGAAAAACCCTTTAATGAAGCCCAACTCATCATGGACTACATTTATAAACTTTTTGAAATTAGGCTTCCACATCATAAGAGGAAGAAAATTATGGCTTTAGGATATTTAGTTTTCTACATCCTAGAAAAGAAGTATAATTTGATCCATCCTGATCCTCCCATAGAACATCCTATATACTTCACTGAAGCCTCTTTTCAGGCACTTTTTATACGAGATCAGAGTTCATATAGTAATGATTATGAGGAAGAAGGGGGTGCTCCTTCTCCAGCACATGCACCTAGACTTGATTATAATTTTTATCAGGAAATGGTCGAATGCTTTGATATAATAGAGACTCATTTTAATCAATGCTTTGATCAAATTGAGAATCATCTTAACCAACAAGGTGCTCGTTACAATGAAGATATGGGGTTGATCCGAGGACAGTTTGTCACGGTGAACATGAATGTAGCTACAATTAGTAGTTATTTTTCAATGACCAATCTACCACCTCCTCCAGATAAGGGCCCCTCAGATTATTAGATGTACTTTTATCATATTGTTGCTTATGAGTTTTTGTGTTTGCCATTATGATGTTGCTTCTTGAGTTTAGTGTTTTTATGTGTTGTGATGATGTTGTCTTCATGATGTGATATGAGATGTTATGTTGAGATGATATATTTTGAGATTATGTTTGTATGTGCTCTTGATATTAATGGAATGTTGAAAGATTTTGTTCACTTGCATTGAATTATATCTCTTAAAATATTTAAGTTTTTAAAGGATAAATCTTTTATAGTTGATCATTGGAATGGATTCTCAATTCTATTGTTCTACAAATTAATTTCCTTATAAAATTTAATCTTTCAAAAGTTTAAATTAAATTATGATTGAATGTAGATAAGCAAATTAATTTCATGTTTCTATAAACAAACATATGTAAACTATAATTATTACAAGATTGATGTCTTATTATTTTTTTATTTTCTTTTTCAATATGTTTATTTTTTTATTCGTGGAATTTGAATATTGATTACTGATATTGGAAAGATCCAAAAAGTAAAAAAAGGGGAAAAATGCATAGTGTGCAAAAATAGAGAAGATGCGTAATGGTTCGCAAAATGAAAAGAGGCACAAAAGTAGCCCAAATAGAAAAGATGCACAAAGTGTGCCACAAATCTTTGAAAAGATGTGTAATGTCATCAATTGAAATTTTTTCTTATGTTCTTTCCACTATCACTCAATCTCTAATTCAATTCTATCTAATTAAAAATCATATACAATATTGAATTCAAAATTAACTAATCTTCATTTTATTATTTTTGCAATAATCATTATTATTTAATTTGTCTAGAATGAATAATGACTCTGATTGAATTTTCTTATTTTAGTCGTTCTTTGATTTAAATTTTCAAAATGTTTCTTTTTAGTATTATGAAATTAATATTGCAATGTCAATTGGTTTAAAATCCTTTTCTCCTACAACTTTTTTGGTTTATCTATAGAAAATTTTCATTTCAAGATGTACTTCCTTTTTTATTATTGTTAAAAGGGGGAGTATGAATATTGTTTGATGTTTGATGTATTGTGAATGTGTGTGCATGTATGTGTATGTTTTGAGTGCATGTGTGTATGTTTTGAATGTATATTTTGAATGTTTGTTCTGTTGACCTCATTTTTGTATGAGGTTACTTGGATCAATCCTGACCCCAGATCAATATAACATCTAGATCAACCTAAATTCTAGGATTCTCCTAGATCCAAACCTTAAGATCTACTCTAAACCCTAGGATTATTCTAGACTCCAGACCTTAGGATCTACTCTAGATTCTAGGATCCTTTTATACTTCAGGCCTTAGGATCTACTCTAGACCCTATGATTCTTCTAGACTAATCTAAACCTTATGATTTCTCTAGACTCTAGATTTTAGGATCCTCCTAAACTTCAAACCCAATGATCTTATTAGGCCTTAGGAGCTACCTAGACTATAGATCAATCCAGACCTTAGGATTAATTTAGATCTTAAGCCAATCCAGATACCATTCAATTCAAGCCTCAATCAAAATCCAGGCTTTAGTCTAGTTCAAGTTCTAAACTCTAGTTCAAATCTTGATCCAACTTCAATTATATCCAATCACTTATGATCATCTCAAATGATCATAAATGATTTGGATAATTCAAATCCAATCAACCATACTCAAATCCTAAGTCCAAAGGCCTTGTCCTGAAAGCCTTTTTTTAAGGATTTTTCAAACAATTCAAAACCCAGTCAAAAGACATGATTCAAAGTCTATCACTTGTAAAGTGATAAGACATGTCTCTAGAGGTAACCCTCCAAATTTTAGCCCATTATGGGGTTTCTAACCCTAGAAATTAAATCAAAATCCAAAGGCTGTAAAACCTTCAAATATTCACGACCTATGCCACTAGACCTATCATCTAGTGGATCTTAACCTTGGAGCTTTCTCCAAAGCCTCCAATCACTTCCAAACCCTTAATCCTGACCCATTGAGAATTAAAATACATTTTTGTGGATGAATTTTGACCCCCAGTAGACTAGGGGTCAAAATCACCAAAATACCCCTTAAAGTCAATTTTGAAGTTTTCTCCAAACTTCAACTTGGCCTTTTCAAATCAAACCCCAGAACATCCTCCAATGCATCCTAATCACCCTTAGGAGTGCAATGGTCTCAAAACCTGACCCTGGTCAAGCCTGATTGACCAGTTCGACCCTTTTGACCAAAATACCCCTTAGGGGTTCAAATATCAATTTCAAACCAAATGAACTCCAAATCACTTGCAACCACATTCAGCAAGTTTTAAATATCAAACCAAACATGTTGGACCTAAACCTAGACCCTGGGTCAACCTAGTTGACCAAGTCAACCTAGGTTGACCAAATAGGCCCTTATGGGTTCAAATAGTCATTTTGACTGGATTGACCTCTCTAGACCTTGAAACCACCTCCACCAGACTTAAAATATCAAACTAAAACTTTTGAGCTTAGGCCCACCCCCTAGGTCAACCTGGTTGACATAGTCAACCTAGGTTGACCCAAGTGCCCCTTAAGGCTTTTAATGGGTTATTTTGACCCATTTAACCGATTTTAAACTTCAAAATAGCTCCAAACCATGGCCTAATCATGCCTTGATACTTGGCTAACCAAATCAAAATAAAGTTGACCAAGTCAACTCTAAGATTTGGTCGAACTTTTTCAAACCCCTTCTCCACACTTCAAGCATGACATATTAAGGCCTTGAGATCATTTCAATCAACCCCAAAGCTCTCCCCATGTCCACCTAGGCATAGGTTGATTGTTTGACCAATCAAACAGTCAACAAATGTGTTGAACATAGCTTTGTGTGGCCAAACCCTTTTAAAATCTCTTTTAATTCATCCAAACTTCAATCTTCAAATATTAAATCCCCTCTAAGGCCTCCTATCAGCTCATTTGGTCTCTTGGCATACCACATCAGTTGGATTGACAAGTTGACTGGTCAAACCAGTCAACAAGTCTTCAAAACACCATTAAGTGATTAAATCAAAGTTAAAAGCATTCCATTTAAATCCTAATTAACTCCAGCTGCTAATACAGTCTCTAGAACATTCTTAGGGGCATTCTAAGCCATCAGATCAGCATCCAATGGCCCTTAATCAAACCCATGTGGATTAGAGGACAAAACACCCTTTCTATGTAGGATGTCCTTTAGTCCTTGAATTCTCGTGCTCATACTTACTCCCTGGACATGTGGCGACTATCTGGAGTCCAGGCAAACTGATCCCAACCATCCATTTGGCTTGGGGAAAAATGAATAGGGAAAAACACCCTAGTGAAGGCTCATTCTAACATCTACACTCTCTCTCGACTCAAGCCATCCCAGACCTAGAAGTATTTTCATTTGAGCTCTCAAAGACTTCTTCAACACTCCCCAAGCCTGAATCCGACATTTGGAGGTCATCGGCGACGAGTTTCTGGCCAAACCGAAGGCTTATCACATCCAAGTCTTCTCCAGCTTGATCCATAGCTTCAAAGGTCATGGTGTCTTCTACAAAATGGAGCGTAGACAGTCTACAAATGCAACAAGTCCATAAATGGGTCAAACCGTTCCTTATCGAGGTGAAAATCTTAGACCCTAGATTAGAACACACTAGTACAAATAACATTTTATTAAGTTTGTTTCTAAAATATCAAAAATATTCCCAATGATTATGTTCATCTCTAGAATCTAGATTTAAAATTTTATAAAAAATAATCAACCCAATTGAGAGAGCAAGTCATTTTATACGATCAGGGCTTTGGGTTTGGATGTGTATGAGCTACATGATTTATGGGCCATTGATTGCATGATCAACAGCCCAGATCAAGCTATAACGCAACATTTTTGAACCCGGCCTTTGATCTAACAGCTAGATTTTTGGTCCGACGCCATGTCGACCGTTCTTCCAGAACCGCATGATCAAATACCGCCGTCTGATCTCCCTCCGTGAGATCAGACTGCGGGATCTGATCTGGGCCATTAATCTCATATGCGGATGATCCAATGGCAGAGACGAGTCACTTACGTGAATAAGTGGATGCCACATGGGACCCAGCCACCGCCACGCATTAAATGGCAATGATTGCCATGCGTTTTGGTCCATCCAACCAAAACATGCCATCTGTCCCACTAGCCGCTATCAGACTGATTAAAAGGTTTTAAATTATATATATATATATATATATATATATATATATATATATATATATATATATATATATATATATATATCCATTTAATTAACAAAAAATTGAAAAATCATAGTAAATAGAATATAAATCCAGAAAAGGCATGCAATATATCAATATGCTCATATTTTCACTTAATTTATTTTAAAAATAAAATAAACTATTTTCAATATTATTTTATTAATAATTTCAATAATATAGAAAATATTATTTTATTTTTAATTAATTATTTATAAATTATTTTGAACTAAAATTTGTCATGAATATTTTTTAACATGTTTCTAACAACCAGTAATTTTTCTATATTTATTTGAACTAAATTTTGGTAGTTATTAAATTTCAACACAAGAATGTATATTTTAAATAGCTTTAAAATAATTAAACATTTAAGTATTTAATCACTATTTAATTAAACATGAATTTAAATACTTTTTATTTATATAATTTTAGACTTCAGAGAACTTTTAATGCATAATTTAATTTTATTTTAAAATTATTTTTTTAAACTTTAATCAAATTTTTAATCCAATTTAAATACATTAATTAACTTTAAGCTTTAAAAAATTCAAATTAAATTGTATTTAAAAATATATATATTTAAATAATATATCAAAATTTTTGAAATTAAAAATATTTTAATTTAACATTGAATTTGAAATTTAAATATTGAGTTATTTTGAATGATTTGAATTATTTTAACATTGTAATATTTTATTTGGATTTAATTATATATTATATTAATTATTTTGAAAATTAAAAATTTATTTTCAAATAACTTGAAAATCTGTGGATCACTCAAGTCTTAAAAATTTTATTTTAATGATATTTTAAATTGTCTTATTTTAAAATTTATATCCTTATGTATATAGGTTTATATATATATATATATATACCAATATTTTTAAATTTATTAAATCTTTAATATATGTGAGAGATCCCCTTAGATTTTAAATCTAGATTAAGCATGATTGAATAGAATTAATGAGAATGACTAGTGGATACTTTTTAATTACTCACTATTCAATTATTAAGCATTTAAGTTATCATTTGATTTGCATGTGTAGGTGCACACACACACTTAGGTTTCTCCTAGATTTAGGTGTTGAATGTGTTTATGTGTTTGTGCATGCTATTTATATGTTAGTCCAAGGGTTAGAGAGAACAATTGATTCTAACCTAGCTAAGTTAGTAACATTAAGGACAACAATTAAGAACTTATATGTAGAAAACTTAGAGAAATTCTAATAACTAGGATACACATCATTTTGACTTGAAACTTCAAACACTTAAACATAGTGACATCTTCAGCCCATAGAAGAATTTTCAGAAATTTTAAAAGTCATTAAGCCCTTTAATTAACCTAATTAAGTTCAAACCCTTAATTAACCATTTAAACTTCTAAAAAATACAATAAATCAAATTTAAACCCAAAAATTACAAATAATATATATAACTGACTAGAATTGAACCCTTAATCAATAAAAATTAAATCCATTTAAATTTGACAACAAACCTGCACTTAATTTAATTTTAAATGAAATTTAATATTAAATTAATTTAATTAATTAAGAATAATTAAAAAATTCCAAAAAAAATTCCAAACACTTGGAAATCTCTCCTTAGGTCATTCCTGACCTTTGGAGCTGATTTTAATGAGTTGGAAACCCATTTGGAGTAAAATCACAAAAAGCCCATTGTACTTAAATAATTTTAAAAATTTAATAAATACAAGAAACTTCAAAAATTCATAACTAATTCAAGAAAAATCCAAATCAGTCAAACTCAATTGCATTCAACTCAAAATAATGTCTAATATTTTTTTAAAATATTAAAAGTTCCAGAAAACTATTTAATTTGGAAAAGTCAACTCTTGGTCAAACCTAAGTCAAAATAAACTAAAACTTCAAACCTTCATAATAAAATCTAGAAAAATCCAATTTCAGCGTACTTAAAGTCTAACTGATTGTATTAAGGTCTTATATTTTAATAAAATATTAATTTTCTAGAAAACACTCTTAATTAAAAAGATAATTTTTAACCCCTTAATTAAATGATTAAAATAATCAGAAAAATTCTTAAAATTTAAAAATTACTTCAAACTCCAGAAATCTTTAACCAACCTGAAAAACTAGCAATCAATCAACCTTAATTAAAATTCACCAACTTTTAAACCTTAATCAACTTAAATCACTTAATCATACCGGGTACCACTATGTAATCTAGGCCTACGAGGCTATTAGCTTAACCCCAAGGAAGGTGAAATAAATTTCACAGCCTTCGTGAGAAACAAAGTTGGTATCCAACAAATAATTAAATAAATCTTAAAATCAATTTTAAAGTATTAATATTTAAACTTCAATTAAATATTCCCTTAAACCTTTCAACCAACCAGAACTTTAAGCAACTTTAACTAATTGCCCTACCTAAGACATATCCAAACTACACAGCCTTTGCATCCACTTTAGATGGTTTGCTAGGACAACTAACTCTAGTCTTAGGTTAGGCGGGTGTTTACTTTTCCGTTGTGTACCGAATTTTTGAGCTTTCACTGCATGTTGGTTGCTAGTTTAGAATTGATTTATTATTTATTTATTTAATGCATTCTATATTGTAATTGATTGAGCATTTTAAATTTCAAATATTAACTACTTGAGATTGATTATAACTGCTGATTATTAGGATAACCCTATAGGATCGGGTCTAGATTTTTCAATTTTAATTACTGTAAATTTGATTTGAAATAAGTTGTAAGTTTAAGTGACTTGAGAATGGGATGTTAAACATCCAATTTGAAATCCAAAGAGGAAGGGAATCCCTTAGGGGGGAGTCCCTCTCCATTTGGAGCTCCAAATTTAGATGACTTTTCAAATATCCAAAAAGGAAAGATAACACGTGGTTCAAGGGGGAGTTCTATTCATTTGGATATCTGGAACCGACAAATCAAGATGCTCGTGAGAAGACAAAGAAGTGAAGAAAGAGAAGAATCCCATTCTCAAAGTCACTTGAGTCTTAGGAGTAGAATACGGGTTGTTGTCAATGGCATCCGGCCACTTTACTTTTCTAAAGACCTTGGTATGTAATATTAAGTGGCACTTGCCACATGGACATTCAATTTGAGCTATTAATTTAATTAATTTATTTAATTGATTGTGAAGTAGAATTACTTGCTTTTCTAGTCTTTTTACCTGCATATCGATTTTGATTTGACCTGGAATCTGATTGTAGGCTCTTAAGGACTTATTAAAATTTTTCTACTTAAATCAAATTAAAAAAAATTAAGTCAACATAGAAACTCTAATGTTTTAAGAAGTAAGCCCGGGACTGCTGGGAGTTTGCATGCATAATTGTTGCATCTTCTTTCCTTTTGGTAGGCACCTCCTCGCATGCGGGTTCTGGCAGACCACCTGGTCTATGAGGGTGCAGATCTGTCCATGGGGAATCTGTGCATCTTTAGGATAAAACCTATTTTTTAGCCTTTTTAAAACTTCTTCATCTCAAATTTAAGCATTTAATCGAGTCAGTATGCATGCATCGCATTAGTAACAAATTAAATCTCTAAAGCTTTAATTACATTAGCTTAAACATCAAATACCCAACTTAAGTTAAGGGGCCAATTAAGATCCGCTCTAGATGTCGGCCCCGCCCTCAAACTTAATCTAATTAACATCCTTAACCACTCTTTCATAATTGACTGGATACATATTTTTAAAAGCGCTTAGGTGGTTTAGCTAGCTCCCCAATCCAGGTCGGGGTAAGTCCAGATTTGTATTGCACTAGTTAGGTTCGGGTTACTTTTCAGTACCCAATTTTGATTTAGGTTCTGAAGCAAGCTCGGGCTATAAGACCTCAACCATAGGGGAATTGAATCCCAATTTTTTAATAAAATTGATCACTAAAACTTAAAATCTCTTTCAATCAAATTCGAGCCCAACACTTAGGATAGGCTAGAGTGTTTCTGAAGTAATTTAGAATCTTAAAACACTCCCTACTCCTCTTCCTTTGACTCTAAAAATAAGTGTTCAAACTTGATCCAATTCCTATTCAAATTTCAGTCCTTACCTCCTTTGACATCAAACTTTAGAAATCTTAAATAAAATTTCTACCACTATTTTAATCGAGAGTATTTGTAGAAAATTTCAATTTCCTACGAGGTAATTAACTATGAGGGCTTGCACTTGTAGGAGATTTAGTAACCCAGATCTAACTTTTCAAAATTCAAGTTTTCAAAACCTTAAATTAATTCTCTTTGGGAAATTTAAAATTCAACGATCGTTATCTCCATTTTCAAATGATCGATAGTGATTGATAATTTCTTTCCTCAAATTGATATATCAATTACTATATTGATTTTGATTATGAAACTAATGATCTCTTATCCAAATTATTATAGTCAAACGTTTGATTGAACATCAATTTGATCTCCCGAGATCATATGTTGTTTCTCCTGAGTTTGATAACAATAATCAGGATGAATTTAAATTTTGTAATTTGAACCCATTAGAGAATGATACGTTCACCTCCCGAGGTGATATATTATTCATTATGACGCATTCAATTAAAAAATTTCAAAAAAATAATCTTTTCCAAAGAAAATTAATACTTTTCAAAACATATTTTTTTAATCAAACACGTTCATGTTCGTGTTTTTGATCGAGTTGTTTTTTATTTGGTTTTTTTTAGGGTTTAGTTTTATTATTTTTTATCTTTATGGGAATCCCTTATTATTTAGTTGGTTATTCATTTAAGGAGAGCTAAAGAGAAAAATTATTTTAAATGTTAACACAAATAATATTTATTTTTCCACAGAGCTAAAGAGAGCTAAAGAGAATTAAGGAGGTCACAGGCCATTTTCTAGAGTGAGAAAGCGCCGTTTTCTATAGTGAGAAAGTGAATTTCAAATTCCTTCATTCCAGTTTTTTCTCGTCGATCATTTTCGCCGGTGATCCGCCTTCGATCATCGGGATATGAAGGATGGGTGACAAATAACTTTTTTCTGCTAAGGCTGAGAGGACTAATCCTACAGATTCAAATTCTATTGATAGAATTTCTTCTGATGAATTCTTCTTGGGCAGGAAATGACAGTTGACTGTTATAGAAAAGCCACTGATCATTAATAAAGGAGCATGTCTTATTTTTAAAAAGACAAATCCAGTAATTGGAAAAGGTAAAACTGTTCTTATTGAAGATGGAGTGAAGAGTCCGAAGATTTTTAAAAATCTGAAAATTAATTTGGTCAGCCCAAATACTTCTACTTCTTCGGATTTCAAATTACATGTGAGTAGATTTTGTAATTCTACCCCTTGCAGTCCTGTTAATCAAAATTCTAAATATTCAAATTCAAACTATGGTGTTGATATGGTTGAAATAAATCAAGGAGTCTGATAAGGTATATGTTGATGAGCCTCAACCAGTTAAAGAAAATTCTATGGCTTTATAAAATGACTTGGAGCATGTTATGAAAGTTTGTTAGGGATGTTAAGCCCTATAGAACTGGCCCAAGCTAACCAAGAGGGGGGGGGGGGTAAATTGGTATTTTAAAATTTCTTTTAACAAAGAATAAAAATTGCATAAACCAAAATCACACCACAAAAATAAATGCGGAATTAAAAGTGCGGAAGCAAGAAATAGAAACACATAAATTTATAGTGGTTCGGTCAACTCGACCTACGTCCACTCCTTGGAGGCACCCTCCAAGTATTGCACTACAAAACGTGACTCTCCTTTAGCCTCCAAGGCTAGGCGGAGAAGCCCTTACAAGAACCTCCTTTTTGCCACCCCGGCAAGGCAGAGAACCTACCTCCTTTTGCTTCCTCCTGAAGCTGGCAGAGAACCACAACCAAAAGCTAACTCCTTACCTCGACCGACCCTTCCATTGACGAGAAACTCTAGATGAAGAAGAAGCAGAGCGATCCTTGAAGAAACCCTTGTGAATTCCCTCACAAGCTCCCCCTCACAAGATCCTCTCTCTCTCTCCCTCTCTCTCTCTTTCTCTTCTCAAGGCCTTCTCAAGTCAAGGCAGCAGCCAAAGGTTTTCAAAAACGTTGAACATGAGCTCTTAAATAGAAGAGCTTCAAAAGAGCATATTAATTTTAAGTCGCCAACTTTATCGTCCAAGCCGATATGGACATCAGCCTGGCCGATCAGTTCAAAACTCAGAAGATTGGCCAGAACATCGCCCTGAATACACTCCTGAATGATTGAAATTTGGCTTGATCTTCCAGGCCGATGTCACGATCATCCAGGAGGAACAGTGGATCGGACCGACCGATTGTCCAATAATGGATCGTCCGGGGCTAATTTTAAAGATTCAAATGTGCTGACATGTTGATTTTCCAGGACGATCTAGTGTATCGGCCAGGACGATGCACATAAAATGCATCAGCCAGACGAAATATTCTATCGGCCAGAACTATCTTCATGATTGCAATAGAGTTTGATCAAATCATCCAGGACGATATAGGATCGTCTAGGACGATGAATTACATCAAGCATAGAAAAGGTCAGCTGATGGATTTTGAAGAGAATTTGCTCTATCATCCAGGACAATAAAAATATCAGCCAGGATGATGTGACTAGAAATTGAAACCAAGAAAAAGATGGTGATGATCAAGGCCCTCAAAAATAAAACAAAAGAAAAACAGTCAAAAAGCACAGTAAAAGAAAAGCAAAAATACAAGGAAAATCAAAAAATGAATATTTTTGGATTTTAATTTTTCTAATTTTTTTTTATGGAGGCATCATATGAGAATTTTTCAAAAAGTTAAACTTTTAAAGTTCCAAGATATCAAGGAGTTTAACAAATCCCAATCAGAAGAAGGTAGAACATCTGATTCTGTTAACCCTAGATTGGACATCCTTTAGGGTACAAAATTCTTTTAGAAAATAGAGGCCTAACTCAAAATAACTAAATAGGATAAGAAGATCCATTCAAGACTTGTTTACAAAGAAAATATCTCATAATAAAACAAAGTAATTTTTCTCAATCATGGAAATTGAAATAAAGTCTTTGAAAGCATCACATAATCAATGAGTTTTCTAAGTTTTAAGAGTTTTAGCAAAGAGAGGATAGCTTGCATTTAGTGGGCTCATTTTATGCCTCTTGTCACTTCGATTGGCTCTTTTGAGCATCTTTTGATTCTTTGATACACTTTTGTGTATATAACTTTCTTTTCAATTTGGCTTCATTGGCCTCTTTCCTTTTTAACTCTTGCAAGCTAGAAACTCTTTAATATACCCTTAAAAAAAACTTAGTTGTGAGTATATCCTCCAAATATTAGAGAATAGGAGCTCTCTCTCTAACATAGGGAAGAACAATCCACAACACAAAATCAAAATCATGTGATAAATGCAATGACAAGATTTCAAAAAACTTGAAAGATATATAAGAACTTTGGCTATTATGCATAAGAAAAATTAATGTAGCACAATAAGAAAAGGATCTTAATTAAAAAAACCATTGGTTAAACTGAGTTTAGACTTTTGTTTAGAGAAGAAAATCATACCACTAAACAGGGTCAGAAGAAGGGAAAACATCAACAGTATTTCTCCCTTTAACCAATTTAGAAAAGCTAAACACTATCTCCAAAACTCCAAAATCTAAAAGTTTGACAAGATTTACCATATGTGACACCAAACAAAAAAAATAAAAAAAATGAAAACAAAGCAAACTAGAACAACACAAAACAAGCATAAAACTAGCACAAAAAAAATAACACAAAAACTAAAAATTTCAAGCAAGTGATAAGGCAGCGAGTTTAAGCAATTTTGAGCTGCCAGCCTCCTTATGTCCAATTATCCTTGTTGCGGATCTATGGCTTATGATTTTGATGATAGCAAACATTCTTTATTCTCTACAACTGCCTTATGTACTGACATTTCAGGTTCACACGATCAGACTACAATTTGGAATCAGCTCAAGATTGGGTAGACTAGGTCTGAGTCAGTTTGTAATATTTTTCCTTTCTTGAGTCTGTTGTATTTGGTGTGGCATCTGATGATTTGTAACTTGGAAGATTTTCTGTTGTGCCCTAAAAGATTTCTATTTTTGGTAACATCGTCCGGGATGATATTTATATCGTCCTGGACGATCTGACAAAAGTAGAAACTCTAATTAGGGCATCCTCTTTAAAGTAGCCGTCTTTATGCAAAACACATCGTCCTGGATGATTTTATATCGGCCAGGACGATCGGCTCAATTTAGCAAGAATCTGCCACCATATCTACATAGGAAAATCTTATTTTTGGATATCGTCCTGATATATCGGCCTGGACTATAAAATATCGTCCTCGCCGATCCAGAGCAATTTTTCCAAAATTTCTCAGGCAGTTTTGGAAAGCAATTAATGGGGATTTCGTCCAGGCCGATCGCAAGATCGTCCAACTTCATTTCAGGGCGATATTCAGGACGATTTTTCTCATATTTGAACTAATCGGTCAGGACGATATGCCTATCGTCCTGGACGATAATTGCGGCAACTTGCATTAATGAGCTCGTTTTGAGAGCTTCTATTTAAGCTATGGCATGGCAACTTTTGTATGTGTCTTTGGCAGCCATTGGAGCTTTGTTCTTGTGGGGGAGACTTGAAGAGAGAGCTTGAAAGCGAGAGAGGAAAGGATGGAGTTTGAGAGGGAGAAGATCCTGTGAGGGGGAGGAACTCAAGGGAGTGTGGTGGGGGATCCACACGGTTGCTCCAGCGAACTCGCACCTTAGTACCATCGGATTCAAGGCTTGTCTTGAGGTAAGTTCACCAAAGAAGAAGATCTCTTTGGTGTCAAAGGACCCGGCGACTCCGCCGCAACGGGGAAGGTGGAAGTGATTTTGTAAGGGCTTCTCCGCCTAGCTGTGGGGGCTAAAGGAGAGACACTTTTTGTAGTGCAATACTTGGAGGGTGCCTCCCAGGAGTGGACGTAGGTCAAGGTTTGACCGAACTACTATAAATTCGGTGTGTTCTTTTCTTATTATTGCTTTCGCATCTTTTTATTCCACACTTTGTTTGTGGTGTTTTTGGTTGGAACTTTATCTTTGGTTTTAAGATTTTTCAATTCACCTCTCTCTTGATTAGCTTGGGACTAAGTTCAAGAGGGCCTAACATCCCTAACGAACTTTCAAGTGGTATCAGAGCCGTTTTCAAAAAATAAGTTTTTAAAAGCTTTTGAATTTTTGATCCATGGCTAATCGTAATATTGCGGAAAGTTATTCAATCACCAGACCTCCTTTATTTGAAAATATGTCATTTAATTTTTGGAAAACTTGCATGTCTATTTTTTTGCAATCGATTGATTTTCACATATGCCATATGATATTAACTGGTTATTCTTCACCATCACGTATTGTTAATGGAGTTAAAATTGATATTCCTTTTAGTCAATGGAACAGGGAAGAATAACTTAATGCTCAATTAAATGCAAAGTCTTTAAATTGCTTTTTCTGTGCCTTAAATTATGATGATTTTATGTTAGTATCCACGTGCACTACCGGTAATAAAGTTTGGGATAAATTGCACACCATATACGAAGGCACTAGTGAAATCAAGCAATCTAAGTTGAATTTGTTAATGCATGATTTTGAATTATTTTCCATGAAACCTTTTGAAACGATCTTAGACATGTATACCAGATTCATTCAAATTGTAAACTCATTGCATGCTTTAGGAAAAGATTTTTCAAATTTTGAAAAAGTCAATAAAATTCTTCGTTGTTTACTTGAAAAATTTGATGCCCAAGTTATTGCTATTTGTGAATCAAAAGATTTAAATGATTATTCTATTGATAATTTGTTTGGCTCACTCATTGCCTACGAGCAAGGTTTGGGTCAAAGACTTTTGAATGCAGGTGAAACGATCGTTCTAAAAGCTGAAGATATGGAAAGAGGAAGCTTAGTTGGTGATGATAGCAATAACTTGTCAAGCAAATCATAAAGCTCACCAAAGCATAAGCAAAAGTGGAAAAAAGGTAAAAATGGTAAGGATGTTAATATTTCCTCTAACATTATTTGTTTTTGATGTAGGAAACATGGACATATGAAAAATTAGTGCCCTAATTTAAGAATTCTTCCTACGAAAGAAAAGGGCAAGGCGAAGCAAAATTTAAACTGGGGAAATAATGAAAGGCAAAAAATCTCATGGGCAGATCTGGTCTCTGAAGCATCGGACCAGGAGAGAGATAATGGTTAAGAGCCTTTTGTGTTTTTGTGTTGTATTTTTATGTTTTTTTTATTTTTGTTTTTTTAGTTTTGTTTATTTTTTGAAATTTTTTTTTCGTAAAAGTTTTTCTCTGATCAACACACACATTCACTTTTCTAAAAATGAAAAATCTACTTCCTATTTTTTTTAAATCTTTGGTAAGTTGTGTTTGACTTCTCTAAAACAGTCAAAGGAAGGAAACTCATATTTTTGTTTCTCTTTCTCTCTTCTTAAAGAGGTTATTTTACTTTTGATTCAAAATTTTCATCATATTTTAAATTAGATTTTGAAACTATTTTTTTTATCTCCCTACATTTTTTTTATCGCATAGGAATCTTTTGCAAGATTGTTGAATCCACCATAAAATTCTCTTAATCAAGTTGTTCGTGTTGTCAATAATTTGGGTTTACTTTGGTTTTGAAAATATAAGAAAGAAAGCATATTTTTTAAAAATAATTAAAAAAAAAGTGGCCAATGATGCCAAACCAAAAGATGCGCAATGATGCCAAAAAAAAAAAAATACACAAAGTGTATTAAAATCAAAAGATGCTCAAAGAGCCATTCAAGTAATAAAGGGCATAAAATGAGCCCACAAAAAAAATATGCTTATTTTTTTCTTATACTACTAAAAACTTAAGAAAATCCTTGATATGTTTGAAACTTGTGCTTGAAAATCTTGGTTCCTGATTCAGCAATTCGTGCATTGATCTTCTATTAGATATGTTTTATGAAAGGAGTTTTGAAAAATTAATGTTTCTTTTTCCCATTTATTCCTTGATTTGGATATTGGATTTAAAAGTTTTTGAGCCTTTAAAAGAACGAGTTTGGATTATCAAATTATGAATTTCTAACCTTTTTTCTGGGCTATGCGTTGTCAATTCAATTCTACTAAGTTTTTGATTAAAACTAAGAAATAACTTTCTCATTTTAAGAATATTTGTTTTTCACTAGATCAGAAAATGTTTTTTGTCTTTTGTTTTATTTTTTTGTTTGTGCCTCCTCTATTTTTGATAATGTCAAAGGGGGAGAACATATTGTTGAATTTTTGTACTGTTATCGTGTTTGTATCTTATTTTAAAAAAATTAAAAACAACAAAAATATGTTCATCTCCCCTATTTTTTAAAAGTGTTATTCTAGTAAGGGGGAGATTAGATGAAATTGCTTTCTTTTGAAAATTCAAATTGAATTGTTTGCCATCATAAAAAAGGGGGAGATTGTTGCGGATCTATGGCTTAAGATTTTGATGATAGCAAACATTTTTTATTCTCTACAACTGCCTTATGTACTGACATTTCAGGTTCACACGATCGGACTGCAATTTGGAATCAGCTCAAGATTGGGTAGACTAGGTCTGAGTCAGTTTGTAATATTTTTCCTTTCTTGAGTCTGTTGTATTTGGTGTGGCATCTGATGATTTGTAACTTGGAAGATTTTCTATTGCGCCCTAAAAGATTTCTATTTTTGGTAACATCGTCTGGGACGATCTGACAAAAGTAGAAACCCTAATTAGAGCATCCTCTTTAAAGCAGCCGTCTTTATGCAAAACACATCGTTCTGGACGATTTTATATCGGCCAGGACGATCGGCTCAATTCAGCAAGAATCTGCCGCCATATCTACTTAGGAAAATCTTATTTTTGGATATCGTCCTGGTATATCGGCCTGGACTATAATATCATCCTGGAAGATCCAGAGCAATTTTTCCAAAATTTCTCAGGCAGTTTTGGAAAGAAATTAATGGGGATTTCGTCCAGGCCGATCGCAAGATCGTCCAGAACGATTAGACATCATCCAGCTTTATTCTAGGGCGATATTCATGATGATTTTCCTCATATTAGAACTAATCAGCCAGGACGATATGCCTATCGTCCTGGACGATAATGGCGGCAACTTGCATTAATGAGCTCGTTTTGAGAGCTTCTATTTAAGCTATGGCATGGAAACTTTTGTATGTGTCTTTGGCAGCCATTGGAGCTTTGTTCTTGTGGGGGAGACTTGAAGAGAGAGCTTGAAAGGGAGAGAGGAAAGGGTGGAGTTTGAGAGGGAGAAGATCCTGTGAGGGGGAGTAACTCAAGGGAGTGTGGTGGGGGATCCACACGGCTGCTCCGGCGAACTCGCACCTTAGTACCATCGGATTCAAGGCTTGTCTCGAGGTAAGTTCACCAAAGAAGAAGATCTCTTTGGTGTCAAAGGACCCGGCGACTCCGCCGCACCGGGGAAGGTGGAAGTGATTTTGTAAGGGCTTCTCCGCCTAGCTGTGGGGGCTAAAGGAGAGACACTTTTTGTAGTGCAATACTTGGAGGGTGCCTCCAAGGAGTGGACGTAGGTCAAGGTTTGACTGAACCACTATAAATTCGGTGTGTTCTTTTCTTATTATTGCTTCCGCATCTTTTTATTCCGCACTTTGTTTGTGGTGTTTTTGGTTGGAACTTTATCTTTGGTTTTAAGATTTTCCAATTCACCTCTCTCTTGATTTGCTTGGAACTAAGTTCAAGAGGGCCTAACATCCCTAACGAACTTTCAATCCTATGCTCCCACAAGGTCTTTGGTGAGAGCACACCTGCAAGGCTCAACAACAGTCAAATTTAGGAACAGAAATAGGTTTGGGCCCCTTCTTAGGAAAAGTAAAGTGCAATGCAGATATGGTATGCTGTGAATCATGCATCTTAGGTCTCCATACCCAATGTGTACTACGATGAATGGTGCAAGTGTGTGAGATGTGTCCTAGCATGCCATAGGAGAAACATCTAACTCCAGGAAAAGGGTTTCTTAAATAGTTTGAGTTATAATGCCTCTTCCTAGGATCTAGCTTAGGATCAAAAGTAGATGTCATCCAATTTTTCTTACATGTATCCAAATCATTTTGAATCCTCAAGTTAGTTTTTTTTAATGCATCATTCTCAATCCTCAAATTTTTCTCAATCTCTTTAGATTTCTTAAGATCAAAATTAAGTGAGGTGTGTGAAAGTTTTAATGCCTTATGTTCATCAATTAATTCTGAATGCTTTTTATTCAACTCATCAAATTCATCAAGAAGAGCCATGTGATTAGAATCCATCATTGAATGATCTTTAAGAATGACTTCATACTCTTTCTGCATATTTACAAGTTCCACTTTTAAGCTAGCATGTGTCTTCTTAAGTTTTTTGTATGATACATGGATTTTTTCACAAATTTCAAACAATTCATCATAGGTTGGTTTACATACCTCTTCCTCATCACTTTGCTTGATATGATCTTCCCCTATTAAGCATAGGTTTGTAGTCTCTTCCTCTGGTTCAGTCTCAGAGGAATCAGTACCAGATTCTGCCCAGAATGCCTTTTGGATTCTCTTCTTCTCCTTCTTAAACTTAGATTTTTCCTCAATCTTTTCCTTGCTTGTGTTATCTTGAAGTGTTGGGCAATCGACTCTCACATGTCCAGGCTTCCTGCATTCAAAACAAACAACATTAGAAGATCCTTTAACATGTTTATGATCTTTACCTTTTCTCCAACTTTGATGATGCTTTTGTTTCTTCCTTAGAAAGCTTTTGAATTGCCTTGTGATGAAGGCAACTTCATCGCTTTCAGACCCGGAAGATTTAGAATCTGATTTGTGTGCCTTAAGTGCAATTGTTTTCTCCTTTTTCTTTTCACCTGCATCAAGATTTCTTTGATTCACCCCTTGCTCGTAAGCAATGAGTGAGCCAAGTATGTTATCAATAGAATAGGTGTTCAAATCCTTAGATTCAGTGATTGCAGTGATTTTTGCATCATAAGACGAATGCAAGCATCTCAAAATCTTGTTAACTTTTTCATAGTTTGAAAGTTCTTTTCCTAGTGCATGTAGTGAAGTAGCTATCTGAGTAAATCTAGTGTACATGTCAGAAATCGATTCATGAGGTTTCATATGAAAAAGTTCATAGTCATGCAAGAGAATGTTCAAATGGGATTGCTTAACTTCATTAGTACCTTCATAGGTGATGCACAATTTATCCCAAATCTCTTTACCAGTTTTGCAAGTTGAGACACGCATATAATCCTCAGATTTTAAAGCAAAGAAAAAGCAGTTCAAACATTTTGCATTTAATTGAGCTAAATTTCGTTCATCAAAAGTCCATTCAGTAAAAGCAACTTCAGTTTTAACACCGTTAATTTCACGAGAAGGTGGAGAATAACCTTCTTGAATAAGCATCCACATGCGATAATCAGTAGATTGTAAAAACGTTGGCATGCGAGTTTTCCAAAAATCAAAAGGTAGGTTATCAAACAGGGGAGGTCGGGTAATAGAATACCCTTTCGTAGTGTTGCGATTCCCAAGGTTAGCCATGGATCAGATTCAAAAAGTTTTCAAACTTAATTTTTTTGAAACCTGCTCTGATACCACTTAAAAGTTCATTAGGGATGTTAAGCCCTATAGAACTGGCCCAAGCTAACCAAGAGGGGGGGGGGGTGAATTGGTATTTTAAAATTTCTTTTAACAAAGAATAAAAATTGCATAAACCAAAATCACACCACAAAAATAAATGCAGAATTAAAAGTGCGGAAGCAAGAAATAGAAACACAGAAATTTATAGTGGTTTGGTCAACTCGACCTACGTCCAATCCTTGGAGGCACCCTCCAAGTATTGCACTACAAAACGTGACTCTCCTTTAGCCCCCACGGCTAGGCGGAGAAGCCCTTACAAGAATCTCCTTTTTGCCACCTCGGCAAGGCAGAGAGCCTACCTCCTTTTGCTTCCTCCTGAAGCTGGCAGAGAACCACAACCAAAGCTAACTCCTTACCTCTACCGACCCTTCCACGGATGAGAAACTATAGATGAAGAAGAAGCAGAGTGATCCTTGAAGCAACCCTTGTGAATCCTCTCATAAGCTCCCCCTCACAAGATCCTCTCTCTCTCCCTCTCTCTCTTTCTCTTCTCAAGGCCTTCTCAGGTCAAGGCAGCAGCCAAAGGTTTTCAAAAATATTGAACATGAACTCTTAAATAGAAGAGCTTCAAAGGGGCTCATTAATTACAAGTTGCCGACTTTATCGTCCAGGCCGATATGGACATCGGCCTGGCCTATCAGTTCAAAACTCAGAAGATCGGCCAGAGCATCGCCCTGAATACACTCCTGGATGATTAAAATTTGGTTTGATCATCCAGGCCGATCTCACGATCGTCCTGGCCGATCAGTTCAAATCAGAGGAAAATCGTCCTGAGAATAGCCCTGGATACGAGCTGGCCGATATTTATCGTCCTGAAGTAACTTAAGGTTTTTGACTGGATCGTCCTGGCCATTCATGCGATCGTCCAGGACGATATGATCGTATCAATCATCCTTAATTACTCCCTTGATTTCCTGATCAATTAAGGCATAATTTGTGAATATCATCCAGGCCGATCAATGATCGTCCTGGCCGATAATTTAAAAATACAGTATACCTTAATTGTCTATGGCGGCTACTTCTTTCTATTTTGAGCTTATCGTCCTGGCCGATACACGTATCGTCCAGGCCGATATGTTAATGATGGTTGCCTTAATTAAGAATCCTTATTTAGCCTTTCTGTTTTAAGCCTGATCGTCCAGGACGATGTAAAATATCGTCATGGCCGATATGAGCAAAAATAGAAATTCTAAATCTCTCAAGTGTGTGTGTGTAGGGTTACTTAGCATCAGTCTCTTTGACCATTACAAGTAGACTCAAAAAGTGAAAAACAAAAGTACACACTGACTCAACCCTAAACCTACGCAATCCTGAATTAGCTTCATCTTGTTCGTCCGATCGTCGATTCCTGAAACGTTAGAAGCAACAAGCAGTACAAGAGAAATAGTGTTTGTCAATCATCAAAATATAAGCCATGAAAATAGATTTGCAACATGTTAGGCATTGTATTTCTGGAGATTTAAACACTGAAAATCATATTTCCAACAAGATTTCTCCTCCTGAGACAACTGATAAGATGAGCAATATAAGAACAAATGCTTGGGCAAGAAGTGCTAATATTAAAGTGGATAATTTGAACTTAGGTTCATTTTTTATTGAAGATGGAAAAAGTGTAGAACTGCACATGGAAAATGTATTGGAGAATTCTAAAAAATTGGGAAATCCTCTTGTCATCAAAGTTTTTGGTGATAACATTCCATTTTATGTGATCAACAGTGAATTAAGAAGACAATGGAGTTGCTTTGAGAGCTTTAGACTCACCATGCTGGGTCAAGATTGGGTTTTGTGTTCTTGTGAGAATGATGAGATTATGGAATCAATTTTATGTGAAGGACCTTGGTTTGTTAAAGGGGTCTTTTGGCATTGACAAATGGTCACCAACTTTTTCCATAAATTCCTTGAAGGGTCTTTTTGCTCCGGTGTAGATTAGACTTCCTAATCTACCTTTATATTGCTGGGATGATATCAACATTTGCAGAATTACATCTCTAGTTGGGAAGCCATTTCTACTTGATGGAAACATGTTCCAATGGAATAGAAGAGAATTTGCTAGGATTTGTGTTCGTATCAATTTAGACGAATAACTTCCTTTGGAAGTGTGGGTGGAAGGTGAATCTAGAAAATTTTATCAAAAAGTGGAATATGAAAAAGTTTCTAAACTTTGTTTCAAATGTGGCAAAATTGGCCACTACTTAATGGCAAATTTTCCTGGTTCTAAGTTGGCAGAGTACAAAGATAAATCCATTATGAATTCTTCTGAAGTGGCTTCTAATGCCAAGAAAGCAAATACTGATGAAGTAGCAATTGTTGATCCAGAAGAGCAAGGGTATGGACCTTGGATGCAGGTCAGATATGGGAAGAAAAGAAGATTTTAGAATAATGCACATCTATGAAGATTCAAAAACTTGTTCTAGCTGCTGGTCCGAGTGCTGTTAAAGAAGTCTAGAGAGCTATTCCAGGTGTTAATCCAGGTGCTGTTCCAAGTCAGATTCCCGAACAAAATTCTATTCAGGAATTTTCTGTTCCTGATGGAAAAGATAAGCCTTTGGTTGATAAACTGAAGAAAGATGATAAAGATAAAGATCTGGTTACTTTTGAAAATGCGGATATTGCATTAGCAATTGACATAAGCCTAGAAGGTGGAGAAATCATGGATAATATGACAATCAATGCTACGAATTTATCTCAGGACAGAAATGGGATTGCTTCAAGTAAGAATATGACTACTTCTCAAACTATTATTTTGAATTAGAATATGTTTGATATTCTTAACATTGTTGATGAGGATATTAACAATGTTGAAACTATAATGAGAAATAACATAGTTGATAATGTTGTTATGTCATCTCATAAACCAAAGGATATGGCTTAACTGTTGAAAAAGTTAAAATGGATAATAACTCGGTCAAAAGGAAATTGGGAAAAGAGCTCAAAACTCTTGGACCAATTAAACCTATGACTAGAAGCAGAAGATTGGATATGGGAAACAAAGACAAGAAGAATGGGGCTAGTCCCCCTTCTAATCAATGAACTCCATTGTCAATTGGAATTATAGAGGAGCAAGGAAAGTTCATGCTTCTCTATATCTTAATTTGTTAAACAATATGATGTGGGTTTTATTGGTTTGTTAGAAACCAAAGTTTCTTCTATAAATAGAAAAGATATCAATGCTCTTATTGGTATGGATTGGGATTTTTTTCATTACCCTTTGGAAGGTCTTTCAGGAGGGATTTTAATTCTTTGGAATACAAGGTTTGCTTCTTTTAATACCTTGTTCTCTTCTTATCAATGTGTGATTGGTGATTTAGAAATCCATAATAAAGGGATTCGGAGGATTTCTACTGTTTATGCTAACAAAGATTCTTATAAAAGGTGGGACCATTGGAATCAATTGGAGAAGTATATGCTTCTTGACAGACCTTCTGTGGTGGGAGGTGATTTTAATTGCCTTTTATCCAAAGGTGATAAGAAAGGAGGTAAAGGATTTGAATTCTCACAAGGCTCAAAGGAAATGAAATTTTTCTTTGCTAACCTTGATTATCATGAATTGAATTTTATTGGGCCAAGATATACTTGGTGCAATAATAAATCAGGTGGAGCTCGGATTCTAGAAGACTAGACAGATACTTTGTTAGTTCATCTGCTCTTGAGTCTAGTTCTTTATTGGTGGTTGATCATCTCCCTCGTATAGCTTCAGATCACTGTCCCATTATGATGAAATTATGGGAAGATCAACCAAAATCTAATGGCTACATCAAGTTTGAAGATACTTGGGCTTCTCACTATGCTTCGGTAGCTATTGTTCAAAATGCCTGGAACAGAAACATTGCAAATCATCATTCATATAGGCTTAATATCAAATTTAAAAGGGCTTTGAAAGCTCTCTTTTACTGGAGTAAATCAAAATTGAAAGACCTCAATCTAGTGAAAGACAATCTTATCAAAGATATATTGGATCTTCAAATGGAGGAGTCATCGATTGGTAGCATTCCTGATGGAAAAATCTTGCTTCTCAGATCCAAAATCAATGACCTTCAGTGTACCTTAGCCCGATTAAACTCTTGGTGGAGACAAAGTGCAAAAGTAAGATGGCTAAAAGATGGAGACTTGAATACAAGGTTCTTTCATTCATTTGCAAATGCTAAAAGAAATGCAAATTATATCTTCAATATTAAAGATGAGAATGGAGATCTGGTGAAGGAACAAGCTCAGATTGAAGAGATTTTCTTCAAATTCTTCTAATCCAAGTGGAAGTGCAGATCATGTTCTTTGAATAATTGGCCTAGCCCGAGAGAAATTTTATCAGATTCAGATAGAGCTATACTTAATTCCGAACTAAACCTGAAGGAAGTTTTGGATTCTGTCAGCCATTTGGAGGGAGGAGTTTCACTTGGTGTTGATGGTATTACTCATTCATTTATTAAATTCTATTGGCACATCATCAAAATAGATGTATGGAATGCTTTGAAAAAGTTTTTTCATATGGGTATATGGAATCCAGTTAGAAAGATACACTGATTGTACTCATTTCAAAGGTGGAATTGCCTATGACACCTAATTTTAGGCCTATAAGCTTATGTAAAACAATTTATAAGCTTGTGGCTAAAATTCTTCTCAATAGATTTGCTAATCTTATTCCAAAACTGGTTTCAGATAATCAATCTGCTTTTATTAAAGGTCGGTCTCTAACAGATAATGTGTTAATTGCTCAAGAAGTCTTCTATAAATTAAGATTTTCAAAATCTGTAAAAGTATTGGTTTCATTCAAAATAGACATAGAGCAAGCCTATGATTGCATGTCTTGGGAAACTTTGGAGCAGATTTTGAGTTATTTTGGCTTTCCTTTACACTTCTTAAATCTTATTCTGGAATGTGTACGTGATCCAAGGTTTTTTATTTTGATCAATGGTAAATCTTCTAATTGGATCCATGCTCTTTGTGGCTTTCGACAAGGTTGTCTCCTATCTCCTTTTCTCTTTGTTTTATGTTCTCAACTATTATCCAATGCTATGATGCAAGAAGAGATGGAGATAGGGATTAAGTTTCATCATAATGCCCCTAGGATATCACATCTGCTTTATACAGATGATATTTTGATTTTTTCTGAAGCAAACTTGAAGATGGTAAAGAGGATTAAAGACATTTTACTAGACTATTATAAGTGGTCGGGTCAAAAAATCAATTACAATAAGTCTTCTATTTTATGTGGAAAAGCTCTTAGAAAAAGGAAAAAGAAAAAAAATTGCTCGGGTAATGGGATTCAAGTATGTGATGGAATTCTATTACTTATGAGTTAAAATTGCATTAAGAAGATTGGTGGCTTCAGATTTTAGTTTTATATTGGAAAAAGTTCTTGGGAAACTTGATACTTGGGGAACCAAGTTTATTTCTCTTGCGGGAAGAATTACTCTTGCTAGATCAACAATCGTTTCAATACTAGTTTTTTATTGCACTCATTCACTGGTTCCAACCGGTATATTGGCTGAGATAGACAAAGCTTGTAGAGAGTTTATTTGGCACAAGTAGAAGAATGAAGCTGGACTATATTATGTCAGCTGGGAAATTCTGTGCAAGCAGTTGCATTCAGGTGGACGGGGTCTCCAATCTTGTACACAAAGAATGGATTCTTTAAGAGCTAAAATTGCATGGAAATATGTGAATGATGTAGATTCATTTTTGCATAAATGCTTGAAGCCAAAGTATGGGAATTCTGGCTAGATTCCATATTGGAAGCAGAATTTACCTAGCTCCTGTAAAATCATAAGAAGCGGTGTAATGGCTCTTAAACTGATTATTAGATGGAAAATCTCTAATGGTGAAAAAGTTAATGTATTGGAGGATGTGTGGATACTAGATAAATGCTTATGTAAATGGCCAACGTTCCTTGATAATCTACAAATCAATGAGTTAAGTGTAAATTACTTTATTGAAAATGGTAGATGGAACATATCCAAATTGCAAAATGTTTTTGGAAAGGATTTGCTTCAGATTATATGCAATGTGAAGATTGATCAAGAGGCCAGCTATGATCAAATGGAGTTGATTTCTAGTAATTCAGGAAAAACTTTGGCTGCATTATCTTATGAAGCTATGTTAATTGATTCAAATAAAGGAAGCTATTGGTCTTGGATGAACAAAATTAATCTCTATCCAAGAACTGAAGTATTTTGGTGGAGGTTATATCATAAAGCTGTTCCAACTTTCATTTCCTAGAATATAGAAGACTCAAGGAAGGATGCTAATGTCCAAGAGGTTACTTAGAAATTGAAGATGTTAAGCATGTGGCGGTGAGTTGTGATAAACTCATTCAAATTAAAAATATTCTCAATCAATGGGGCTTTCATATTCCGAATTTTAACACTTATGATGAATTAATTTCTTAGTTGGAGTTTAATGCTTCCAAAAAAACATTTATCACAAGTGTTTATAGTAATTTGGTATTTCTTTGCTGGAAGTCTAGAAATAGACTTATTCATGAAGGGATGGAGGATTGCAATTTAAGCATTGCATCTAATGCTCTTAGTATGACTTCAATTTCTATTTCTAATAGAAATAAATCGGGCCTATGGGATGTTAATCAACCATCTCGATTGTTTAAAAATTCATGGCATCCCCCTCCACCCGATTGGATCAAAATTAATGTGGATGCTTCCTTGTTATCTTCTTATAATGCTGTAATTGGAGCTGTCGGCCTTGGCCATCTAAGAAGATTTCTTTTTTCCAAAGGAATCAAAGGTATTCACTTGGACATTGCTCGACTTGAATTAGAGGCTATTTTATCTCTACATTGAAGGAGACCATGAAAAAGTGATGAAAAGTTTACAAAGCCTTATCAACAAAAATCATAAACCGGAGATTGATGTAAGGTTCTCTTCCTTTACTAAAGAGTTTACTTTAGTTATTTTCAAACATGTTAGTAGGGAAAGCAATAAGTTAGCAGATATGTGTGCTAACTATGCTCATAATGGTGATTTTGCTTGGGATTGTCTTAGTATGGAACACATTCCTTCTCCTTTCTATCTATTATTAAAGGAGGAATGTGATGCTATTAGCTTGTATTAGCTTACTTTTATTTTAATGCAATTGCTTTATGCATTTTTCAAAAAAATAATAATTGATTTGCCATCATAAAAAAGGGGGAAATTATTGCAACATAGCATTCATAACTATATTTTCAGGGAAATCATACAACAAACATATGAAGACTTTAAGTCATATTAGATTTGGGTTTATTGTTTTTTAAGTCTATCCTTTTTAATCTTTTCTTAAGTATGAGAGAGTGTGATTGTAATTGTGCACACATACGCTGGGGGAGTGTAAAAAATTTGTAATTTTTTTTAAAAAGCTAATCGTACGGTATGATTTTGGATTGTACGGTACGCTTTGGCTTGAGCGTTCCTCCATAAAGTAGTTAACTGAACCAAGCTAGAAATTTTTTTTATGTTTTATTCATATTTATAAATTTACCTTTATACATACGCCTTCTAGAGTACGAAATATATACGTATAAGTTCATCCTTACAAACTTCTTTTTTTTTTTTTTTTTTGAAATGTTTGTACTTTATGATCATAGGTTCGTACAGATGACGTCCAGAGTACAAAATAGTTGCGTATCTTTTTGTCCATATGAATAGGTAAAATTTTTTTGAACTGTTTGTACTATACTATCATAGGATCATAAAGATGACTTCTAGTGTATGAAATGTTTTAGTCTATTATTATAACAAATGAAATATGGTTTGATTAAAATACATCATACTATATGATATGTATTTCATATAGTATGTTATTCAGAGTATGAAATCTTTCATACTGAATCATACCGGATGAATCTGTTCAATTTTGAATTGATCATACTATACGTTTTCAGTTCATACACAAGTCAATCAGAGTACAAAATTAGTTTATACTGGATTATATAAGCAAATTTTGAAATGTTTGTACGCACAATCATTGATTATATTGTATGATAATGGATAGTCAAATTGAAAATTTTAGTTTTTTAAACACTTTTTCATATATAAGATCCTAAAAACTGACTGTAGAAAAAATCCTTCTTCATATGTTCTTTGAGAGAAAGTGTGAGAGTGCTTTGGGAGAGTGTTTGAGAGATTGGAGAGAGATTTTTCATGTGGAAATTATGAAGGGTTCACAAGTTTGCCCAAATGTGAGGATCTCTTTATAAGGTTTGTCAAATATCTTCCTTACTTCTTTGAAGTTGCTCGAGAGAATATCTTTGGTGTAGATCTGGTTCTCTGCCTACACCAGAAGGGTGTAAAAGAATGACAGTTTTCTGCCGACACTTGGAGAGTGTGAAAGGATGACTATTTTCGGCCGACACTTGGAGTGTATGAAAGGATGATGATTCTCTGCTGACACTTGGATAGTGTGAAAGGATGATAGTACTCTGCTACACCAGGGATTGGTGGAAGAGAGGTGTTTTATAAAGGCTTCTCTGCCTTACTGTGAGAGTAAAAGGAGAGTCACTTTGGTAATAGTGCAATACCTGAAGAGGGAGTTTTCACTCTTTAGGGAGTGGAAATAGGTCTAGTTAGACCGAACTACTATAAATTTCTGTGTTTTTTACTTTACTACATTGTCATTTTTTGCAACTTTAATTTTGTGGTTAAAAAGTTTTTATTTTGTTAAAACTTTTGTTGCGCTTAAAATTATAAAAACAATTTTCTATAAAATTTCCAATAGTTTTTTTAATAACCAATTTAACCCCCCCCCCCCCCCCCTCTCGGTTCTTGGTTAGCATTGGGATAATTGCTTTAAGTCTAACAACTTATACATAATTTTCAAGGTGTACCACAACTTGAAAGAAAAATCATAAGACAAATCATACATACTCTTACACTCCAAGGCACCCTCATCCAACACACAACATTACTTATCCCAGGAAGACCAGATAATTTTAGAATTGCTATTAGCCTCTTTCTAAAAAAAATATCAAAAAGTTTATCAATTTTGTTGCAAATTGCAAAAGCAGGTTGAAGAGTTTGGAAAATATAAATAGGGAGAGAGCAGAGAACACTTCTAATGAGAGTTAATCTACTACCAAAACTCAAAAAATTTGAATCCTAGGTCAAAATCTTGTTATGTACAAAAGTAATCAAATCATCAAAAAGAAAAGTTTTATTTCTACCTTTAAAAAGAGGAACCCTGAGGTACTTAATAGACAAGTGACATTGCACAAAGCCAGTTAGGTCTTTGATAGCCAAAATAAGGTCATTAGGCACTTTATTGGAGGCAATAAAATAACTCTTATGATTGTTTAGAGAAAGCCCACTAATAATTTCAAACTTATGAAAGGAACTCTTAAGTTTATTGATCCTATTTAAGGAGGCATTAGTAAAAATAATAATATCATCAGCAAAACATAAATAAGAAATAAGAAAACTACCTAAGGTTCTAAAGTAGAGCCTAGGGAGATTCTCAAAGAGGTTGGCATGGCCTCTAGATAAATACTCCGTATTAATAATGAAAAGGACAGGAGAGATAAGATCACCCTGTTTTAAGCCATGAGAGGCTTTTAAAAAACCAGTGCTTTTACCATTCACAATAATAGAAAAAAAGGATCCTTCAATGTAGTATCTGATAAGACCGATAAAAACCAAATTAAAACCAAACAAGTGCAACATATTTTAAAGAAAGTTTCAATCAATGTTGTCATAAGCCTTGGAAATATCAATTTTCAAAATAATGTTGCCACCTCTCACCTTAACATCTAGATCATGACAAAACTCTTTGGCCAAAAGAATATTATCAATAATAGCCCACCCATTGACAAATCCCATTTGATAAGGAGAAATAGTCTTAAGAAGAATAGAGGTTAATTAACTCATAAAAAATTTAGAAATGAACTTACTAAAGGAGGTGCAAAGACTAATAGGTCTAAAATCAGTCCAATTATTAACATAATTACTTTTGGGGATTCGAATAATAGAAGTAGAAGTAAAAAATTTAGGAATAGTATGATCAATAAAAAAATCCAGAACATCAGATAAAGATCATTACTAATAATATGCCAAGATAGTTGGACAAACTTAGTGATAAAACCATCCGGCCCAGCCACAAAGTTAGCATTCATGTTATGAAAAATCTCTTTGATTTCTTCTAAATTAGGAAGTTTAGAGAGGAACTCATTATCATATTGAGAGATGAGATTAGGGATAACGCAAGGGTTATCAATATGGCCAAGAGTAAAGTCCGTATTGAGACAGTTTTGAAAATGTTGAACTACCAAATTAGCATTTTCCTCAACATCCTCAATAATAGAGCTATCATCATAAGTGATCTTATTAATGGAGTTTTTGGCACGTTTCCTCTTGACCAATGCATGAAATTATTTAGTGTTATTGTCACCTTTAACAAGGTGATTCAAAACCACTTTTTGTTTCCAAAATGCTTCCTCCTGAGCTTATAATTTAAAAAGGTAATCTTTACCATCCCTAAAAAATTAAAATTCTCATTAGAAGAAAACAATTGATAGTTAAGCTTAATAGTGTTCACTTTATCTTTAACATTCAATATATTGGTGAAAATATTTTTAAAAACATTGTGATTCCACCCATTGATAATTTGCTTAAGTTTTTTCAGTTTATCCCAAAGTCTCTTCATACCAAAGATAGAGTTATCTGGATGCAAGGGGGCATGTCAATTTTCCTGAACCAAGTTAAAAAAAGAATCATTAAGTAACCACTTATTTTGAAATCTAAATTGAGGAAAAGAACTCATATGCCTCATCTTGAAGCAAACTAACATAGGTGAGTTGTTAGAAAGAGTTCTGCAAAAATGTTCAATGGAAATATAATTAAAAGAGTTAATCCAAGTATCGTTAAACAAAATACATTCCAACTGTTGCCATAATTAACCACAGTTCCAAGTGAATTTATTACGAGAGAAGCTAATGTCCACTAAATTATAATCCATAATCATATTATTAAAATCCTCCACAGAGTGATAGATAGGAGTTGAGCCCCCAATAAACTTAGAGGGATTAAAAATACTGTTAAATCGCCACCAACTTGCTAGGGAAATTTACAAATATTATGGAAATTAGTGAGTTGCTCCCATAAAACTTTTCTAGTACTACAAGAAGAGGAAGCATAAAAAAAGGAGGCATAACAGTTCAAATTTAAAAATTCAATATTATAATGCAAAACTTGAGTAAAATCTCCAATAATATCTATTTGAATTGGATCCTTCCACAACATCCAAATCTTATTAGCAAAATTTGAAACAGAATGCTTAAAACCCAAAAAATCTTGTAGTACTAAGTAGTTTAGTAGAAGTAATGAGAGATTCAAGCAAAATAAGAAAAGAAACATTATAAATATAGGATAAGTTTTTAACCCTTAACCTAGAGGAGGGGCATCCAATGCCCCTAACATTCTAAATAATAGATTTAAACATAAGAAAGATGTTAATGAGTAATTTGTGAATAGGTAGTCCTAGGAGATTGTAGTATGATGTTCTTGTTTTTCTTACCCTTCCTATTAAGAAACTTAGTATAACTAGTGTCATTATCATCCTTGAAAAAATATTTAGCAACAATATCCATATCCTCCGTATTAGTAAAAGCGTCACTACAATAATGAGAGTTTGAGGAAAGCTTACTATCCTTGTGCAGACCTGCCCGCCTTACCTCTTGAGGTAATTCACCCTCCACAAAGGTATAATGTTCCTCCACACTTTCCTTACTACCCAAGTCAATACCAACATTTCCTTCCACCAAAATGAGTTTCCCAGCCTCCTGATCATTTACAACAGATTGAGAAGGCATAGTAGTAGAACAAATATTATTTATCATCATAAAATCCATATCAAGAAACATTTTATTAAGAACATACGGACTAAGTAAACCTCAAATAATCATAAATAATTACATACCCAAAAACTATTCCTCTTAGGCTTGCAGTGGTGACATGTCCAAAGAGATCGATGATGGTTTATTAGTGTTAATGTCTTTGATTGAGTGGAAGGAGGATTTGACTTGCTTCCCTAACTAATAGGTATCACACAGGTGGTCCGTAGTGAACACTAGTTTGGGTATGCCTATCATGGGTATGCCTATCACTAAGTCTTTTTGGGTGATCTTTCTAAGATTTTTATGTCTGCATGACACAATCTCCTATGCCATAACCATATTCATCAACAATAGTTTTTAGGCAAAAAGAAGTAGAAGGTTCAACACAGTTTAAATAAATCATGTAAATATTATTAATTCTATTTCCTTACAGTATAGTATTTCCATTTAAGCTAATCATACATCTGGTAGATAAAAAATTAATGTTAAATCCTTTTTTATAAAGCTAACTTATGTTAAGCAGGTTATATTTTAAGCCACTACCAGTAAAACATTTTTAACATTGAAATTTTTTGAGTTACTAATTATAGTTGATCCCACCATTCTCTTGGTGGTAATATCTCCAAGTGTCACCTTGCTTCCTACCCTGGGCTCCAATAAAATGAAAAGACTTACATCTCCAGTCATGTGCCTTAAACATCTATTATCTATGTATCACATGCTCTCATGAGGCCTTCTGTGAGAGCACACATTCAAAATCATCATATGTTAGATGTGGTAACCCAAAGAAGTTTGGGTCCCATCCTATGGAAAGAAGAATAAAATGCATGCATGTTATGCTGTGAATTTTAAAATTTTGGTCTCCACACTAAATGTGTTTTATGGTGAATGATGTGAGTGTGGGAGATATCTTCTAGGATACCACAAGAAAAATATCTAACACTAGGGAAAGGATTTACTAATCTATTTGGGTTAAGTGTTTCTTCTTAGGTTTAAATAATGCATGCTATGGTCAAGAATTTTGAAATTCTTCAATGAAGTGGTTTTTTATTATTCTCTAATGCAATGACTTTTTTTCTTAGAAATGTATTAGATTTTTCAAAGCTTGAAACTTTTAATTTTAATGCATACTCACTACTATCTAACTGACATACAAGAATTTCCAAGTCCTTGAATGCATTGTTACTATCCAAAGTGAAATGATCTTTTCTTAGGCATTCATACTCTTTCTATATAATTGTAAAGTCAGATATAAGGTTGGCATGTGATTTTTTAAGTTTCCAATATGTAATATGAATTTTCTTAAAAAATTTGAATAATTGATTATAGGTAAGATCACATACCTCCTCTTATTCAAAATTTTTAAGATGATCATCTGCATTAAGCATAGGTTGGTTACTTCCTCTTCTACTTCAATTTCAGATGAATTTGAAGAAGATATTGCCTAAAAAGCCTTTTGAGTCCATTGCTTACCCTTCTTGAATTTAGCTTTTTCTTAACCTTTCTCCTTGCTTAGGTAAGCTTTAAGTGTTGGGCAATCAGACTTCAGGTGCCCTGGCTTCCTGCATTCAAAGCATATAACATTAAAAGAAATTTTATAATATTTATTATTTTTACCTTTATTCCATTATTGATGACACTTTTGCTTTTTCTTTATAAAGCTCTTGAATTTCCTAGACTTCAGTGCAATGCCATCATCATCTTGTCCAAAAGAATGACTATCAAAATCATTAGCATTTAAGACTACAGCTTTCTCTTTCTCTTTTTACCTACATCAAGTTTTCTTTGACTTCTTGCTCATAGACAATGAGTGACCTAAGTAAGTTCTCAATGGAATAATGGCAATGACTTTTACATCATAAGAAGAAGGTAAATAACGTAAAATCTTCTTAAATTTTTCATACTTAGTAAGTTCTCTTCCTAAGGCATGCTGGGAAGTAACAATCTAAGTGACCTTAGTATATATTTTAGTAATAGATTTAGTAAGTTTCATGTGAAAAAGTTTATAATCTTGAATAAGAATGTTTAACCTAAATTGTTTCACTTTCTTTTTCCTCCATATGTTATGCAAAGTTTATCACAAATCTCCTTAACAATAGTGAAAGTGGAAACATGCATATAATCTTTATATTTTAAAGCATAGAAAATATAGTTCAAATATTTGACATTCAATTGTGTTAAATCTTTATCATTTGTACTCCATTCAGAAAAAAGGTATGCCAGTTTTAACTCCATTTACTAAATGTGAAGGTGCACAATACCCTTCCTAAACTAACATCCACATGCGATAATCTATAGATTCTAAAAAGGTGGACATGCAAATTTTCCAAAAATTAAAAAGAATATTATCAAATAAAGGTGGTCATGTGATGTTCTGTAGTATTATGATTTCTAAAGTTAATCATTGAATATTTCTCAAAAGTTTTCTAAAACTTAATTTATGAATCTCGCTATAATACCGCTTAAAAGTTTGTGAGGGTTGTTAAACCTTTATGAACTAGCCAGAGGCTAACTAAGAGAGGGGTGAATTGGTTATTTTAAAATATTTCTTAAGGAAAAAAGAAAATCTTTTTGAAATCCTTTTGAATATTTTAAAACAAATAATTTTATCCCATAATGTAGAAGCAAAAATAATTTCACAATAACTAAAATTAGATATTTTAAACACATAAAAATTATAAAATATGCAAAAATTAAATGTGGTAAAGCAAATAAAAAGAACACACATGAATTATAGTGGTTTGGTCAACTTGACCTACATCCACTCCCTAGAAACCTCCTTTCCAAGTATTACACTAAAAGTAATGTCTCTCTTTTTACCCCCATAGTAAGGTGGAGAAGCCCATACAAAATCTTTATACTAACATGGTGAGGTAGAGTACCTTGAATCCTTTTACTCCCTCTTGGAGTAGGCAAAGAACCTAAAAATCCTTTTTCACCCTCCTGGTAAAGGAAGAGAACTTAAGAATCCTTTTTCACCCCCTTAGTGAAGGTAGAGAATTTAAAAATCCTTTTTTACCCTCCAAGTGAAGGCATAGAACCTAGTATTTGATGCTGATGAAAGTCTCTCCAATGCCACAATGGAACCCTCCTAGTGAAGGCTGAGAACTTGGAATCTGATGCTGATGAATGTCTCTACAAATCCACCAAGGAACTAAGGAAGAAGCTTGAAGAAGATGGTAAAAACCGTGCTTGGAGCAACCTTTGTGAATCCCTCACAACTCCCCCTCACAAGGATCTCTCCCTTTCTTTTCTCCCAAAGCACTCTCTTTCTCTTCATTCTCTAAGCTCTCTCTCAAATCAACTCACTAATAGAAAATCTCTCAAAAGATAATATGAGAGATTAAATAGATAGCCTCCAAAATAAGCCCTAATTTTAATTTGTCATTAAAGATCATCCAGTATGATCGTTAGATCATCCTGTATAATTGGTATAAAATAGCCCTTTAAACTAGTATAATCAGCATAGCCATGTATGATCAATTCAAGTATATGTACCAATCATCCTGTATGATTGTACAATCTTATGGGATGATTAGTTCAATATATTGTATTGATCATCTAGTATGATATGGGATGATGGGAAAAAAAAAATATATCATCCTGTACATCCCTTGGGATATCCAATACTATCTCCTATTTGATTAGAAGAAAATTATGATTTTGTCTTAGACGATGGGGGATCGTCCCATGAAATATCAAGGATCATCTAGTACGATTGTTGTAGATTGTCCTGTTCAATCTGATCGAGCAATATAACCATAATTAGTCCCTTAATCACAAGATTAATTCAGGCATGATTTTTATAAATTGTCCAGTATAATATATATCGTCCTGTATAATTAGAACAAAATTTGAAGATTAAAATATTACCTAAATTATGATTAGTGATTTTTTTTTGTCTATAATGGATCATCTGATATGATATGAATCATCAAATTTGATTAGTTATTTAATCTTACTTAATAAAGGGTTACCTAATTTAGGGTTTTTTATATACATGATCGTCAAGTATGATTTACATCGTACTATACTATTTGTTCAAAAATCCATTTTTCTCCTCACTCACTTACTCACCCCCTTAAGTGCGTGTGCAAGGTTACTTAGCTTGGGGTCCACCATATATATATGTCTTGACTCAAGAAAGGTAAAAAGTAGTTGAAATTCAAATTACAGATAAAATCAACCCTAGTATACCCGATCTTGAGCTATTTTGCTTTGCAATTGAACTTGTGGACCTTAAAGGTTATTGAGCAGGGTGAACAAAACATATATGCAATAATATTAGTAAGGAAATAATTATATTTTTTATCATCAAAATCATAGTACTTGAGTCTAGATCTGCAACAAATTTATTTAAGGTCAATGGGCATTTATTTTAATATAAATTTTAATATGTTTTATAATTTAAATTTTATTTTAAAGAATATATTTTAGGTGTTGAATTATTTTTTTTAAGTTTTAAAGATAATGGCACTCAACAACCACCAAGTGAAAAGAGTTATTGATTAGCAAGTCCTAGGCTCATATTTGTAATGTAGTTGATCTCACATAAGGGATCAAATTTAATGCATATAGCCCTTCATTTTATTTAAATGTTTTAAATAATTTTGAATTAAAAAAAATTTTTAATTGATCATTCAAGAAGTTTGAAGCTTTCAATTGAAAGATCCAAGGCTTATGATTTTAATACAAATGATTCCCCATAAGGGATCAAATTAAAGGCATAGAGTCATTTAGCTTTTTCATCTTTTTTTTTTTTTTTTTTTACTTAAGTTAATTGATTTTTATCTTATTTATTTAATTTCAACTATATTTAAATTTATTAATTTTCTATAATTTTTTTTTTATTTTTTGTTATCTAATTCTAATTTATTTAGGTTACTCATTTATGAATTTTAGTATTTAAAATACTTTTTTATTATTTAATTTTTTTTTTAATTGAGTTAACCAAACTCTGACTTTTATCTTTACGTAAGATTATAATGTTTTATAAATTTTTATAAATTTTAGATTTAATTTGGAGACTAAAGCAATTTAGTTTGTATTTTTTTATATTTTTTAAATTAATTACATTTTTTACAAAATCATCTAATTTAGTTGAATTAAAAATTCTTGTAATTAAGTTGTTCTGGATTTTTATCCAAGTCAATTTGAAACCACTTAAAATCATCACCATGTTGAGTCTAATGAATAGGTTGTTAGACCTAAGTTAATGTCCCAAGGCTACCAAGAGGGGGGGTGAATTGGTATTTTTAAAACTTAACCTCTTTGATGTTTAGTTGAATCGAAATGAAATTTTTTAATGAAATTTTTTATAGAAAAGTTTTTCAACCACAGAGTTTTTTAAACAAAAGTAAACTGCAGAAAATAAAAATAGTAAAATAAAAGACACAAGATTTATAGTAGTTCAGTCTAAACCAGACCTACATCCACTCGCCAGAGGCACCCTCTGAGTCTTGCACTAATACCAATAGTGTCTCTCCTTTTGCACCCACAGCAAGGCGGAGAAGCCTTTACAAACACTCTTTTCTCCACTACCCGGTGCGGCAGAGAATCGTAGTCCTTTTACACAATCCCCAGTGTTGGCAGAGAACCGTCCGTCCTTTCACACTCTCCTAGTGTAGGCAGAGAACCCTTAGTCCTTTCACACTCTCCTAGTGTGGGCAGAGAACCCTTCGTCCTTTCACACTCTCCTAGTGTGGGCAGAGAACCCTTCGTCCTTTCACACTCTCCAAGTGTCGGCAGAGAGCCAGATCTCCTTGATAGATCTTCTCACAAGAAATCTAGAAGGAAGAAAGAAAAGAATGAAGTAATCCCAATTCACAAGTAGAGATTCTTACCTTTAAACACCAAGTGAAGCCTTAACGCTCCAGTGAAAGGAATCCTCCTTTGAATGCTCTCTCACACTCTCTCCTTGACTTTTCTTTCAATAGGCATGAAGATTAAATGACAAAAATATTGGGTGGCAGTCAAATTTGAACTATTTATACAAAAGACAAGAAAAACTGCCCAAAAACTGTAAGTTTTCAATTCTGTATGCAGTGGATCGTCCCGTACGATCGTGGATCATCTTGGACAATTTTACTTAAATGGTCGGAAATGAACCTTATGTATATTGGTACGAATTATTTTCATACACGCTAATCGTCCCGTACGAACCAAGTTTGTCCGGTACGAAACAGTTATTACATAGGTCGGTTCACAAAATTCTTCAGGACGTAACCAACTGATGTAAGTCGGTTCAGTTCATCCTAGGACGAATAGGTTTCGTTTAGACGAACAGAGCAAGCTTCAATACAGAGAAGTTCATCCTGGGATGAACCTTATTTTTCGTCTGGACGAATGGAGCTAGCCTCAATACAGAGATGTTCGTCCTGGGACGAACCTTATTTTTCGTCTGGACGAACAAGGCATGGTGAGAATACAGAGACGTTCATCCTGGGACGAACCATTGATTTCTTCTGGACGAACAGTAGAAAGTGAGGATCCCGAGACGTTCATCCCGGGATGACTATTAAATTCATCCTGGACGATTAGGACTTAGAAAAATTTTCTCTCCGCCTGTTCGAACCATTGCTCTCCTTAGGGGTAATTGACATGATTGTCCCGTACAAACTAAGTTCGTCCTGTACGATCAGTTCAAAAAAAATTCCCCAAGTGTGTATATTGTGATTTTTCACTCAATTACAATCACTCCCTCTCATATCAAAACTTATGAAAATTTATTGAATTTTATTACAAGTCTTCAATATCTTGGAGTTGATTTTCCTAAAATGTTAGTACACACTAGAGCAAGAAATAAATGTTCCAAATAGTGTTAGGAGATATATGTAAAATAATAATAATTGAAATCATCAAAATAATACAAGTTGCATGAATGTAAAACATGCAAAATAGCAAATCTCTTAACAATCTCCCCCTTTTTTATGATGGCAAAATAATTATTGTTTATAGGAATTTCAATTCTAAATATCTCCCTTAAACTCCCCCTGAATTGATGAATACATGAATATAAGGAGGCATATATGTAAAAAAAAAATTTGTTTTTATTTTGAAGAAACAATCAAAACACACACTCAGCTACAATAAGAACAACCAAAACCGATACCAAATTAAAAAACAAAAAAAAACAAACAAAATAAAAAATAATAAAAAAATAATAAACAATTTCTCGCCCTTTTTGACAACAGCAAAAAGTGAAGAAGTAAAGAAAGATAGAAATGTAAGTAGAAGTATGAAATTCAGTTTATAATTTAATCTTAAAAGTGATTGAAATAAGATATGCAAATAAAATTAAGTCATTAGAGAAATCATAAAGATTCATATAATTGAAGAAATGTTATAACATAGAGAATAAAAAGAATTTATCAAAGGCATGTGTCAATTTAGACATTAAGATAAAGAAAATCATTGCACGAGGGATGAAAAAAAAATTTATATTTCACATTTCAATGTCAAGTATAAATGAACATAAGATCAATTTGAATTAAGAGATTGAAAGAGTTTGGAAAGAAAGAATTACCACATGTGGCGCTTTGCGCATCTTGTTCATATATTTTTTGGCACATTTTTTGTGCATTTGTTTACTGTGAGCTTATTTTATACCTCTTTTTGTCATTGCAAATTTTTTGCACAACTCTTTTGATTTTTGTACATTTGTACACTTTTCAAGAATAATTGAATTCTTTCCAAAGTCAATAATCTAAGATTTCAAATTTTTCTAAGTGCATAAATACTATTTGAAAAGAGAAATACAAAATAAGAAAACATCTAAAATGCAATAATAATATTAGTACTATAGTAGTCTAAATAAGAGGCATGGAATTGAAGATTCTAAATAATAATATCAAGTTATAAGCATTTCTTAATTGTAGAATAAATATATTTTCTAATGAAATTAATTTTAATTGACAATTTAAATAAGGCACTATTAAGATTAAAAAAAATTGAAAGTCATAAAATCTAACACACATTTCCCAAAACAATAGACAATAAAACATTCCAACATTTATTGATATCAAATGAAGATATTTCAATTTAAGATACATGATATCAATAACAACAACATTAAAACAAGGAAAAAGATAAAAATCTAAAACACATCACAAACACATCAACTAAAAAAGAGACACTTAAACAAAAACTACAATCATTCTGAAGGACCCTGATCTGGAGGAGGAGGAGGTTGTGCAGCACTAAAAAAGTTGAAATAACTACTCATCACAAACATATTAGAATTAATGGAATTAATCTGTTCACGCATGAATCCCATGTCTTGATTGTATTGAAGGTCTTGCTGATGTAGATGAGTTTCAATTTGATCAAATCTTTGATCAAAGTGAGCCTCTAAGTTGTTAAATCTTTGAACCAAATCCTGATAATTTGGTTCAGCAGCATGTGAAGGTTCACCCTATTCTTCTATTTCACTCAATACTAAATGAGGTTTGCTTGGCTCGTCCTTGTTGAAGATTGCCCTAAATGAATTGTCGTTGTAGTAGAGTGGTTCTTCAAAGTCTGAAACTGGGTGAATTAAATCATACTTCTTCTCTAAAATGTAAGCAATCAAATGGCCTAAGGCTATGTTCTTTTTCCTTTTATGATCTCCATGACCAATTTCAGAGAGATCATAAATATAGTCGATTAGGAGTTGGGCCTCATCTATGGGTTGCTTGGTCATTATCAGATAGGTAACTGTAGAGAGAAGTGGAGTGATGTTGACTCTATCACCAGCTTTAGGTATAATAGAAGATCTAAGAACATGCTGGATGATTCGGGTATTGAGAGTTAAATAGGCTACTTTTGGCAAATGATCCTTAACTTTTATTCTTCTAAGAACATGGTTAACTTCAGTCCAGTCAAAGCTAGTGGTGTGTGCTCTAATCCCTTCAGTCGTTAAATTTAAGAAGATACCAAGGTCAGCCTTGGTGATTTCTATTTTCTTTTTGAAGACAAAAAAATTGATAACATAGTGGTCAGAATTAAATGACATGTTTGCCAGAAAATAGTGAAAGGTTTCCTTATTGTAGAGATGGACTAAGGTGAGGATTAATCCAAATTGAGTTAAAGCAAAAAGGTGCATTACCTTAAAGGTCAACTGCTCCTGAAGAAGAACTGTAGATGGAGTGATTTTTGCAGAGACAAACCTAGGAAAAGATTCTTCATTGGCTTTAGACAGGAAGTTTTCGGATGTATTCCTAGGAGGGCCCTTAGCCAAAGTCTTTTGGCGCTTGCTAGAACTTGCCATTGAAGGATTTGAAAAGATGAAGTCTTCGAAAGTGATGTGTGAGAGTGACTGTTCAGTAAAAATTACTGTCAATTTAAGGAAAAAATGATGTTCGTACCGGACGAAATTCCGTTCGTCTCGTACAAAATTAATTCGTTCTCGTACGAAAATATTTCGTATGGATGAATAAATGAGTTAAAAAAAAATAACCACATAATTTACGAAGCGTCCTTTCGTACAGACTTTTGACCAAGACGGTCATACAGATGAACACATGTTCGTACAGACGATCAAAAGTTAACTCGTTTTAATGACAGTTGAAAACCGTCCCCCGCTATGAACCAACATCTGTTTGTCTGGACGAACTAAAGGTTCGTACGGACGAAGTTCATAATAAAAACAGTCTTATCCTTTCAACTGCTGCAATCAATCGTCTCGTCGTTTGAGAAAAAGATATTTCATCCCAGATGATCGTGCAGATCGTACAGACGAATTACATTAAAAACTATTCTTAAGACGGTTTGAAACCACGCAGATTGACATTTTACACACATCGTCCCATACGAAAATTTTTCGTCCCAGACGAATAACACAAATTTTTGGATTTTTGTATTTTTATCAAAGAAAACCAAAGTAAACACACCAAGCACAATAGATAATAACAAATGTACAGATTCTAAATAAAAAACACTCAAAAAATAAACAAACATCACAAAAAAAACAAAATCATAAAAACATAAACTATGAAAACAAAAACTTCAATGTTGCAAAAACATTTTTATTTAAGCATTCAAATCAATTATACCAAGCCTTGTTCTTAATGTACTGAAAGTATCAAAGGCTAAAGGTTTTATAAAAATGTCTGCAAGTTGATTTTTAGTTGAAACATGGGTAAATTCAATTTCTCCCTTGGATATATGATCCCTTATGAAATGATGCCTTATGTCAATGTGTTTGGTTCTTTAATGTTGAATAGGATTTTTGAAAATGCAAATAACACTAGTATTATCACAATAAATTGGAATAGTGCCTATAGCTAATCCTAAATCAATCAACTATAGTTTCAACCAAAGTACTTGTGCCACACAACTTCCTAATGCCATGTATTCTGCTTCTGCAGTAGATAGGGCCACTGAATTTTGTTTTCTACTAGACCATGAAACTAATGAATTTCCAATGAATTGACATGTTCCAGAAGTGCTTTTCCTATCCACTCTACAGCCTACAAAGTTAGAATCTGAATAACCAATAATTTCAAATGAAGAGCTAAACTTAGGATACCAAATTTCTAAGTTCTGAGTTCCTAGTAAATATCTTAAAATCCTTTTCACTGCTGTCAAATGTGATTCTTTTGGATCTGATTGAAATCTAGCACATAAGAAAATACTGAACATAATATCTGGTCGGCTAGCAGTCAAGTAAAGTAAAGATCCAATAATCCCTCTATATTTCTTTTGATCAACAGACTTTCCCTTAAGGTCCTTATCCAACTGAACTGAGGAACTCATTGGTGTACTAACAGGTTTAGCATTGTCCTTTTCAAATTTTTTGAGGATGTCCTTAACATATTTAGTTTGACTAAGAAATGTACCTTCCTCAAGTTGCTTAATGCTAAAACCTAGAAAGTAATTTAAATCTCCCATTAGACTCATTTCAAATTCACTACTCATTGTTTTAGAGAAATCATTACAAAGATTTTTATTTGAAGATCCAAAAATGATATCATCCACATAAATTTGAACAATGAGTATATCATTTCCAAGTTTCTTTAAAAAGAGCGTTGTATCCACACTTCCTTTTTCAAAAGATCTTTCAAGTAGGAAGGTGTTCAACCTCTCATACTAAGCCCTAGGTGCCTGTTTCAATCCATATAATGCCTTTTTTAACTTGAAAACATGATTTGGGTATTTAGAATTTTCAAAACCTGGAGGTTGTTCTACAAAAATATCTTCTTCAATTACCCCATTTAAAAAGGTACTTTTCACATCCATTTGAAATAATTTAAATCCTTTAAAACAAGCAAAGGCTAATAAAACCCTAATTGCTTCAAGTCTAGCTACAGGGGCAAAAGTCTCCTCAAAATCAATTCCTTCAATTTGATTATACCCTTTAGCAACTAATCTAGCCTTATTTCTAATGACTACTCCTGAGTCATTCATTTTATTTTTGAACACCCAATTGGTTCCAAGAACACTTTGATCTTTTGACCTTGAAGTTAATTCCCAAACTTTATTTCTTACAAATTGATTCAACTCTTCTTGCATGGCCAATATCCAAAATTCATCAGAAAGTGCTTGATCAACATTAGTGGGTTCTATAGTTAAAATAAAGGCTGAATGATTAACTTCTTTGTTTAATCCACGCCTAGTTCTAACACCCTCACTAGGTTCACCTATAATCAATTCCCTTGGGTGGTTTTTAAAAAATCTCAAATCTCTAGGCAAAGGGTTTTCTATTTCCAAATTTTCTTCCACATTTTCTTCCAAATTTATTCTATCAATTTTTTGGGAGTTTTCCTCAATCTCATCTTCAACAACATTTGGCTCTTCCAAATTTTCAGATTCATCAAATACAACATGTGTGGTTTCTTCAATGACCAAAGTTCTTTTGTTGAATACCCTATAAGATTTTCCAACACTTGAATATCCAACAAAAATTTCTTCATCTGATTTTGGATCAAATTTTCCTAAGGCAGATTTTCCATTATTATGAATGAACACCTTGCAACCAAAAACATGCAAATGAGACAAATTAGGTGTTCTACCTTTTAGAAACTCATAGGGTATTTTATTTAAATTTGATCTCACATTCACCCTATTCAGAACATAACATGCAGTGCTAACCGCCTCAGCCCAAAAATATCTAGGAAGTGAGTATTCTACCAACATTGCTCGGGCGGCTTCTATTAATGTTCTATTTTTCCTTTCGACTACCCCATTTTGTTGAGGGGTTCTAGGTGCAGAAAAATTGTGATCAATTCCTTTTTCTTTACAAAAATTTTCAAATCTTTCATTTTCAAATTCTCCTCCATGATCACTTTGTATAAAAACTATTTCACACCCTAATTTCATTTGAATCCAAGTCGAAAAACTTTTAAATTCCTCAAATGATTCACTCTTATGAAATAGAAATCTAACCCAAGTGAATCTTGAATAATTATCCACTATAACAAATCCGTATACCTTCCCTCCTAGACTTATAATTCCTACTGGTCCAAAAAGATCCATGTGTAAAATTTTTCAATGGTTTACTAGTCCTAAGATCCTTATTGGATTTAAAAGAGGACTTCACTTGTTTTCCTAATTGACATGCATCACAAAGGTGATCCTTAGTAAAGTCTAGTTTTGGTATACCTCTCACTAAGTTCTTTTGGGTAATTCTCCTAAGATTTTTCATACTAGAATGACAAAGTCTCCTATGCCAAAGCCATGATTCATCAGAAATAGTTTTCAAACAAAAAGCAGTAGGAGATTGAATATAATTTAAATCTAGCATATAAATATTGTTTACCCTTTTTCCATTTAAAACATCTTTCCCATTTAGGCTTAATATGCAGCTAGTAGGTAAAAATTTTACACTATAGCCCTTATCACATAGCTGACTTATACTTAGCAAATTATATTTTAAGCCTTCAACCAATAACACATTGTCTATAAAATTTTTTTTCAGATTTCCAATCATACCTGATCCAACCACTTTCTTTGTGGTATTATCTCCAAGTGTAACCTTGCCTCCACTCCTGGCTTCCAGCATTATGAATTGAGCAGTATCTCCAGTCATATGCTTTGAACATCCGCTGTCCAGGTACCATATGCTCTCATGAGGTCTTGTATGAGAGCGACCCTGCAAAAATATCAAATGTTAGACCTGGGAACCCAAACAAGTTTGGGTTCACCTTTTAGCAATTTATAATCAGATGCATGTATGATTTGTCTAGGTTTATGCATCTTAGTTCTCCACACCAAATTAGATTTCATCTTCAAAGTACAGGTGTGAGCTATATGTCCAAATAATCCACAATTATTACATTTGACATTAGGAAAAGTATTCCTAAGTTTTCTACCATTTATTTGTCTTCTAAGAGATTCCATATATTTAGGATAATATTTAGGATTTGTAAAATCTTCAAGTTTGGGGGGTATCCTATTATCCTCAAGAGCTCTTATTTTCAATTTATAAAATGAATTCATATCTTCCAAGATTCGATTTGTATAATTGATTCGATATGTTTTGCTCTCAGATTCATCCTTAAATATTTTAAAATCTTTTTCAAGAACAGCATAGGATGATTTTAAATTCTCATAATTCTTATTCAAGTCATCATATTCGTCAAGTAGTTTCATGTGGTTGTCATCTATTAATGCATGATCTTTCCTAAGGATTTCATATTCCTTCTTAAGCTCTTCCAATTCTAAACTTACACTAGCATGCATCTTTTTCATTTTCCTATATGCATCATGCATGAGTTCAGAAACTTCAAACAATTCATCATACGTTAAGTCGCATACCTCTTCTTGATCTGATTGATCAATATTATCTGCCATCAAGCAAAGATTGGTGACTTCTTCTTCTTTTTCAGTCTCAGATGAGTCTGAAGCTGAGTCCGCCCAAAAAGCTCTTTGAAACTTCTTCTTGCCCTTCTTTGCAATTGGTTTCTCCTCTACCTTCTCCTTATTAGGAGTGGCTTTGAGTTTTGGGCAATCAGTCTTGATATGACCTAGTTTCCTGCATTCATAACAAATCACTTCATTATAAACCTTGCCATTTCTGTTAAACTTACCTCTATTCCATTGCTGGTGTCTCTTCTGCTTTCTTTTCAGAAAGCTTCTGAATTGTCTAGTCATTAATGCAATATCGTCTTCATCCTCAGGTTGTGAGTGTTCACTCTCTGACTCTTCCACTTTTAGTGTTATATTCTTCTCCTTTCGTGGTTCACCTGCATCAATCTTTCTTTGACTAACTCCTTGCTCATAAGCAATGAGTGAACCAAGAAGATTGTCAATAGAATAAATGTTTAGATCTTTAGACTCTGTAATTGCAGTAATTTTAGCATCATAAGCAGTAGGTAAACAACGAAGAATCTTATTAACCATTTCAGCATTAATTAATTCCCTACCAAGTGCATGCAAAGAAGTGACAATTTGTGTGAATCTTGTGTACATGTCAGAAATAGATTCATTGGTTTCATGCGAAACAACTCATAATCATGTAACAAGATATTTAGTCTTGATTGCTTAACCTCATTAGTCCCTTCATAAGTTATACAAAGTCTATCCCATATGTCCTTTCCACTTTTGCAAGTTGAAACACGCATGTAGTCTTTAGATTTTAAAGCACAAAAGAAGCTATTTAAATATTTGGCATTTAGTTGAGCTAAGTCACGTTCTTCTATAATCCAATCTGCAAAAGGTGTTTCTACCCTAACTCCATCAACTAATCTAGCTGGTTTTGTAAAACCTTCCTGGACTAGGATCCACATACGATAATCAAGTGACTGTAAGAAAGTAGACATGCGTGTTTTCCAAAAATCAAAAGGTATATTGTCAAACAGTGGAGGTCTAGTAATAGAGTAACCCTCAGGTGTATTTCGGTTTTCGAATGTAGCCATCTACATTAATCAAAAAATAGTTTAAACTTAAGATTTTGAAACAAAGCTCTGATACCACTTGTTGTGTCTAGTGAATAGGTTGTTAGACCTAAGTTAATGTCCCATGACTACCAAGAGGGGGGGTGAATTGGTATTTTTAAAACTTAACCCTCTTTGAAGTTTTGTTGAACTGAAATGAAATTTTTTAATGAAATTTTTTATAGAAAAGTTTTTCAACCACAGAATTTTTTAACCAAAAGTAATATGCAAAAAATAAAAATAGTAAAGTAAAAGACACAAGATTTATAGTGGTTCGGTCTAAACCAAACCTACATCCACTCCCCAGAGGCACCATCTGAGTATTTCACTAAAACCAATAGTGTCTCTCCTTTTGCACCCACAGCAAGGCGGAGAAGCCTTTACAAACACTCTTTTCACCACTACCCGGTACGGTAGAGAACCGTAGTCCTTTTACACAATCCCCAGTGTTGGCAGAGAACCGTCCATCCTTTCACACTCTCCTAGTATAGGCAGAGAATCCTTCATCCTTTAACACTCTCCTAGTGTGGGCAGAGAACCCTTCGTCCTTTCACACTCTCCTAGTGTGGGCAGAGAACCCTTCATCCTTTCACACTCTCCAAGTGTCGGCAGAGAACCGGATCTCCTTGACAGATCTTCTCACAAGAAATCTATAAGGAAGAAAGAAAAGAGTGAAGTAATCCCAATTCACAAGTAGAGATTCTTACCTTTAAACACCAAGTTAAGCCTTCACGCTCTAGTGGTAGGAATCCTCCTTTGAATGCTCTCTAGCACTCTCTCCTTGACTTTTCTTTCAATAGGTACGAAGATCAAATGACAAAAAGATTGGGTGGCAGTCAAATTTGAACTATTTATATAAAATATAAGAAAAATTGCCCAAAAACTGCAAGTTTTCAATTCTGTACGCAGTGGATCGTCCCGTACGATCGTGGATCGTCCTGGACGATTTTACTTAAATGGTCGGAAATGAACCTTATGTATATTGGTACGAATTATTTTCGTACACGCTAATCGTCCCGTACGAACCAAGTTCGTCTGATACGAAACAGTTATTACATAGGTCGGTTCACAAAATTCTTCAGGACGTAACCAACTGACGTAAGTCGGTTCAGTTCGTCCTAGGACGTATAGGTTTCGTCTGGACAAACAGAGCAAGCTTCAATACAGAGAAGTTCGTCCTGGGATGAACCTTATTTTTCGTCTGGACGAATGGAGCTAGCCTAAATACAGAGACGTTTGTCCTGGGACGAACCTTATTTTTCGTCTGGATGAACAGGGCACGGTGAGAATACAGAGACGTTTGTCCTGGGACGAACCATTGATTTCGTCTGGGCAAACAATAGAAAGTGAGGATCCCGAGACGTTCGTCCTGGGACAACTATTAAATTCATCCTGGACGATTAGGACTTATAAAAATTTTCTCTCCGCCTGTTCGATCCATTGCTCTCCTTAGGGGTAATTGACATGATCGTCCCGTACGAACTAAGTTCGTCCTGTACGATCAGTTTAAAAAAAATTCCCCAAGTGTGTATATTGTGATTTTTCACTCAATTACAATCACTCCCTCTCATATCAAAACTTATGAAAATTTGTTGAATTTGATTACAAGTCTTCAATATCTTGGAGTTGATTTTCCTGAAATGTTAGTACACACTAGAGCAAGAAATAAATGTTCCAAATAGTGTTAGGAGATATATGTAAAATAATAATAATTGAAATCATCAAAATAATACAAGTTGCAAGAATGTAAAACATGCAAAATAGCAACTCTCTTAACACACCAGAGGTCTGGAATAACCTCTAAAGAAGATTACAACTGGATGGAGCCATTTAAAACTTTATTTATATTTTTTTACTTATTTAATTATTATTTATTAAGTTTTCTTTAATTTTAATTTACTTTTTATTTTAGAAATTTTATTGCACTTTTATTTTTCATTAAACTTTATGTGAATTTAAGTTTGAATGTTAGACTTCAATTAGAAGAGCTCAAAGGTTTAAAAGAGAAACATTTGTAGGATAAATAGAACCACGAGTTTTATTAATCTCATATTGATCTAGGAACTTGACAAAATGGTTTCTCCAAGAACCTTCCAAGTAGGAGACTTTGTCTTGATTCTATGAATACCCATTTTAGCCTATCAAAAAATAAGTGGTAAATTTGAATTGACTTTGGAAAAGGTCAATTTATCATGGAGAAATTTTATCCAGGTAGATCCTATTAGTTGGTAGATAGTAAAAGAGATTATCCTATGTTGCGAGTGATATCTTAAGAAATAATATGTTGGATAATGTATAATAATAAGTTTTTAATCATTAAAAGATTTACGTAATAAATTGCCTTTGTTGTTGATATTTTTGTAATGAATTAGGTTTACATAATAAGACTTCTGGTCTTGAGATTTACAATGAAACTACTAAATTTCTTAAGCTCTTATACGTCCTTTAACTTTATCTAGCTTAAATTTCCTACTTGTTCTTAAGAGTTAGTGTGTATGTTTTCCCAGTGGCATCCTTTTGTTAGAACTTTGGATTGATTAAGTAATATCATTTATAAAATTTTCCTAATCTAACCACACCTTTTCTTACTTAAATTCATTTTCTTAGGATGAATTTTACTTTAAACATGTACCTACTTAAACCCATTTATTTGGGACAAATTTTCCTTTTAAACATTTTCCTTCTTAGACTTATTTGCTTAGGATGGATTTCCCATTCAAACATTTTCCTACTTAAACCAGCATTCCTATGATGAATTTCCCTTTCAAGCATTTGCCTATTGAGATATGCTCGTCTTGGATGAATTTTCCTTCGGTATTTGCATTCTTAAATCAATCTTTTTTAGATGAGTTTCTTTTTAAGATATTTTCTTGTTTAAATCCATCTATTTGTGATGATTTTTTGCATTAGATATTTTCCTACTTAAATCCATCATTTTCTGGTTTAAATCAATCTACCAGAGATGATTTCTCCTTTAGATATTTACCTTCTCAAATCCACATATTTCCTATTATCTGCTTAAAGATGTCTTTTGAAGATTATTTCTCCTTCAGATATTTACCTAGGTTTATCCACCCAATAATAATTATCTGTATAAAAATGCCCAATAATAATTATCTGCATAAAAATGCTTATCTGAGATGATTTCTCTTTCAAGTGCATTCCTACTAAATCTAAAGCCTGCTTAACATGCCTTCTAAATTATTATAGATGTCATTAATTGTCTCGATCAATGCAAACACATGTAATTTACATTCATGAGTTCATCAAACCTATTAGGAATTCGTTTGTTAACCTCATTTTTTTATGAGTTCAATCTCAAGTTCAATCCTAAACCCAATTCCAAATTTTCAAAATTCAATATCAAGTTGAATGATAAACCCTTAAAGCCTTGGATATTCCCTTACCCATAGTGATCATTTAGCCTACTTAAAACCTTCAGTGAAGTCTCTAGAATTGAATTTAGTTATTCAAATATTTATTAACCATCTCCTTAGATCCCCAATAACCATTTTGGAAGCCTTAATATCCTTCCAAACCTTAAAACTTAAAGCATCAGCCGAGCATCCAAAACCTTCAAATATTTACAACCCATGGAACTCATAAAGTATCTCAGTTCAAACATTATTTAAATCCTTAAAAATAGTTTTAACATGTTGATTATAATAATTATAATAATTTGTACCTATTGGGGTCAATGGTTGTCCTTTGTTGACCAATTTTGACCAAAAGGATTCTTAAACCTTAAATTTTGATCATATGTATAAAGCATGTTGTATACCTTAATTCAAGCCGTAGGTTCGATCCCTAGGCATCATATAATGCTCCATAAGCATGCATAAACTCAATTGTACCCATGGTTGACAAAACCCTTCATTAAATCCATTTTGGCCTAAGGGACCATTTCTTATAATTAACAATATGCAAACCTTGGAACACCCTAAAACCTATTCAAATAAATAAAATGAGTCATTTGGAACCTAATGGACCTATTCCTTGGGCCTCGTTAATCCTGGTTAACCAAAGTTATCCTAGGTTAACTAAATAGGCCATATGGGCTTCCTACTTCAATTCAACTCATCTAGGCGAACTCTTAGACCCCAAACCATAAAAATAAATCCATTAGGTCCCCAATAGCCTAGCCTAGCTTGTCCAACCCTTGGGCCTACTTATATTAGGTAATTGAGATAGCCCAAGTGAACCCAAAGGGGTTTCATTGACCATTTTTACTTTCCAAGTAAAGTCAAATCAAGCTATTGCATGTATCATGTGTATATAAACGTCGTACACTCAACCGAACCAACTCATCCCATAGTCTAGCCCTAGTTAGTCAATTTGGCTAACCCAGGATTTAAAAATAAAATTCCAATAAACCAACTTACATCCCAAACCCAATTGGGCCAAACCAAAGCCAATGTTCTTCTCTCTTGGAACCCGTAAACCTGCCCACTCGTTTCTATCACATAGCCTAACATGTGGTTGCTAAAATGGGCACCTAATAGAAATACTTTTAATTAATTTAGTGATAATTTATTCTATAAATGATCACATGTCTGGTACCTCTTCCTTTTATATTGGACCATCACTAATTAATATAATAGCCTGGTAGAGTCTAATGTGGAAAAAAATTAAAAAAAATTTCTCCGTAAGAAAGAATTTTAGCCATATTCATTTGAGGAAACCCTTTAAATACTCTTAATTTCACTAAACAAAATTTTTAATTTTTAATCCCAAAGCTTTCTTGAGAGTTTCTTAATCTTTTGTAAGCTTCCACAGCCTTCCAATGAGCTTCCTGCCTATAATCAATCAAGTTTTGATGATCCTCTCTAGCCAAAAATTAACTCTCAATATAGTGATCCTTGGTCCTTAAAATTTGAAGAAGAAATGTTCTCTATAGTGAGACAAACTTGCTTTAATCAAAATTCCTTTCAGTCACCCACTAGATAGATTTTGTAATTCAGAAACCTGAGCTTGTGTTTTGATTATTACAAACATTATTTGGAATATATTTGTTTTATTTTACTTTATTCACTCACATATTTTTCATGTGCAATACTAACATTTTAGGATGTGCATACAGAAATATCATTAAATAATCATAGCTCAAGAAAGTGTTTCATTTATTCATTATTTGAAAGAGTCTATATTTTATTTTTCTTGTGTCAACTTTTGTAATAGGTATATGTTGGCTTAACAACAAAGCACACACATATAAGGGAGACTGTAATTAAATATTTTAATTTTTTGAAGACCATACTAGTTGATTTGATTGTATTATACAATTAGTGAAATAAAAAAATAATTAAAATAATTAATTAAATGAGATTAATTTGTAATGGACTATAATTAATCATTATTTATGACCATAACATCATATAGGATGACCAGCTATATTTAGTATCCTCGCTTTTATTTAAAATAAGCAATAATGTAAATTATGGAAGTTGTTCAAATCATACCATATGAACTAATGTATAATATTTAATTATCTTTTCTTATTTAATCATTATAATTAATCAATCAAATCAGAGATTAATTATGAATAATGATCATATAATATGATCATGATCATATTGGATAGTCGATAGAGTAACCTTCTAGTTGATAATTAATCATCCAAGGTTTGTTTTGTATGAAATACTAATTGATTGAACTAATCATACTTGATAAGTATGGATCATAAATAAGAGAATGAACTAATCGTGTTGTATGATATAAGTATTGTATTGTATGACCAGAGGTGGCTGAATTAAAAATTATGGTTTTTAAAGCCCTTTATATAAACTCTTTTCTAATTTGAGAGAAGAATCTTTGGGTAATTAAGAGTTATATTTCGTCTAGGAGAGATCTTAGAGAGAGAGCATTAAGCAAGGGAGAGAGATGATGAGATTGTGTGAGAAGGAGAAGAGCCTTGATGAATACAATGGAGTGTAAAAGGGGTTTTAAAATAGTTTTCTAACTAACTATCACCTAAGGTCCTCCAGTTGTGTTGGTGTGTCTCTTGAGAGGAGCTCTGTGAAGTAAAACATTTCGTACCAAAGGCTCATTAGCCCAGGAGGCTAGTGGTACATAAACGCCATCAAAATGAGTTGATGAAAAGAAGACTTGGTGAGTCCATTAGACCTATGAAGCGAAATGAGGACTAAAAAACTCTATCAAACTAAGGAGGCAAAAGGAGGACATAATGGCTCTATAAAACTGAAGAGGTGAAAGGAGGAATTATTTAGGTGTGAAGATCATGTAAAGGTGCATTCTCCACCCGTGGAAAGGAAGAAGGGCTTCTCTTCCCTAGCTTTGGGCTGAAGGAGAGTCACTAAATTAGGCTAATTCCAATAAGAGGACATTCAATAGTGAATGTAGGTCATGTTGATTGAAAAACTATAAAAATTGGTTTACTTCTCATTAATTTTCATATTTACTTTTAGCACTTTTATGTTCTTATAATTTAATTTTTTAGCACTCTAGTTTGACTATGATTGCACTTGTGAAAGATGATTATCGTGATTGATTGTGACTCATAATTAATTTTAATTGAAATAAAAAAATAGAAAAAGAAAAAAGAAAAAAAATATTGTTATTTTTTTTCTAAAAATCTTGTACTTGCATTAAAGTTATGTTATTTCATTTATTCAAATTCTTCCATATAAAATATTTATGTTTAAAATTAGCAATTCACCCGTCCCTTGCCCCATGGTGTGCCATCTTCACTACTAGAGTACAATTGTGCACTTGTAATTGGTATCAGAGTGGATTCTCTTGTATTTTAGTTTTAGCACTTAAAGTCTAATCCAATGGCATAAATTAATAATCATCATACTGCTAAAGGGTATTATATTAACCATCCACCTCTATTTCATAATATTCTACCTATTTACTAGAAAATATGCTTGTCTACATCTTTCTAGTCTATCAATTTCCACATGTGGCACATTATTCAATTTGGATATACATTACCTTCTAATATTGTTAATGGAATGAAATTTAAAATTCTCTTTAATGAATGGCCTATAGAAAATAGGGATTTAACATAACTAAATATAAAATGTTTAAATTAATTTTTTTGTGCATTAAAATTGGAGCATTATATGTGTGCATCTACTTATAGTATTTGGAAAGAGATATAAGATAGGTTGTGTTTCACATAGAAGAACCTAATGAGGTTAAATATTCATGCTTGAATTTTTCATTATATAAGTAAAAACTCTTTCGAATAAAATCTAGTGACTCAATATCACAATTGTACATTAGGTTCACTAAGATAATCACTTCCTTACATGTATTAGGTAGGGAGATATCTAATTTTAAAAAGTTACCAAAATATTGTGTTGCTTACCTAATTCATATAATGAAAATGTTATATCTATTCCTGAACCTAAAGATTTTAATGTTTACTCTATTGACACTTTGAGCCAGAGTCTTTCAGATGTAAGTGATCAAAAGAAAGAATGAATTGTGGCATTAATAGCAGATGACAATGAGAATAGTGCTTCAAGAGATAAAGGGAGCAATAATATTGCACAAACATAAGCACCACTTTGATAAGAGTAAAATTTAAACTAGTAATTTTAATAAGTTTTCTTCATAAAGAAAATCACTTCTTTGTATGTATTGTGTAGGGAGATTTATGATTCTAAAAAGTTAACAAAATATTACTTTGATTATCTAATCCATATAATGAAAATGTATATCTATATATGAACCTGACGATTTTATTATTTACTCTAATTATATTTTGTTGGGCTCTCTAATTTCTTACAAGCAAAATATGAGCGAGAGCCTTTCAGATGTAAGTGATAATAAGAAAGAATGAACTGTGGCATTAATTGAAGATGACACTGAGAGTAGATTTTCAAGAGATGATGGGAGCAAAGATATTATAATAATGACACATCAATTTAAGAGCTTTCTGAAACACAAAAATAAGTAGCACTTTGGTAAGAGTAAAAGTAAAACTAGATATTTTAATAAGATTTCCTCTAATGCGATTTATTTTGAGTGCAAAAAGTCAGGACACTTGAGATCCAATCACCCCAACATGAAGAGCCACCCTATAATGGAAAAGATTGAGGATAAATTTAATTCTAAAAAAAGTAAGTAAAAGATACAAAATGCATTCTAGGTGAACTTAGGCTTCAATTCATCAAAAAATGAACTAGAAATGCATCTAATCAATTTTAGTTTCATGGCTAAGAATAGCATTATGGACTACATAAATGATGACACATGCAAGATTTCATGTTATGATTTATTTTCCTTAGTTAAGAAAATGCATAGCTCATGAAAAGGTTTAAAAGTATCACTCACACATATAAAAGGATTTTTCATATTTAAAAGAATAGCATGAGAATTTAATTAATAATCATTTAAGTTTAATGACCGAGTACATTACGTTAGTTAAGGAGCATAACTAATGGAAGAGGTTGACTCACTAAAAAAATGCATGTTGAATTACTAAAGTTGCATGAATCCTTGAAAATGATTATATTGATTTAAAAAAGACACTTAAGGAGTTAAATGAGCTTGCATTAGAACAAAATAGTTATGAAAATACATTAAAAGTAGAAGTTAAAATGAATATGTGCAAGATTATTTAAAAAATAATAATAGCACTTCTAGATAATACAACATGGCCTATGAATATTTTAAATCCCTAGCCTAGGACATAATATGAATCATAGTTTCCTATGAAGTGACATACATTCCCATTAAGACTAGTAAACCCATTTTTTGGGATTAGGTGTTATTCTTGTGGGATATTGGGAAATGTTACACACACTTGCATACTACACCATAGAACACATGTAATTTTGAGGCCCAAAACTTTACCATCACAAAATTGCATTCATACGTTCAAGCATAGGAGGGACCCTAACCAAATTGAGTTCCCAAACTTAACATCTAATTATTTTGTAGGTATGCTCTCACAAGAGGTTTAGTGAGAGCATGTGGTAGCTGTACAGTAGATGCTCGAGGCATATGACTGTAGGTCTAAAGAAAAGTTAATTATGTTGGAGGTGAGGAAAGTGTTGCAAATCTATTTTTCATGGCCTATGTTTTGATGATTGACAAACACTATTTCTCTTGGACTGCTTGTTGCTTCTAACTTTTCAGGAATCGAAGATCGGACAATCAAGAAGAAGCCAAGTTCAGGATTGCGTAGGTTTAGGGTTGAGTCAGTCTCTACTTTTGATTTTCACCTTTTGAGTCTACTTGTAATAGTCAAAGAGACTGATACTAAGTAACCCTACACACACACACTTGAGGAGCTTAGAATTTCTGTTTTTTCCCACATCGGCCCGGCCGATATTTATATCGTCCGGGACGATCAGCTTAAAATAGAAAGTCTAAGAAAGGATTCTTAATTAAGACAGCCGTCATTAACATATCGGCCTGGACGATACGTGTATCGGCCAGGACGATAAGCTCAAAATAGAAAGAAGTAGCAGCCATAGACAATTAAGGTATACTGTATTTTTAAATTATCGGCCAGGACGATCCTCGGATCGGCCTGGACGAAATTACCAAATTATACCTTAATTGATCAGGAAATCAAGGGAGTAATTAAGGATGATTGATACGATCATATCATCCTGGATGATCGCAGGATCGGCCAAGACGATCCAGTCAAAAACCTTAAGTTACTTCAGGACGATAAATATCGGCCAGCTCGTATCCAGGGCTATTATCAGGATGATTTTCCTCTAATTTGAACTGATCGGCCCGGACGATCGTGAAATCGGCCTGGACGATCAAGCCAATTTTCAATCGTCCAGTTTTGCATCCAGGGCGATGCTCTGGCTGATCTTCTTTGATTTGTACTGATCGGCCAGGCCGATGTCCATATCGACCTGGACGATATTGTCGGCAACATGCAATTAATGAGCTCCTTTAAAGCTCTTCTATTTAAGAGCTCTTGTTAAACATTTTAAAAGACCTTTGGCTGCTGCCTTGACCTGAGAAGACCTTGAGGAGAGAAAGAGAGAGAGGAGAGAGAGAGAGAGGATCTTGTGAGGGGGAGCTTGTGAGGGGATTCGCAAGGTTTGCTTCAAGGATCGTTCTGCTTTGTCTTCATCTAGAGCTTCTCGTCCGTGGAAGGGTCGGTAGAGGTAAGGATTTTGCTTTTGATTTTGGTTCTCTGCCAGCTTCAGGAGGAAGCAAAAGAAGGTAGGTTCTCTGCCTTGTCGGGGTGGCAAAAAGGAGGTTCTTGTAAGGGCTTCTCCGCCTAGCCGTGGGGGCTAAAGGAGAGTCACATTTTGTAGTGCAATACTTGGAGGGTGCCTCCAAGGAGTGGACGTAGGTCGAGTCGACCGAACCACTATAAATTTCTATGTTCTTTTTCTTGCTTCCGCGCTTTTTAATTCCGCATTTATTTCTGTGGTGTGATTTGGTTTATGCAATTTTCTTTTTTTGTGAAAAGAGTTTTTAAAATACTAATTCACCCCCCCCCCCTCTTGGTTAGCTTGGGACTAAGTTCATAGGGCTTAACATCCCTAATGAACTTTCAAGTGGTATTAGAGCAGGATTCAAAAATTAAAGTTTGAAAACTTTTTGAATTTGATCCATGGCTAACATTCGGAATCGTAACACAACAGAAGGGTATTCCATTACCCGACCTCCCCTGTTCGATAACCTACCTTCTGATTTTTGGAAAACTCGTATGTGAACATTTTTACAATCTACTGATTATCGCATGTGGATGCTTATTCAAGAAGGTTATTCTCCACCTTCTCGTGAAATTAATGGTGTTAAAACTGAAGTTGCTTTTACTAAATGGACTTTTGATGATCGAGATTTAGCTCAATTAAATGCAAAATGTTTGAACTGCTTTTTCTATGCTTTAAAATCTGAGGATTACATGCGTGTCTCAACTTGCAAAACTGGTAAAGAGATTTGGGATAAATTGTGCATCACCTATGAAGGTACTAATGAAGTTAAACAATCCCGTTTAAACATTCTCTTGCATGACTACGAACTTTTTTGTATAAAACCTCATGAATCGATTTCTGACATGTACACTAGGTTTACTCAGATTGTTACTTCATTGCATGCACTAGGAAAAGAACTTTCGAACTATAAAAAAGTTAACAAGATTTTGAGATGCTTGCCTTCGTCATATGATGCTAAAATCACTGCAATCACTGAATCTAAGGATTTGAACACCTATTCTATTGATAACTTACTTGGCTCACACATTGCTTACGAGCAAGGGGTGAATCAAAGAAATGTTAATGCATGTGAAAAGAAAAAAGAGAAAACAATTGTATTGAAGGCACACAAATCAGATTTTGAATCTTCCGGGTCTGAAAGCGATGAAATTGCCTTCATCACAAGGCAATTCAAAAGCTTTCTAAGGAAGAAACAAAAGCATCATCAAAGTTGGAGAAAAGGTAAGGATCATAAACAGATTAAAGGATCTTCTGATGTTGTTTGTTTTGAATGCAGGAAACCTGGATATGTGAGAGCCGATTGCCCTACACTTCAAGATCATTCAAGCAAAGAAAAGGAAAAAGGTGAGGAGAAAGCAAAGTTGAGGAAGGACAAGAAGAAAATCCAAAGAGGTTTCTGGGCAGAATCTGGTACTGATTCCTCTGAGACTGAACCAGAGGAAGAGACTACAAACTTGTGTTTCATGGGAGAAAATCAAAGCGATGAGGAAGAGGTATGTAAACCAACCTATGATGAATTGTTTAAAATTTGTGAAAAAATGCATGCATCATACAAAAAACTTAAGAAGACTCATGCTAGCCTAAAATTAGAACATTCAAATCTACAAAAAGAGCATGAAGTTTTTCTCAAAGATCATGCCACGATTGATTCAAATCACGTGGCTCTTCTAGATGAATTTGATGAGTTGAACATAAAGCATTTGGAATTAGTTGATGAACACAATGCATTAAAAGCTTCACACACCTCACTTAAGGTTGATCTTAAGAAATCTAAAGAGATTGAGAAAAATTTGGGGATGGAGAATGATGCATTAAAAAGAACTAACTTGAGGATTCAAAATGATTTTAATACATATAAGAAAAATCGGATGACTTCCACTTTTGATCTTAAGCCAGAACCTAGGAAGAGGCATTATAACTCAAACCATTTAAGAAACCCTTTTCCTGGAGTTAGATGTTTCTCATGTGGCACGCTAAGACACATCTCACACACTTGCACTGTTCACCGTAGTACACATTGGGTGTGGAGACCTAAGATGCATGATTCACAGCATACCATACCTGCATTGTATTCTACTTTTCCTAAGAAGGATCCCAAACCTGTTTGGGTTTCTAGATCTGACTGATGTTGAGTTTTGCAGGTGTGCTCTCACCAAAGTCCTCGTGGGAGCATAGGATAACTGGACATAAGGAGGCTTGCAGCTCAAAATTGCTTAAACTCGCAGCTTTATCACGTGCTTGAAATTTTTAGTTTTTTTGTTTCTTTTTATTTTTGTGCTAGTTTTTATGCTTACTTTGTGGTAGTCTAGTTTGCGTTGTTTTATTCTTTTTGTTTGTTTTTATGTGTTCTATTTTCGCGTTGTTCTTTAAATTTGGCCTTCCATATGATGAATATCTTCAAGCTTTTAGATTTTGGAGTTTTGGAGATAGTGTTTAGCTTTTCTAAATTGGTTAAAGGGAGTATACTGTTGATGTTTTCCCTCCTTCTGACTTTGTTTAGTGGTATGATTTTTTTCTCTAAACAAAAGTCTAAACTCAGTTTAACCAATGGCTTTTTATTTAAGATCTTTTTCTTATCTTGCTACATTAATTTATCTTATACATAATAGCCAAAGTTCTTATATATCATTTAAGCTTTTAAAATCTTGCCATTGCATTTATCACATGATTTTGATTTTGTGTTGTGGATTGTTCTTCCCTATGTTAGAGAGAGAGCTCCTATTCTCTAATATTTGGAGGATATACTCACAACTAAGTATTTTTTAAGGGTATATTAAAGAGTTTCTAGCTTGCAAGAGTTAAAAAGGAAAGAGGCCAATGAAGCCAAATTGAAAAGAAAGCCATATACACAAAAGTGTATTCGAATCAAAAGATACTCAAAAGAGCCAATCAAAATGACAAGAGGCATAAAATAAGCCCACTAGATGCAAGCTATCCTCTCTTTGGTAAAACTCTTAAAACTTAGAAAACTCATTGATTATGTGATACTTTCAAAGACTTGATTTCAATTTCCATGATTGAGAAAAATTACTTTAGTTTATTATTTATGAGATATTTTATTTGTAAACAAGTCTTGAATGGATCTTTTTATCCTATTTAGTTATTCTGACTTAGATTTCTATTTTCCAAGAATGTTTGTACCATGAAGGATGTTCGATCTAGGGTTAACAGAATCAGATGTTCTACCCTCTTCTGATTGGAATTTGTTAAACTTCTTGATGTCTTGGAACTCTAAAAGTTTAAATTTTTGAAAAGAATTCTCATATGATGCCACCATAAAACAAAAAAAAAATTAGAAAAATTAAAATCCAAAAATATTCGTTGTTTGATTTTCATTGTGTTTTTGTTTTTTGTTTTTTTGTTTTACTGTGTTTTGACTATTTTTTCTTTTGTTTTATTTTTGTGGGTCTTGATCATCACCATCTTTTCCTTGTTTTCAATTCCTAGTCACATCGTCCTGGCCGATATTTTTATCATCCTGGATGATAGGACAAATCATCTTCAAAATCCATCTGCTGACCTTTTCTGTGCTTGCTGTAACTCATCGTCCTGGACGATTCTATATTGTCCTGGATAATTTGATCGAACTCATGGTGATAGTCCTGGCCGATAGAATATTTCGTCTGGCCGATGCAATTTATGTGCATCGTCCTGGCCGATACACTGGATCGTTCTGGACGATCCACGTGTTAGCACATTTTGATCTTTAAATTCGGCCCCGGACGATCCATTATTGGACAATCAGCCGAGCCGATCCACTGTTCGTCCTGGATGATACACGTGGCAAGCATTTTAAACATTTTAACTTCGGCCGGTACAATCAATTATTGTGCATCGTCCTGGACGATACACCTAATCGGCCCGGACAATCTGCTTTTTCAACGGTCGTCCGGATTGACTCCTCGGGATGATCGCCTATGTCTAATCGGCCTGGCCGATATCTGATCGGCCCGGAATAATCAGACCACCTTTTTGACCAATCGGCTTGTACGTAATTATTGAACCATATGAGCCTGGACGATTCTGTGATCGGCCAGGATGATATGGCCTTTTCTTTAAATTCAGGCCATTCCAGCCATGATTTTTCACTCTTCATCCTTTCTCCTCTTGTGTTTTTGCTTAGTCCTCTCTATGGCTGGTGGAAAACGCGTCCGACAAACTTCTGGGAGTTCTTCGAGGGCAAGAATTGACCCTCGTTTCAGGGAAGCAGAAGATGAAGCCGCTTACCATCGTTACAAAGAATATGGGTAACTGTCTCAAGAATCATCAATCCTGCCCACATCTCATACCCGGTAATGGATCTTTTCACTCACACCTCCCTTTGCTTCATTCTGTCTCTTGCTTTCCCTTTCAATTCAGAGTTTTTTCGAGAGTTTTTCGCAAACCTTCGCATCAACCCTACCTTCACAGTCCTGACATCCTATGTGAATCGACGCCATGTCGAAATCACATATCAGGATTGTGTTGATCTTTTACAGCTATCCACCATCAGGGATAAGCTGCACTTAATCGCCTCTGACCCTGATCTTGACTGGTCCATGGCGAATCATTTCCTTCGCCAGACCAATGTATCTTACCATGTTGGAGAGACTAGCTCTATAGTCAAAGATGCTAGGACAATCCAACATGTCCTTCGCACCTCCGTAATTCCAAAAGCCGGCGACCGAATCCACATCACCCCTCTACTTTCACTCACTACTTTCTACATCATGGCTCATAGGGAATTTAATACTGCGGACCTAATTTTCCGATACATTGATCATTTAACCACAATCCGTGATCCAGGCCACAAAAGGAAACCCAATCTAGCCTTAGGACACATCATAGCCTATGTCCTTGAAACCAAATACCAACTTCAGTATCCTATTCCACCAAACCTCCCAACTCCCTTCTACTCAAATAATTCCATCAGCACCCTTCACAGTACTCGTCTCCACCCTGAGGAACCTCAGGGGGCTAGAGAGGAGGAGGCTCCCGCTCCCTCTCCCATTCCTAATCTTGTCCCTCTCCACTAGCACTCTCCAGTTGATCAGTTGATTGAGAGGTTTGATCGTTGGGAGACTCGGTTTGACGCCTACGTTGCTGCATAGGAGCAGCAACACTTTAAGGATATTGCCCACTACGAACAACACCGCGCTGAGGATTTAGCCCGATTTGACAGTTTTCTTACTCAACAGCAACAGCAGCATGACCAGGACACCGCCTGGTTCAATGCTCAGTTTACCACGCTTGCCAGTTACTTTCAGCAGCCACCTCCTCCATCTTCATCTGATGATCAGGATCCCTCGTTCTTTTAGTCTGTGCTTTCTGTTGTTTGTTTCCTGTTGTTTTCTTTTAGTCGTTATTTGTTTTCGGACCCTCTTTTTGTGATGACAAAAGGGGGAGTAGGGTGTGGTAGGAAAAAGCTGTTGGGTTTGGGTTTATAACTTTGAATTTCTAATGAACCTTTTTTTTTTAATTTTCCTACTTGTGTTTGCCATCATAAAAAAGGGGGAGATTATTGCAAATCAATTTTTCATGGCTTGTGTTTTGATGATTGACAAACACTATTTCTCTTGGACTGCTTGTTGCTTCTAACTTTTCAGGAATCGAAGATCGGACAATCAAGAAGAAGCCAAGTTCAAGATTGCGTAGGTTTAGGGTTGAGTCAATCTGTACTTTTGATTTTCACCTTTTGAGTCTACTTGTAATAGTCAAAGAGACTAATGCTAAGTAACCCTACACACACACACACTTGAGGGGCTTAGAATTTCTATTTTTGCCCACATCGGCCCGGCCAATATTTATATCGTCCGGGACGATCAGCTTAAAACAGAAAGTCTAAGAAAGGATTCTAAATTAAGGCAGCCGTCATTAACATATCGGCCTGGACGATACGTGTATCAGCCAGGACGATAAGCTCAAAACAGAAAGAAGTAGCCGCCATAGACAATTAAGGTATACTGTATTTTTAAATTATCGGCCAGGACGATCCTCGGATCGGCCTGGACGAAATTACCAAATTATACCTTAATTGATCAGGAAATCAAGGGAGTAATTAAGGATGATTGATACGATCATATCGTCCTGGACGATCGCAGGATCGGCCAGGACGATCCAGTCAAAAACCTTAAGTTACTTCAGGACGATAAATATCGGCCAGCTCATATCTAGAGCTATTGTCAGGACGATTTTCCTCTAATTTGAACTGATCGGACCGGACGATCGTGAAATCGGCTTGGATGATCAAGCCAATTTTCAATCATCCAGTTTTGCATCCAGGGCGATGCTTTGGACGATCTTCTTTGATTTGTACTAAACGGCCAGGCCGATGTCCATATCGGCCTGGACGATATTGTCGGCAACTTGCAATTAATGAGCTCCTTTGAAGCTCTTCTATTTAAGAGCTCTTATTAAACGTTTTAAAAGACCTTTGGCTGCTGCCTTGACCTGAGAAGACCTTGAGGAGAGAAAGAGAGAGAGGAGAGAGAGAGGATCTTGTGAGGGGATTTACAAGGGTTGCTTCAAGGATCGCTCTGCTTCATCTTCGTCTAGAGTTTCTCGTCAGTGGAAGGGTCGGTAGAGGTAAGGAGTTTGCTTTTGGTTTTGGTTCTCTGCCAGCTTCAGGAGGAAGCAAAAGGAGGTAGGCTCTCTGCCTTGCCGGGGTGGCAAAAAGGAGGTTCTTGTAAGGGCTTCTCCGCCTAGCCGTGGGGGCTAAAGGAGAGTCACGTTTTGTAGTGCAATACTTGGAGGGTGCCTCCAAGGAGTGGACGTAGGTCGAGTCGACCGAACCACTATAAATTTCTGTGTTCTTTTTCTTGTTTCTGTGCTTTTTAATTCCGCATTTATTTCTGTGGTGTGATTTGGTTTATGCAATTTTCTTTCTTTGTGAAAAGAGTTTTTAAAATACCAATTCACCCCCCCCCCCCCTCTTGGTTAGCTTGGGACTAAGTTCATAGGGCTTAACATCCCTAACGAACTTTCAGAAAGGAAGCAAAGTCACATTATGAAATAATACTACCAGGAAGGTAGTAGGCACATGTATATTCTATTGGTTGAAGGTTTAAAATATAACTAATTAAGCATTATCAAAATGTGTTACAGGAGCTTTGATATAAAATTTCATTTGAACAAATGCTTAATCATATTTAGTGAAAATCTATTTTGGTAGGAATGCAAAATAATAACATTTATATGCATATTTTGAATAATATTGATAAATCATGTGATATTTCTTATTTGAAAACTATTACTAATGATTCGTAGTTATGGCATAGAAGGTGATGTCATGCTAGCATTAAAACATGTAAAAAAGATACTTAACTTAACTTTGTTAGAGGCATTCCTAAAGTAGAATTTACTAATGATCATTTGTGTGATGTGTATTGATAAGAAAAAAGAATAGACCATCCTTTCACATAATCAAGGATATTGTAACCACTAAACTACTAGAAATCCTCCATATGAACATATTTGGACCTCTCAATATAGATAGTCTAGGTGGTAAGACCTTTGGATTTGTATTTGTGGACGAATTTCAAGATTTATATGGGTAAAATTCTTACCACATAAAAGTGAATTTTTTGGTGAATTTAGAACCTTTTCTTCTTGAATTTGATGGAAATTATGATGCTTAATCCTAATAATACATAGTGACCATGGTGGATAATTTGAAAAGTAAAAATTTAAATTATTTTGTAAGGATCTGACATAGGTCATAATTTTCATACCCTTCAAACTTTATAACAAAAAAGAATTATTTAAACGATGAATATAACTTTGGTAGAGGAAGCAAAGGAAAAGTTAGAAGATTATAGTCTACCTAAATATTTCTAGGCAAAGGCAGTGAATACTACTTGTTATATGCTTAATTGGGTAAATATTAGGTCTAAGCTAAAGAAGACACCCTATGAACTACTAAATGGTTGGAGACAAAATTGAACATATCGTCATGTATTTTGTTTCAAAAAATTTATCCCTATTAATGGATAATCTCAATTAGGAAAGTTTGACAATAAGGTACATGAATCTATATTCTTATGATACTCCTAAGTAGGAAAAGACTATAGGGTTTTAATAAAAGATCCTTGGTCGTAAAGGAATCCACTCATAAGGTATTTGATGAATCAGATAGAACCATGGGGACTAGGATAGATAATGAGGATGAAGCTGAAATAATCCATGGAGTAGAGACTATCGAACTAATAAACAGAAATGAACCTCATGTTCCTTTTCCTAGAGAATGGAGGTACTCTTCTAATCAACCAAGAAATATCATCTTATGAGATCCAACTGTAGGGGTTAGAATAAGGAAAGATTTCCACAGTACATTTATTTCAATGATCAAACTCCACTCATGTAGATCAAGCCGTAAGTGATGAACTATAAATAATGGCCATGCAAGAAGAGCTTATCTAATTCATTAAAAATATTGTATCATAGTTGGTTAATAGACCAACTGATCAAAGTACAGTTGGTACCAAATGGGTTTTTAAAAATACATTAAATAAGACTTGATTAGTAGTTACAAATAAAGCTAGGTTAGTAGCTAGGTGATACGATCAAGGAAAATGGATTGATTTTGAGAATACTTTTACCCAAGTAGCTATGTTAGATGCCATAAGATTTTATTATACTTTATTTAATTTATTGGCTTCAAGTTATACTATTGGATGTAAAAAGTGCTTTTTTACTTCTATAATAAAAGAAGATATCTATATAAAGTTGCCTCTAGGCTTTGGCAATTCTTCTTTTCTCAATTATGTATATAAACTTAAGATCACATTGTATGGGTTAAAGAAAGAACCTAGGGCATGATACGATAGGCTCATTAACATTCTATTAGAAAAATCATTTGTTAAAGGGAAATATCGACACCACTTTATTTCTTTAGAAAGTAGGAGAAGATATACTCATGGTATAAATTTATGATGACGATATTCTCTTTAGATATGTAGATTATAATCTATATAGTGAATTTTATACCACTATGAGTATGGAACTTGAAATGAGTATGACGGTTAAGTTAACATATTATTTTAGTTTTAGTGTCAAAGAAAGAGATATTGGTATGATCCTAAGTCAATATGAATATATTAAAGAAATATTGAGAAAATTTGATATGAAATGTTGTTAAAGAGTGAATATGTTGATGAGCCCAACCAGTTAGATAAGGATTTAGAAGGAAAATCTATAGATCAAAAGAAATATATGGAAATTATTAGATCATTATATTTGACTCCTAGTAAGCTTAGCAAAATATTTAGTGAGCTAGGTTTCAAGATGATCCTAAGGAATCCCATAAGACTGTTGTTAAAAAAGTTTTAAGATATCTTATAGGCACATAAAACTTAAGCATCTAGTATCTTAAGAATAGTTTTACTTTTAGCTTAGTTGGATACTCATTTTGAATATTTCTAGGTGTAGAGTAGATAGAAAAAACACATCTAGAACATGCAAATTTATAGGACAAACATTAGTTTCTTAAACTAGGAGAAAATAAAACTACATAGCCCTATCCACTACTTAAGTAGAGTATGTAATTGTTAGACGCTATGTTTCCCAAGTCCTTTGACTGAAGAATTAGATTCTTTACTTTGGACTATCCAAAAGTACTAAGCTTGTTATGTGTGATAATACTAATGCAATTTGTACCTCAAAAAATCCTTTTTAACATTCAAGCACTAAACATATAGGTATTAGATATCACTTCATGCAAGCAACAAAACTTAGATGTCATTCGTAAGTTCTTCTATAATATGAAATTGTCTGGATCTCTTCAGTTGGGTTTATTAGACTCCAGCATAAAGCGATTCAATTGAGTAATGATTTAGACTATAGCCGAATATTTTCTAGGATGTCTTATTATATAGAGGGTTGTCAAATGAGATTATTTAAATGGTCTCCTGATTTTGATGTTCATGAAGAATCTCCCACAAACCCAGAGTGGATTTCTTTTCCTAATCTCCATTTATACTTTTTTAATTCTAAAATTTTATTTGGTTTGGCCTCTATCTTTGGTAAATCATTGCAAACTAATCAAGCTACAACATCCATTTCACGACCATCTATAGCTTATGTTTTAGTTGAATTGTATATTTCGAAGAAGCATCCTAATGAGGTTTGGAATGGCTCAAAACTTAATGGCTATTTCCAAAAAGTAATTTTCCTTCCAATGATAATTATAATAGTGATGCTTTTACTGACACTGAGGATATGGATATGTTGGCTAAATGTTTTGCTAAAGATGATAATGATACTACTTTTACCAAGGGTCATGGTAGGAGAGGTAGGAAGTAAAAAGCTGTTGTTCTACAAACTCCTCGCAACACCAGATCACATACTTCTCATTAATAATTATTTTTATGTTAATGTTATTATTTGGAATGTTAGGGGCACTGGTTGCTCTTCTTCTAAATTTAGAGTGAAAAACTTATGTCGTATCTATAATGTCTCGCTTCTTATCTTGTTTGAGCCTTTTATCTCTTAGGATAAGGCACTTAGTACTGCTAAATTTTTGGGTTTTAACCATGCTTTGTCTAACATTGCTAAAAAAATTTGGGTTTTTTGGTAAGATTTTGTTAGGGTTGACATTATTGGTGATTTTAATCAAGTTATTCATTTTAATATTGAGAGTTATAACTTACAATGTTGTGCTTCCTTTATTTTTGTTGCTTCATCTCGTTATACTAGAAAGATTTTATGGGACCAAATAATTCAATTACATAGTATTTGTAATCTTCCTTGGCTTATGGGAGGAGACTTTAATACCATTGCTAACCAGTCTGAGAGTATAGGGGGCTCTCTCTCCCCATTTATCATTCCGTGGAGAATTTTAATAGTATGATTATGGATTGTGATGTTATTGATATTGGTTTATCTGGTGATAATTTTACTTGGCATTGTGGGCATTTATGGCAATGATTAGATCAGTTTTTATTTAATAACTATTGGATGAATTCTTTTTAATATACTAATGTTGATCATCTTAGCAGGACCCTCTCTGATCATTCTCCTCTTCTTATTAAAATCAAGTCTAGATTGAGAGATTTTCCTTCTCAATTTAAATTTCAAAACATGTGGTTACTTCATGAGTTTTTTATGATTGTGGTGAAGGATAATTAGCTTGCACCTTTACATTCGGATAATGCTATTTCGGATATGCATAGATTGTGGTATAACCTAAAAGGACATAAGTTTGATCTTAATTAGTGGAATCATAATGTTTTTCAAAAAAAATTTCTAACATTTTAATTATGAAAGATAAGGTGAACTGTCAGGAGACTCAATGCTAATTATTTCCTTTTGAAGCTAACTTTTGTTTATTGAGAAAGGCTAAAGATGGGCTTTATAAATTACAAGCTCAAGAGGAAATGTTTTAGAAACAAAAGCGGCTATTAAACATCTTTTTGAAGGAGAAAATAATACTAAATATTTTCATGCCATTGTTAAGAGTAAACGCACTATTAATTGCATTTATAAAATTAATTGGGTTGATGGTTATGTTATGAGGATGGTGCTGAAATTGCTAGCTTAGCTGTTCAACACTTTAAAATTCCTTTGAATAAAAACTTTAACTAGTCCACTATTGATAATCCTAATATTATTCCTTCTCTTATTTCTCATGATAATAATGTTTTCTTGTCTAAGCCCCCTTCTTCGGAGAAAGTTAAAGATCCTATTTTTGGTATGAACTCTGAGTCGGTGGCTGGGCCTGATGGTTTCACGACCAAGTTTTTCTAGAAAACTTAGCATATCATTAGTAATGATCTCTTTTATGCTATTCTTGATTTCTTTGATGGTAATTCTATACCTAAATTTTTTTACTGTTACATTTATTATGCTTATTCCTAAGAATAATTCTATCACTTCTTGGAATAATTTTAGACCTATTAGTCTTTACGCCTTTTATTATAAACTGATCTCTAAAATTTTGATGAATTGTTTAACGATTTTTCTACCTAAACTGTGAAAATTCGTTAGGGATGTTAAGTCCTTAAGTACTAGCCCAAAGCTAACCGAGAGAGGGGGGGGGGTGAATTGGTATTTTAAAAAAACTTTCAATCAAAAACACAAACTCAAAATAAACCAAGATTCACCACAAAGAAATTTAAATTGCAAAAATTAAATGCGAAAAAAGCAGTAGTAAAGAACACAGAGATTTATAGTAGTTCGGTCAACTTGACCTACATCCACTCCCCAAAGGTGCCCTCCGGGTATTGCACTAAACTCAGCGGCTCTCCTTTTTCTCCCACAGCAAAGAAGAGAAGCCTATATAAAACCTCCATTCCACCGACACCGGTGAGGCAGAGAACCCAACTCCTTTTGCTTCCTCTTGAAGCAAGCAGAGAACCTTGATGATTATTGAAGTGGACCTCTCTCAACCCTCCAAGGATAAGGGACTATGATCGGAGAAGACAATGTGGATCAATGCTTAGAGAAACCTTTGTGAAAATCCCTTACAAACTCTCCCTCATAAGATCCTCTCTCTCTCTCTCTCCCTCTCTCTTCGTCTTCTTTAGGCCCTTAGTTCAAGATAGTAGCAAAAGATATCCTTATGGGTGATACAAGAGATCTTATATAGAAGAGCTTCGGAAAAGCTCTTAAATGCAACAAATTGACATTATTATCCAGGACGATCTGGAGATCATCCTATATGATCAATACAATTTTAGCTCAATCAGCTAGGACGATCTGGGACGATCAGAAAAAATTTGTTCATGTCATCCAAGATGATAACATATCGTCTTGTACGATTAGTATAAATCATTGGATATCGTTTAGATAATCGCATTGAAAGGATATCTGGAATTTGGAAAAATAGCTTGATCATCCAGGCCGATCTCACGATCATACTAGATTATTAGTTCAAATTAATGAAAATCATCCAGAGCATCGCCCTGAATAGAAGGTGGTCGATGTTGATCATCCAGGAACAACTAAGGTTTTTTGAACAGATCGTCTCGGCCGATCCTGCGATCGTCCATGATGATATAATCAAGTAATCAAATCTTAATTACTTTCCTTAATAACCTGATTAATTTAGGCATAATTGTGTTATATCATTTAGGATGATGTCCTGAATGATGTCCAAAAATAAATAATACCTAAATAGATATAGTAGCTGGTTCTTTCTTATTTGAGCCTATCATCTCGGCCGATATAAATATCATCCAGGATGATGAGCTTAATGATAGCTGCCTTAACCATGATGCCCTAATTAAGGTTTCTATTTTTAAGTGATCGTTCAAGATAATTTATGGATCGTCCCGGAAGATGTGAGCAAAAATAGAAAAACTCTAAATTTGACAAAAAAAATTCTCCAAGTGTGTGTGTGCAAGGTTACTTAACATCAGGAACCACATCATTTATAATAAACTCAAGAAAGGGAAAATTTTACAAACTGACTCAGACCTAGTCTACCCAATCTTGAGTTGGCTTGAGTTGCACTCGATCATGTGGACCTAAAATGTTAATAGGCAAGGAAGTCGTAGAAAAAATAATAATGTTTGCTATCTTCAAAATTCTAATCCATAAAATCATATTTGTAACAAACTGATTTCCCCCTTTCAAATGGGTTTTGTCAATGGTTGTGCTAATGCTGATAATATCCTTTTGGCACAAGAATTTTATCATGATTTGGATGTTAAAGTTAATGGTGGTAATATGATTTTTAAACTTGACATTGCTATGGCTTATGATAATATTGATTTGAATTTCGTTTATGATATTATAAAGTTATTTGGTTTTGATTTAATTTTTATTAGTCTCATTAAGCTTTGTATTGAAAGCCCTTATTTTTCAATCATTATTAACGGTAAGTCTAAAGATTTCTTTAAGGCCTCTAGTGGCATGAGATAGGGTGATCCAATCTCTCTAGCTCTTTTCATTATTACAGCTTATTACCATTCTAGAGGGCTTACTAATCTCTTTGAGAAGTTTCCTAGCTTTTATTTTAAAACTTTAGGTGATTTTCATACTCACTTATGTTTTATGGATGATTTTATTATTTTTATTAATGCCTCTTTAAACAGGATTCATAAATTGTTGAGGTTTTTTCAACAATTTGAATTGGTGAGTGGCCTGGCCCTTAATAAACACAAAATTAACTTTATTTATGCTAAGAAAGCTCCTTAGGATCGCATTGTGGCCATTAAGAATTTAACTAGTTTAATCATTTTTGTTTTCCTTTAAAGTACCTTGGCATGCCTCTTTATAAGGGTAGAAAGAAATATTTTCTTTTCTAAGATTTAATTTTAGTTGTGCAAAACAGACTTTTATCATGGGATTCTAACTTTCTAAGCTTTGGTGGTCGGTTAACTCTAATTAAAAGTGTTCTTTGCTCTATCCCTATTTATAGCTTTCAAACTTTGCTTCCTATTAAGGATGTGTATAACATGATTGAAAAAAATTTTAATAAGTATTTTTTGAAAGGGGCTAGTAAAAGTTCTAGAATCCATTCATCTTCCTAGAATTAATGTTGTGGCACTTTTGATGAAGGAGCTCTGGGTTGTAAGTTGTTGAAGGATATTGCTTATTCATTTTCTTTTAAGTTATGGTATAATTTTTGTGCTAACATGAGCCTTTAGGCTAAATTTATGAATGCTAAGTATTGTGGGGGGAAGAATCTCACCACGTGTTGTTTTAGAAAAGGTAATTCTTAAGTTTGGCATCATCTTTGCAAAGTGAAATGAGCAGTTGAGCCATCTATATGTTGGGGCCTTGGAGGTGGTAATACTTCATTTTGGCAAGATCATTGGTTAGGACGCCAATCCATTAATTCTATTATTAATATTTCCTCCAATGCTTCTGTGAAGGTTAATTATTTTTTCACTAATAATGGTTGGGATGTTAAGAAGCTTTCTAATGTGTTACCTAATTTTATTACTCAGCAAATTTTGCAGATCCCTTTAAACATTAATTCTCTTGATGTTCAGCTTTATGCCTTAACTAAAGATGGTAACTTTATTTTAAAGGATACTTGGCATTCCTTTAGAGCTAAGAAAGAGGCATCTAAGATTTTCAAAATTATAAGGCATAAAAGTATTTATTCTACAATTTTTATTTTTGTTTGGCATATTTTACATAAGTTTATCCCTACGGATGACAATTTGATTAAATATGGATTCATACTTCCCTCTAAATGCCAATGCTACTATCATAGGGACAATTTGCATCATGTCTTTGTCTCTGGTCCTTGTGATGTTAAGTCCTTGACTTATTGTTAGGATATTTTGCACTTAAAATGCTTTAATGCTAATGTTTCTATTAATTCTTTACTTAAATGTTGGTTTGTTAATTCTAAAGGTCATATCATGAATGTTATTCCCTCTCTTATCCTTTGATTTTTATGGTTTTAATAGGAATAATTCTCATTTTAATGGTGTGGTTATGAATCATCATAAGATTATTCAAAATGTTAAAGATAAGATTAGGGACCTTTTTTTAGCTAAGTTACTTTATGCTAAGAATTTCAAACATTATCTCATAGATTCAGTTGACTTTGGGATTAAGCTGGACGTGGACAATTGTCATAATGTCCCCAGAAGTATCTCTTGGTTGAAACCTCCTTGTAATTTCTTTAAGTTAAATGTGGATGGTGTTAGAACTAAGACTACGGCAGGCTGTGGTGGAGTCATCAGGGACTCCAACGGTAATTATATTTTGGGTTTTGTTGGCCCTCGTTATAATTGTAATGTGAATACTGCTTGCACTTTTGCTATCCTCTATGGTTTAAGGCCGTGTTTCTCTCTTGATTGCATTAATATTATGGTGGAGGTTTATTCTATTTATTATTATCAGTCGTATATTTTGAAGAATGATAAGATTTATTCTTCTGATCTATTTTACATGAGGAGGGAAATTAAGAATTTGTTGAGCATGCTTAACTTCTCATTTTTTGCTATTAATGTGGAGGGAAATGCTTGTGCTAATGACATAGCCAGATGGGGTTGTGGCTTCGATTTCATGGCAGATTTCTTTAGTTCTAATTTACCTTTTCATGTTAGGGGTCTTTTAAATTTGGATAAGATTAGTGTTCCTAATGTTATTCCTTAAGGTGGTTGGGTTTGTTGGTTCATTATTGATTTCCTGTAGTTTTTATGTGATCTTTCTCTGTTAGTTGGGACTTTTGCATATCAACTGGGTTTTTTTTGTGCCTTCTCTATTTTTGTTGGAGAATTCTATTGTTGGGTATATTTCCTTTTGCTGTTATGTTATGGCCTTGTGGTTTTGGCTATTTCAGAATGGGTGGTAGTTGCCTTACCATTTCTATGATTTCTCTCATATGCATTTTTCGGAGTGTGCTTCTGTAAACCTATAGATTGGAAAGGCTATGTGCAGGTTTTTTTTTGTTGCCTGGATTGAATGGAAGCCTTTCATGGGTGTTTAGGATATCTGCATTTCCTTTGAGTTGATCAACTTGTTGTTTCAATTTTATTGGTGCACATAGAGTGAGGGTGATATTTCCTTTATTGCTATGTCCTGGGCTCATGTGTTTGGTTAATTGAGGCCTATTGCAGGTCTAATTATGGGCTCTATGAATTCCTTAATTAGGGTTTCCCCCTTTGCTCTTGGCAGTTTGCTGATGTGGTTGGGTTGGCTATTATTATCATAGATCATTTGGTTTTGTCTTATTAGTTGGATTGATATGTTTAGAAGAATTTTTTCTTACTATTTGGCATGGGCTGACTATAAAAAAAAAAAAAAAAAAACTTAACACATAAATTAAACTTTCATACTAGGATGCACAACTATAAACTACTTTTTGGGCAGTGTTATTATGTGTGTGTTTACTTTCTACACATTATTATGGTTTGATACAGTATTGGTGGATGTTTGGTGCTGTTATGAGTGGTACTTTTCATTACACTTCTATGTTGCAGCATGTGATGAAGTAAATGATTTATAAACTTGTTCGATATAATAATCCCTGTAGGAGTAGAGTCTTTTTCTCTTTTTAAGTTTATCTATAAATTTGCATAGAGTTATAAATTGTAAAGAGTTATGAAAGTCTAAAGTAGCATTTCTTATATATGATGTCGAAATCATAAAGAATGTTTCTTTTTGAAGTTCATTTCTTTTGAATTTTATGTATGCATATTCATATCTGGAGCTTACTGCCTGCTACCTAAAGATTTAAATAAGTAACTATACTTTGCTTAGACTTATATCATTATGCAAGTAAAGAATTCTATGTTTGTAGTCGGTGGAGCTTAGCAACCTTTACTTTGCATTAGTCCCTTATTTGTAAATTATGTGGCATTTGCCAAAGGCTTCTTTGTACTTATATATATATATATATATAATGATTGCCTGCTTGAATATGTTTGTGAAGTAAAAATGGTATATTTTACCTATATTTATTGGCATTGCATGTATATTTTCCTGGATATAAACATTAGTCACCCACGACTCATTATTCTTTATACTTTTAAACATAAACACTTTAATTTCCTATGAGCATAGCATGCATTTAACTTTTCCTACTGTGTAGACATATAAAGCACACAAGCCTATGGCAAGGAAGGGGCAGCCTAATCAATAGGTCTGGTCCACTAATCCTTATGGTTTAGGGATGTAATGCAATCAAATTTTTCTTACAATGCCAATCATATAGATTTGCAAAAGTCGCATATAAAAAATTTAGACTATGGGTGAAATTCATTTCAAACTGCATTATTTAGGTGCATTAAACCCTTAACATCTTTAGACCTCTATTTCAAACTCCTTACTTAAACCTTGAATCCTACTCTGGCTTAAATAAGAGCTTATCATCCTACTTTCATGTGGCTTAAAGTCATATATTCTTTAAAAGAAAATAGGTGATTATTTGGTTTTCTACTCTAGTCAAACAGAAGTCTAGTTTGCACTTTTGCAAAATTCCTAAACTTCCTTCTAGGAGTATCTTCTTACTAGCCTAATAAAGTATCAATTAAACCTAAATTTAATCTTGATAAAAATCAATAAATAATAATTGAAGTATAGGTTAGAGTGCTTCTTGTATTCCAAAATATTAAAACATTATCTCCCTTTCCCCCTACAATTTCAAAAAAAAAGGTGTTCACACTTTGATCCAATATTTGTTGTATAAATTCTTGATTCAATCCTTGCCGATAACCTTTGTATATAATTAAATATATAGTCACCACTTTAATCGAGAGTTTTATTAGCAGCTTGTCTGAAGATGTATTTAACCATAGTGGCTTGCCATTATGGTGACCCCAAAACCCTAGTTAAAAAAAAACCCTGCATTAGTTTGTTAAAGTAGGGGAAAATTCTTTGGGCATAAAAAGTATTTATCCTTATTATTTTCTTTTTCAAAATGATATTAGAATGTCATTTTATCTTTCGAGATATTATAATATTTAGTATATTAAATTTAATTATAAAAATTATAGATTTATTTATATTCTTAAATTGATAGTTAAAACATTATTTCTTTCTTTTGAAATGGTAAGCTATTGGCTACACAGGCTTGATTATTGAAATATAAAGTGAAAATCTAGTAGTCATATGTTTTCCCACATAGATATGCATTCACAAGGGTTTAGTGAAGGCATGTCGTACCTTGATAGCAAATGCTCATGCCATATGATGGGAGTTATAAGAAATTTATCACTTTAGGGTCTAGGAGTGGAGGCAAAGTAACCATGGGTGACAATAGTATAAGGAAGGTAATTGTAATAGGCATAATAAGTAAACTTAATAAATTTACTATTAAAAAGTTGTTATTAGTACTAGGGTTATGCTGAACAAATTAATGTACTAAATAATTAAATTTATGGTTCTTTAGTCAAATCTGCATAATTAATTTCACACCATCTCAAAAGAAAGATTAATATTTTTATTCCAATTCAAAAATAGAAACAAAATTTATTTTCATAATCAAACTCAACATAAGGAATGTAGTGTTCATACAAAAAGATTAAGATAATATTCTCCTATCATTTTGAAAGTTCAATTATGATTTATACTTTTATCTTAGTCAAGAGATTTTTCCCCTACTTAACGGATGGTTTATTTTTTCTTATTGGGCTCTAGATTCCCTATAGATGTAAGCCTCAATTTTTAATTACATCACAAGAAAAGTTTAAAAAAAAACTCTCAATTAATATAGGGATTAGTCTTTTTATATTTACAAAATTTATATCAATTATTGGAATTTTAACCTACTTATTGTAAAAAGATAAAGCTTGAAAATTTATTTGTCGAGTCAATGACAGAAAGGTAGAGAGTGTTTAAGATTTGCAAACCCATAAACAATCAAACCTTTAATAACATTTGGCTTTAGTATTTAGAAAAGGATTTAGTTTTAATTTGAGTTTACAATTTATTAGAATAATAAAGTGTTTATGCAATCTAGACTTATATCTACCAGGAGTGGATAACTAGCTAACCACCTAAAACACACATTTTAAAACAATGCTTTATGATCTAATGCATGTATGGTAGAATGATATTCATTAAATCGGAAATAAGAATTTAGGTTTAGATTTTATTCATAACTTTAAGAATATGTATAATGTTTAAATGCACCTAACTAATGTAGTTTGATTCTATTTTACGCTATACTAGAAATCTATTTATAATTTTATAAATTTATTCTACATACAATTTTTTTTTTAAATGTGGTAGCATAACGATCATATACCCAAAGGGAATACGGCGAGCCAATCACTTAGGATTTTTATTTTTTTGTTATTGCTTATTTATTGGGATAGTGTAAATTATAGGAAAGTAAAATACATACATGTATGCATGTATAAGAAAATGTGTTCACGTATATGGTACCAAACTATGTCTTCCTTGATCTAACACATATGTTCTTACAAAGGAAAGAACATATACACTGCCCAAACTTATAGGATAATCTAACCTCTAATGAAATTATCTAACATTCCAATGAATGTAATGCATGATTTATGAAGGAATGTATAAATAAAACTTTTATTTATATTTAAAATGATAGTAAAGTACAAACCATTGTCTACTATAATATAAAGGTGGTCAAGCTCCACCGCAACAAGCCCAAATTTCTATTCCTATGAAATATAATTTGGATTTAAATTTGGTTGCTTTTTTAATCTTCAAGTATCATGGCTTGTGGATCTTCTAAAAATTTTCCAAAAGATATTGTCCCTCAAAGGAAGAATAAATATTTCCTTTTGTATACATATAATTGTATATAAGCAAGAACATTTAACCTCTTTATAACTCCTTACATTTACAACTTGACCTAATATACAAGAGATCTACAAATTTACATTTACATTGACTCTTTAAATTTATATTTATACTATTTACATTATATATTGACTATCTACAATATTGAAAACTTGACTCTGGATTAGACTAGTGCAGTGTATTTGCAAACTAGTAAAGTAAAGGTGTGATACAATAAAATAAAGTGCAATGAAAGAAAGAAATCTTGTATGACATCCAAAGTATAGAAAGTAATAGACAAAGCAAGGACACCCACCAAGAAAGGCATCCAATCATAAACAAACACATCAAAAAAAAAAATCACCCAAACCTAAGCTATAGTTAGCTGTCTTAGTAAATCTAAAGTGTGTGTCAGGCTGTGTAGCATGTATATGTCTTAGGTTTATTTTTAATTAAAGTTGTCTATGATTTATTTTTATTTGCTTAAAGGTTAAGGATCTTTTAATTTCAGTTTAAGTTTTAATGTATTAATTCTTTTTTTAATATTTAAATTATTTAGTTGTTTTACTTTAAGTTTTAAAGAATCATGGTAATTAATGACTCTAATGTGCCTGAGTACAATTCAACAAGTCCTAAGTCTCATAGCTATAATGTATTTGTTCCTCTTTAAGGAGATAGAATAATTACATAGGTTAACAAAAAAAAAAAAAAATTACATAGGGTCCTGATAAGAGTAAATAGTGCAATATTTTAGTTACATTAAATTAAATAAAATTATGTTATTTTAATTTTATTTGTGCAGGTGTTGTGCAAGAAAAAGCAAAAATTACAAGTGTTGGATAGTGCTGACAAGAATAACACTGCAGTGCCATATTGATCAAAGATAAAGCACCAATTTCAATATGGTGGTATAGTCTTTCTATATTTGCAAGAATTATGGAATAACAAATATTAGTTTCATGGTACATCACAACACTGCTACACTTAAAAATAGCACCACAACATTGGGTGTCTAAGGAAAATTATGTAGGAGAGTCATCCTTTCAAACACCACAACACAGGAATGTAGTTCAAAGCATCGCAACACTCATGGTTTTTTTGGTGAGCACTTATAACTTCTAAGATCCGTGCCGACTTAATGAAAATACATATAAATTTGAACAGTAACTATGCCACATCATCCAACGACAAAGTGGAGCCAACATTATAGCACTGAGGTGATAGTTCATTTTGCACCACCATAGTGCCACCTTGTCTAGCACTATGGCACTTAAGTGCAATCATGTACTTACTATAAATAGATGTAAGTTCTGTTATATGAAGAGTTTAACCCCTTGAGTAAATATTTAGTACTTTTTAGTGTGTTTCATTAGTGGCCCCTTATAGCAATGTCTAAGGGAGGCTAAAGAAGAGCAAGATTAAATATAAAGGGGAGTTTAGACTCTATTTTTTTAAGCAATTTTGTAAGAGGCGGATGGTGTGTATAGAAGATACTTTGATCTTTCTTGATGATAAAATTCTGTTACTTCTCTTACTCTTTGTTCTTTTATGAATAAAATGAATATAACTTCTTCAAAAAAAAAAAAGAATAAAATGAATATGAGTTTGCTTGTTATTTCTTCCAAGTCTAGCTTAATCTATTATTTTGGATTGATGATGTAAAGAGCATAAGTACTAATATAGAGTCTTATTTTTTAATAAAAATGTTAATGTTTTTAATATCTTATGCTCTTCATTTAATGCATACAAGGGCTATGTGTGTAGTTATAATTAGTGTTTTGTATAGCCTTAGTGGAGAATGTAAGAATAATTAGGAATATTAAAATAGAATATTGGCATGCATATACCTAGGATGTTTGAATATTCTCAGTTTTATAGAGATAATAAAACTATAGAAAGACTAACAATCTTTCTTTTTACCCTAACAAGCTCGACAGAGATCTAGGGATGCGCATGCTTTTATTAGCATTTATAATTAAGAGTTTCATTAGAAAATATTTGTAATTTTTATGCATCAATCTAAAATATTTTTATTAAAAGTTTATCAACCATTTTTTACTTATTTTCTGTTAGTGGTAGGAACTCATAAAACACCATTTTTCATTTTAGTAAGATAAATTCATGAAATTGGAGTAAGCATAAGTAGTTTTGTTACATTTTAGCATGACACTTTCTTGTGGATTTGATACTCTACTATATCACTTTATTTCTTAATTTGGTATGTATAGTTGTATAAATTAGTTAGCTGTTATAAAATTTATATCTAACAAAACCTATGAATATTTTAAATTTAGTGAGTTTCACATTAGCTCACAATTAACTTCACGCATATGCCTTACCCCCTAGCAAGTTTTTGGTGCCAATACTAGGGAAGTAATATGCTTATTGGAAGTTTACTATATTACTGAAAAAAGTATAGATTTAGGCCTACTTATATCTTGTATCTTTATTATGTTTTTTAAATATTTTGAAAAATTCAAAAAATATTTTATTTAATTATTTAGTTTCTTATTTTTAGTTGTTGTATCTTTATTTTCTACTTAGTAGATCTAGTAAGGAGCCCTTATTATTTGATCCAAAAATAGAAAGGACCCTTACAAAAATTCAAAAATCTATGAAGTTTTTAACAATGTCTGACCTAGTTTATGATTAGGACTATACTAGACCACTTAGGGAGTATGTTATTTTGCAGTAGAGAGAATCCATCAAAGTATCAAATAGACATAGTATCTAGAATAATAATTTTGAATTGAAATTGACTATTATCCAAATGGTTTAAAATTTCTATTTTGGGGGAATTCCTATTAAATATCCTAACTTATATTTAGGCATATTCTTGGAAATTTATATAACTTTTAAGTATAATAGTGTCAATGTTGATGCTATTAAACTTAGACTATTTTTATTTCTCTAAGTGATAAGGTTAAAATATGATTAACTTCTTTTCCCCCAGGCTGTACAAACACTTGGAATGAGTTGGCACATAAATTTCAAATAAAGTATTTCGTACCTTGAAAAAGTGTTAAACTTAAAAATGATATCACATTTTTTACCTAGTTTAATGATGAATCAATTTATGAAAGTTGGGGGAGATTTAAGGAGATTCTTAGGAAATGTTATAACCATGCTTTACCTAATTCATTAGTTATACAAAACTTTTATAATGGATTAGTAGGATCGCTAAGGTTAATCATAGATGCTGCAATTGGAGGTTATCTAATGTCTAAGATATTTGAGGATGCTTATGAATTAATAGAGAAAATGACTAATGACTATTAATATTTTTTAGTAGCATGTTGACAGGTTGAATACTGCAGATTAACAAATTCACAAATTGTCGTATCATGCAACGCCGCATCGTTACCCTTTTAGTTTTGAGCAAAATGATCATGTCTTTTTTTTTTTTTTTTTTGAAGAAAAATGCAAATTGCATTAATAAAGAAGTGAACTTATTACAACCTACTATGTGATAGAAATTCTATCACAATCCTCCTTTAACAAGAAAATAAATGAAGGAGGAACCTTATTACAACTCAAATTATCCCAAAAGAAATCATTTAATAAGGAAAGGTTAGCATAATACTCGGCTAACTTATTACATTTCCTATTTGCAAAATGAAAAACAAACTTGCCGAATCCCTCCAATAATGATAAGTCTTCTCATTCTTCATTATGTACATTTTGACCTACTTTATCTACTGATCTGTGCAAATAATTAATGATATTGTGATTATTGCCTTCAATTATTATCCCTTTAGCATCCAACATCCATTCAAGGATTATTTTCTTCAATAATCAAAATTCCATAAATTCCAGTAATCCGTTATCCCAATGGATATAATTAAACCCAAAAGCAAGTAAGAATATTCCTTTTGAATCTCTGAATACTCCACTGATTCAACCATTATTAGATTTTGATAAAGATGCATCATGGTTGACTTTAATCCATCCTGGGGGCGGAGTGTGCCAATAAGGAGATAGCTTATCAAGCTAGTTAGCACCCCAGTGGTCCACAAATAGATTAGAGATTGAAATTGATGCATAACTGATAGCATTGGAAGTTATAAAGCTTATGCTGAATTCATGCTCACCATGCTTGCGTTTGTTTTTGTTCTTCCATGAAAAATACACCATAGCACAATAATTCTTTGTAATGAAAGGATTAGCCGAAGAAAGTAGCTTTAACTTTGTGTTTCAATCTATGATTGATGAGAAATCTAAAACCATAAATCCCCATTTCTTCAGTAGATCAATGACTAGATCAAGTTTTGAACAATTCACCATTACATGCTCAGTATTTTCCACTTCATTACATCATCGAGGACATAAATTATGTCCCAACAATCTTTGGTACATTAAAAAATCTTTAGTTGGAATTGAATTATTAAAGAGACACCACCAAAAGCATTCCACCCTAGAAGCAAGGTGCAGATTTTTTAACCATTTTGCATAATCTACCATAGGAAAATCATCACCATGAGAATAAGATGCCAAAGATACTAAACTTTTGCCCGAGAACTTCTTCATAATCTCCAACTGATCACATTCAAGGCTAGGGAAAATTTGAATTTACAAGATAACATCAACTAAGGCAATACCAAAAATTTCTTTTAGATATTCCTTATTCTAATTTCCATCAATTATGAAGTAATCTATTGATAGAAACTCATAATCTAAAATCGCAATAAAAGTAGGCCATTTATAAAGACTTTTATCTAAAATCCATAGATCTCTCAAGATGTTAATAGATGTACATGTAGAAATTTTCCATCTAGTGATATGTTGAAGAGAATTAGCTCCACTTGATGAGATTTTTTTTTTTTTTTGTTAAAACCCACGACAGGGCCTACGCATTAATAATAAAAAATAGTATATAGTCCTTAAGGGAGGCTAATTGCTCACTACGCTCCAACAAGCTACAAAAAAGAAAGAAGAAAAAACCTATGAGCAAAAAGTCTCCACTACGCAAAAGTACAAAAGAACCTAGGAACATTCTACAAATGCTACAGGTAAGTATCCAAACAAGAAAGCTATGGATAGAGAAATGAGGCTCGAGCTTTCTACAAAAATGGGTGATGACCATAGAAAACCAAATCACCTGCAAAATAAAAATGCTGCAAATGAGAAGATTATAACAACAAGTAATATATGAACTAGAAATGCAAGAAGTAAAGTTAGGGAGAGAAAAAAGCTGAGTAAATCCACTTAGCCAAAAATGATCAAAACACACTAAAAGTTAGACCAAGGATATAAATTATAACAGCTCAGGATTAAAAAATTATAATCAGCATTTTTAAGAATGTCCACCTGCCACTCGATCCAACTCTTAGGAGCATAATCCATCCAGTTCTCTAAATGATCCACGTATAAGTTAGATGCATAATTTGAAAGTTCGTTAGGGATGTTAAGCCCTATGAACTTAGTTCCAAGCTAACCAAGAGGGGGGGTGAATTGGTATCTTAAAAACTCTTTTCACAAAGAAAGAAAATTGCATAAACCAAATCACACCACAGAAATAAATGCGGAATTTAAAAGCGCGGAAGCAAGAAAAAGAACACAAAAATTTATAGTGGTTCGGTCGACTCGACCTACGTCCACTCCTTAGAGGCACCCTCCAAGTATTGCACTACAAAACGTGACTCTCCTTTAGCCCCCACGGCTAGGCGGAGAAGCCCTTACAAGAACCTCCTTTTTGCCACCCCGGCAAAGCAGAGAACCTACCTCCTTTTGCTTCCTCCTGAAGCTGGCAGAGAACCAAAACCAAAAGCAAACTCCTTACCTCTACCGACCCTTCCACGAACGAGAAACTCTAGACGAAGACGAAGCAGAGCGATCCTTGAAGCAACCCTTGTGAATCCCCTCACAAGCTCCCCCTCACAAGATCCTCTCTCTCTCCTCTCTCTCTTTCTCTCCTCAAGGTCTTCTCAGGTCAAGGCAGCAGCCAAAGGTCTTTTTAAAAATGTTGAACAAGAGCTCTTAAATAGAAAAGCTTCAAAGGAGCTCATTAATTTCAAGTTGCCGACAATATCGTCCAGGCCGATATGGACATCAGCCTGGCCGATCAGTACAAATCAAAGAAGATTGGCCAGAGCATCGCCCTGGATGCAAAACTGGATGATTGAAAATTGGCTTGATCGTCCAGGCCAATCTCACGATCGTTCGGGCCGATCAGTTCAAATTAGAGGAAAATCGTCCTGACAATAGCCCTGGATACGAGCTGGCCGATATTTATCGTCCTGAAGTAACTTAAGGTTTTTGACTGGATCATCCTGGCCGATCCTGCGATCGTCCAGGATGATATGATCGTATCAATCATCCTTAATTACTCCCTTGATTTCCTGATCAATTAAGGTATAATTTGGTAATTTCATCCAGGCCGATCCGAGGATCGTCCTGGCCGATAATTTAAAAATACAGTATACCTTAATTGTCTATGGCGGCTACTTCTTTCTATTTTGAGCTTATCGTCCTGGCCGATACACGTATCGTCCAGGCCGATATGTTAATGATGGCTGCCTTAATTAAGAATCCTTTCTTAGACTTTCTGTTTTAAGCTGATAGTCTCGGACGATATAAATATCGGCCGGGCCGATGTGGGAAAAAATAGAAATTCTTAGTCTCTCAAGTGTGTGTGTGAAGGGTTACTTAGCATCAGTCTCTTTGACCATTACAAGTAGACTCAAAAGCTGAAAATCAAAAGTACAGACTGACTCAACCCTAAACCTACGCAATCCTGAACTTGGCTTCTTCTTAATTGTCCGATCTTCGATTCCTGAAAAGTTAGAAGCAATAAGCAGTCCAAGAGAATAGTGTTTGTCAATCATCAAAACATAAGCCATGAAAATAGATTTGCAACAATCTCCCCCTTTTTGATGATGGCAAACACAAGTAGGAAAAATATCCAAAAAGATTCATTAGAATTTCAAAGTTACAAACAACTTTTCCTACCACACCCTAAAAGCAAAGAACAGACAACTTTTCCTACCACACCCTACTCCCCCTTTTCTCATCACCAAAAGAGGGTCCAAAAACAAATAACGACTAAAAGCAAACAATAGGAAACAAACAACAGAAAGCACAGACTAAAAGAGCAAGGGATCCAAATCATCAGAAAGAGGTGGTGGAGGTGGCTGCTGAAAGTAGCTGGCAAGTGTGGTGAACTGAGTATTGAACCAGGCGATGTCCTGGTCATGCTGCTGCTGCCGCTGAGTAAGAATACTATCAAATTGGGCTAAATCCTCAGCGTGGTGCTGCTCGTAGCGGGCAATATCCTCAGAGTGTTGTTGCTCCTGTGCAGCAACGAAGGTGTCAAAACGAGTCTCCCAACGATCAAACCTCTCTATCAACTGATCAGCGGGAGCCTCCTCCTCTCTAGCCCCCCGACCTTCCCCATCTCCTGGGTGGAGACGAGTACTATGAAGGGCAGTGAAGGAATTGTTTGAGTAGAAGGGAGTTGGGAGGTTTGGTGGAATAGGATACTGAAGTTGGTATTTAGTTTCAAGGACATAGGCTATGATGTGTCCTAAGGCTAGATTGGGTTTTCTTTTGTGGCCTAGATCACGGATTGTGGTTAAGTGATCAATGTATCGGAAAATTAGGTCCGCAGTATTAAATTCCCTATGAGCCATGATGTAGAAAGTAGTGAGTGAAAGTAGAGGGGTGATGTGGATTCGGTCGCCGGCTTTTGGAATTACGGAGGTACGAAGGACATGTTGGATTGTCCTAGCATCTTTGACTAAAGAGCTAGTCTCTCCAACATGGTAAGGTACATTGGTCTGGCGAAGCAAATGATTCGCCGTGGACCAGTCAAGATCAGGGTCAGAGGAGATTAAGTGCAGCTTATCCCCGGTGATGGATAGCTTTAAAAGATCAACACAATCCTGATATGTGATTTCGACAAGGCGTCGATTCACATAGCAGGTCAGGGCTGTGAAGGTAGGGTTGATGCAAAGGTTTGCGAAAAACTCTCAAAGAAACTCTGAATTGAAAGGGAAAGCAAGAGACAGAATGAAGCAAAGGGAGGTGTGAGCGAAAAGATCCATTACCGGGTATGAGATGTGGGCAGGATTGATGATTCTTGAGACGGTTATCCCACATTCTTTGTAACGATGGTAAGCCGCTTCATCTTCTGCTTCCCTGAAACGAGGGTCAATTCTTGCCCTCGAAGAACTCCCAGAGGTTTTTCAGACGCGTTTCCCACCAGCCATAGAGAGGACTAAGATAAAACACAAGAGGAGAAAGGATAAAGAGTGAAAAATCATGGCTGGAACGGCCTGAATTTAAAGAAACGGCCATATCATCCTGGCCGATCGCAGAATCGTCCAGGCCGGTATGGTTCAATAATTACGTACAAGCTGATTGGTAAAAAAGGCGGTCCGATCATCCGGCCGATCAGATATCGGCCAGGCCGATTAGACACAGGCGATCGTCCCGAGGAGTCAATCCGGACGACCGTTGAAAAAGAAGATCGTCCGGGCCGATTAGGTGTATCGTCCAGGACGATGCACAATAATTGATCGTACCGGTCGAAGTTAAAACGTTTAAAATGCTTGCCACGTGTATCGTCCAGGACGAACAGTGAATCGGCCCGGCCGATTGTCCAGTAAAGGATCGTCCGGGGTCGAATTTAAAGATCATAACGTGCTGACACGTGGATCGTCCAGGACGATCCAGTGTATCGGCCAGGACAATGCACATAAAATACATCGGCCAGATGAAATATTCTATCGGCCAGGACTATCACCATGAGTTTGATCAAATCGTTCAGGACGATATAGGATCGTCCAGGATAATGAGTTACAGCAAGCACAGAAAAGGTCAGCAGATGGATTTTGAAGATGATTTGTCCTATCGTCCAGGACGATAAAAATATCAGCCAGGACGATGTGACTAGGAATTGAAAACAAGGAAAAGATGGTGATGATCAAGACCCTCAAAAATAAGATAAAAGAAAAAACAGTCAAAACACAATAAAACAAAAAAACAAAAAACAAAAACACAATCAAAATCAAACAACGAATATTTTTGGATTTTAATTTTTCTAAATTTTTTTGTTTTATGGAGGCATCATATGAGAATTCTTTTCAAAAAGTTAAACTTTTAGAGTTCCAAGAGATCAAGAAGTTTAACAAATTTCAATCAGAAGAGGGTAGAACATCTGATTCTGTTAACCATAGATCGGACATCCTTCAGGGTACAAACATTCTTGGAAAATAGAAATCTAACTCATAATAACTAAATAGGATAAAAAGATCCATTCAAGACTTGTTTACAAATAAAATATCTCATAAATAATAAACTAAAGTAATTTTTCTCAATCATGGAAATTGAAATCAAGTCTTTGAAAGTATCACATAATCAATGAGTTTTCTAAGTTTTAAGAGTTTTACCAAAGAGAGGATAGCTTGCATCTAGTGGGCTTATTTTATGCCTCTTGTCATTTTGATTGGCTCTTTTGAGCATCTTTTGATTCGAATACACTTTGTGTATATGGCTTTCTTTTCAATTTGGCTTCATTGGCCTCTTTCCTTTTTTAACTCTTGCAAGCTAGAAACTCTTTAATATACCCTTAAAAAAAACTTAGTTGTGAGTATATCCTCCAAATATTAGAGAATAGGAGCTCTCTCTCTAACATAGGGAAGAACAATCCACAACACAAAATCAAAATCATGTGATAAATGCAATGGCAATATTTCAAAAGCTTGAATGATATATAAGAACTTTGGCTATTATGTATAAGATAAATTAATGTAGCAAGATAAGAAAAAGATCTTAAATAAAAAGCCATTGGTTAAACTGAGTTTAGACTTTTATTTAGAGAAGAAAGCCATACCACTAAACAAAGTCAGAAGGAGGGAAAACATCAACAGTATACTCCCTTTAACCAATTTAGAAAAGCTAAACACTATCTCCAAAACTCCAAAATCTAAAAGCTTGAAGATATTCATCATATAGAAGGCCAAATTTAAAGAACAACGCGAAAACAGAACACATAAAAACAAACAAAAAGAATGAAAACAACGCAAACTAGAATACCACCAAGTAAGCACAAAAACTAGCACAAAAATAAAAAGAAACACAAAAACTAAAAATTTCAAGCACGTGATAAAGCAACGAGTTTAAGCAATTTTGAGCTGCAAGCCTCCTTATGTCCATTTATCCTATGCTCCCACGAGGACTTTGGTGAGAGCACACCTGCAAAACTCAACATCAGTCAGATCTAGGAACCCAAACAGGTTTGGGATCCTTCTTAGGAAAAGTAGAATACAATGCAGGTATGGTATGCTGTGAATCATGCATCTTAGGTCTCCACACCTAATGTGTACTACGGTGAATGGTGCAAGTGTGTGAGATGTGTCCTAACATGCCACATGAGAAACATCTAACTCCAGGAAAAGGGTTTCTTAAATCGTTTGAGTTATAATACCTCTTCCTAGGTTCTGGCTTAAGATTAAAAGTGGAAGTCATCCGATTTTTCTTATATGTATCAAAATCATTTTGAATCCTCAAGTTAGTTCTTTTTAATGCATCATTCTCCATCCCCAAATTTTTCTCAATCTCTTTAGATTTCTTAAGATCAACCTTAAGTGAGGTGTGTGAAGCTTTTAATGCATTGTGTTCATCAACTAATTCCAAATGCTTTTTGTTCAACTCATCAAATTCATCCAGAAGAGCCATGTGATTTGAATCAATCGTGGAATGATCTTTGAGAAAAACTTCATGCTCTTTTTGTAGATTTAAATGTTCTAATTTTAGGCTAGCATGAGTCTTCTTAAGTTTTTTGTATGATGCATGGATTTTTTCACAAATTTCAAACAATTCATCATAGGTTGGTTTACATACCTCTTCCTCATCACTTTGATTTTCTCCCATGAAACACAAGTTTGTAGTCTCTTCCTCTGGTTTAGTCTCAAAGGAATCAGTACCAGATTCTGCCCAGAAACCTCTTTGGATTTTCTTCTTGTCCTTCCTCGACTTGGCTTTCTCCTCACCTTTTTCCTTTTCTTTGCTTGAATGATCTTGAAGTGTAGGGCAATCGGCTCTCACATGTCCAGGTTTCCTGCATTCAAAATAAATAACATCAGAAGATCCTTTAATATGTTTATGATCCTTACCTTTTCTCCAACTTTGATGATGCTTTTGTTTCTTCCTTAGAAAGCTTTTGAATTGCCTTGTGATGAAGGAAATTTCATCGCTTTCAGACCCAGAAGATTCAGAATCCGATTTGTGTGCCTTCAATGCAATTGTTTTCTCCTTTTTCTTTTTACCTGCATCAACATTTCTTTGATTCACCCCTTGCTCGTAAGCAATGAGTGAGCCAAGTAAGTTATCAATAGAAGAGGTGTTCAAATCCTTAGATTCAGTGATTGCAGTGATTTTAGCATCATATGACGAAGGCAAGCATCTCAAAATCTTGTTAACTTTTTCATAGTTCGAAAGTTCTTTTCCTAGTGCATGCAATGAAGTAACAATCTGAGTAAACCTAATGTACATGTCAGAAATCGATTCATGAGGTTTCATACAAAAAAGTTCGTAGTCATGCAAGAGAATGTTTAAACAGGATTGTTTAACTTCATTAATACCTTCATAGGTGATGCACAATTTATCCCAAATCTCTTTACCAGTTTTGCAAGTTGAGACACGCATGTAATCCTCAGATTTTAAAGCACAGAAAAAGCAGTTCAAATATTTTGCATTTAATTGAGCTAAATCTCGTTCATCAAAAGTCCATTCAGTAAAAGCAACTTCAGTTTTAACACCATTAATTTCACGAGAAGGTGGAGAATAACCTTCTTGAATAAGCATCCACATGCGATAATCAGTAGATTATAAAAATGTTAACATGCGAGTTTTTCAAAAATCAAAAGGTAGGTTATCAAACAAGGGAGGTCGGGTAATGGAATACCCTTCCGTAGTGTTACGATTCCCAGTGTTAGCCATGGATCAAATTCAAAAAGTTTTCAAACTTTAATTTTCGAATCCTGCTCTGATACCACTTGAAAGTTCGTTAGGGATGTTAAGCCCTATGAACTTAGTCCCAAGCTAACCAAGAGGGAGGGGGGGTGAATTGGTATTTTAAAAACTCTTTTCACAAAGAAAGAAAATTGCATAAACCAAATCACACCACAGAAATAAATGCGGAATTTAAAAGCGCGGAAGCAAGAAAAAGAACACAGAAATTTATAGTGGTTCGGTCGACTCAACCTACGTCCACTCCTTGGAGGCACCCTCCAAGTATTGCACTACAAAATGTGACTCTCCTTTAGCCCCCACGGCTAGGCGGAGAAGCCCTTACAAGAACCTTCCTTTTTTCACCTCGGCAAGGCAGAGAACCTACCTCCTTTTGCTTCCTCCTGAAGTTGGCAGAGAACCAAAACCAAAAGCAAACTCCTTACCTCTACCGACCCTTCCACGGACGTGAAACTCTAGATGAAGACGAAGCAGAGCGATCCTTAAAGCAACCCTTGTGAATCCCCTCACAAGCTCCCCCTCACAAGATCCTCTCTCTCTCCTCTCTCTCTTTCTCTCCTCAAGGTCTTCTCAGGTCAAGGCAGCAGCCAAAGGTCTTTTTAAAAACGTTGAACAAGAGCTCTTAAATAGAAGAGCTTTAAAGGAGCTCATTAATTGCAAGTTGCCGACAATATCGCCCAGGCTGATATGGACATCGGCCTGGCCGATCAGTACAAATCAAAGAAGATCGGCCAGAGCATCGCCCTGGATGCAAAACTGGATGATTGAAAATTGGCTTGATCGTCCAGGCCTATCTCATGATCGTCCGGGCCGATCAGTTCAAATCAGAGGAAAATCGTCCTGATAATAGCCCTGGATACGAGCTGGCCGAAATTTATCATCCTGAAGTAACTTAAGGTTTTTGACTGGATCGTCCAGGATGATATGATTGTATCAATCATCCTTAATTACTCCCTTGATTTCCTGATCAATTAAGGCATAATTTTGTAATTTCGTCCATGCCGATACGTGGATCGTCCTGGCCGATAATTTAAAAATACAGTATACCTTAATTGACTATGGCGGGTACTTCTTTCTATTTTGAGCTTATCGTCCTGGCCGATACACGTATTGTCCAGGCCGATATGTTAATGATTGCTGCCTTAATTTAGAACCCTTACTTAGACTTTCTGTTTTAAGCTGATCGTCTCGGACGATATAAATATCGGCCGGGCCGATGTGGGAAAAAATAGAAATTCTAAGTCTCTCAAGTGTGTGTGTGAAGGGTTACTTAGCATCAGTCTCTTTGACCATTACAAGTAGAATCAAAAGTTGAAAATCAAAAGTACGGACTGACTCAACCCTAAACCTACACAATCCTGAACTTGGCTTCTTCTTGATTGTCCGATCTTCTATTTCTGAAAAGTTAGAAGCAACAAGCAGTCCAAGAGAAATAGTGTTTGTCAATCATCAAAATATAAGCCATGAAAAATAGATTTGCAACATAATTAACACAAATCCATAATAGGTAAAAGGATCCAACCCTCCCAAAAATACAACAACACCAATATAGCCCACCTAAGGACAAACAACACAACTTCAAGCTATGAAGAGGCAATGCCAAATCCTCCTCAGAATTACCAGAAGGGTAGCCAAATTTATTCTCGCAACTAACATGAAGGAACAGCTCCCCCAACTTCCCAGATAAGAGGCAGTCGAAAGAAACCAGAACCTAAGCCAATTAAATAGAAATACTCCCAGCATACCCAACTAGCACCTGAGGTAGGGAGAGCACCAAGGTAAAATGCTCTCAGCAAAAATAGTATTGAAATCACTGCTCATATCCATAGTCCAACAGACAGTAGTAGCCATGAACAAATTCAACCAGATCATCCAAACAAAATTGAAGAAAGCCACGGTAACCACAGAGATAACTGATAGAATCAAAAATCGGGCGTAGCAGCACTCAAAAACCCAAAAGCACAGGGAGGTCCAGCGGTGAGAGTCCCAGACCATAAGAACCCAGCACTGTTAATCCAAGGGAAAAAAATACAAACTCAGATGGAAACCGAGCAATACTATACTAGGTAACAACCCCCACAACAGGGGGAAAATCAAGCATACCCCAAGGATCAAAGCAACATTTATAGAAGGACAAATATCTACAAAAATTCCAACCAACATAAAGTAACTTCCAGAACTTAAGGAAATAGAGCATAGCAACCCAGTTAAGTAACCAAAGAAAGAAAAAATCCCAAACAAAAAATAGAGACCAGCAAACCGACCACCAATTGAAAAAATAAAAACCAGAGGCCAACCAAGATAAGTTAAGAACTAACATAGGGACAACCACAAGCATCAAGATTGAGTAAACCATGAAGATGGGCAGAACAAGTTCCCCAAATAAATTCAGCAAAACAAGACCGATTGCAGCCCCATATAGCCAACCAAGAGGCACAAGTATTATCATCCTTACTAATATGGTGAAAAGAAAAGTTAAGGGACAATAAAAGATTTTTAATCTCCCTAACCAAATAGAAGAGGTACAGAGAACAACAAGTCTCATCTTCAGCTAGAAAGAGGTTAAAATCCAAGCCGAAAGTAACCTCAATATGCAAATTGGAAATGTTAAGAGAAGTGCACAACTGAATACCATACAAAATAGCCTTAAATATAGAAGTATGATAGTTACCTTGAATAGGACCAGTAAAAGCAACAATGAGGCCACCATTACTATCTCTAATCACACCACCACAACCACCATATAAATCAGTACTAGTGTCATCCACATTAAGCTTAAAGAAATTAATGAGAGGTTTATGCCAATATATTACATTAGAAATGATAGGGGCACCCTCCAAATTCAAGCCTAATGAATTACCAACAAAGTAACAATTTTTGAAGTTCTTAACAGAAATAAAGTTAACTACCACAAGAGCTAACACCTTATCCATCACTTTAAATACACCCAGGTTAACAACAACAGGAATTAACAAATAGTTTAGAGTTAAAATGGCTCAGTTGAAACAAATCATTGAAATACACCCAGGTTCTAACAACAACAGGCCCAGATAAAAAAACATGGTGCATACTCTCTTTATGAAAACAACATTGGCATTTAGAGGCCAAGATACAACCTTTCTTAATAAGATTATCATCCGTAGGAACAAATCTATGCATAACTCTCCAAACAAACACAGAAATAGTAGAATGAATGCTTTTATGCTCGATATTAAAGAAGATGTTATCTTTATTATTTTTATCTCTAAAGGTATGCCAAGCACTCTTTAAATGAAAGCCACCATCTTTGGAAAGATCACATAACAAAATATCTCTAGAAGTAGTATTGATAGGTAAGTTTAAATTACTTTAGAGGATACGTTCAGGGACCTCATTAGCAAGCTTATTATAGTCCCACTCATTATTAAAAAGGTATTGACCTTAATAGAAGAAATTGAAACCGAATTGAGAAGAGTGTCAATAGAATTTTTACCTAACCAATGATCCTGCCAAAAGAAAGTATTACCTCCACCGATGCCCCAAAAGATGAAAGGCTCAACCTCCCATTTAATCCTACAAAGCCTTTTCCAAACTCTAGAGTCACCTTGTTTAGAAAATTAATTAGTATGATGCTTGACATTACAATACTTAGCAAACATAAAATTGGCCCAAAGAGTAACATAAGCACGTAAATTATACCAAAGTTTAAAGGAAAAAGCCTTAGCAAGGTCCTTAAAGTTCTTACACCCAAGACCACCTTCCTCCAGAACACCACAACATTTCTCCCAAGCAGCCCAATGAATTTTAGCACTAGAGGAAGTGCCTCTCCAGAAAAATTTATTAATAATCTTATGAAGTCTATCACAAATAGTTTGAGTAGGAAAAATATCCTGAAAACTATAAATCGGAAAAGCATAAAGAACACTTTTAATAAGAACCACCCTACCACCAAAGCTAATGAAATTAGACTCCTAAGACAACAGTCTATTTTGAACTGAAGCAATGAGATCATCAAATAAAAAAGATTTTCTTCTACCAGCAAATAGAGGCACTTCAAGATATTTAATAAGCATTTGAGCATAATAAAACTAGTAAGATTACTAATAGATAAAATATGATCATTAGAAATCCTCTTAAAGGCAATGAAACAGCATTTGTTTTTGTTAAAGGGTAAACCACTAACCTTCTCAAAATAATAAAAAAAAAAATCCATAAGTTTTCGAATTCTATTAATAGACCCATTAGTAAACACAATAAAATCATCTGTAAAGCAAAGATGAGATAGAGGGAGACCTCCCAAAGTTTTAAAGTAAAGATTAGGATTGGTATTGAATAAATTAGTAAATCCTCTAGAAAGAAACACAACAGCAATAATAAAGAGAGCAAGGGAAATGGGGTCTCCTTGCCTTAATCCATATGAAGCTTTGAAAAAACCATTGTTAGAACCATTAACAATAATAGAGAAATAAACATTTTCAATACAATTCTTAATAAGCTTGATAAAAATAGAGTTAAAACGAAAAAAAATCTAAAATAAGGTAAATGAAATTCCAATCAATATTATCATATGCCTTGGAAATATCTAGCTTCATAATTAAGTTACCACCTCTAACCTTAGCATCCAAATCTTGACAAAATTCATCGGCCAAGAGTATATTCTCAGTAATAGACCTACCTTTCACAAACCCCATCTGATTAGAAGAAATAATTCTGGCTAAAATAGAAGACAAATGATTCACAATAATTTTAGAAATCAACTTATTGAAGAAAGTGCAGAGACTAATAGGTCTAAAATCATTCCAATTAGTAATAGCATTATTTTTAGGAATAAGCACAATAGAAGTAAAAAAGAAAGAACTTAGGAATAGGAGTACCATAAATGAAATCTAAAATAACATGAAAAATGTCATTACCAATAATATGCCAGCATTTCTAAAAAAATATATTGGTAAAACCATCAGGCCCAGCCACAGACTCTTTATTCATATTATCCAAAATCTATTTAACCTCCTCAAAAGAACGATGTCTAGAAAGAAATATATTCTCCTCATTAGAAATAAGGGAAGGATTGAAAGAGTGATTAATAATTTGTTCAAGAGTAAAAACTTTGTTGAACCTATCATGGAAATGATTCACAGCTAAATTAGCAATTTCCTCAGAATTTTAGGTAAATGACCCATCTTCCCTTTGGATTTTATTAATACTATATTTGGCTCTTTTCTCTTGACCAAAGCATGGAAATACTTAGTATTATTATCACCTTCAAGTAAATGCTTGGCAACCAATTTTTGCTTCCAATAAACCTCTTCCTCAGCTTGTAATTTAGACAGATTCTCTTTAGCATTCTTTAAGAGAGAAAAATCATAAGGATCATTTTTACAAGAAGACTCAAGAAAAGTAACCAGATCCTTAGCTTGCAGAATATTAGAGAAAATATTTTTAAACACATGATGGTTCCACAAATTTAAAACTTGTTTCAACCTTTTCAACTTGAACCAAAATCTCTTCATACCCAAAATTGAATTATCAGGATGAAGACGAGCACGCCAATTAAGCTGAATAACATCCAAGAAAGATTCATTATTAAGCCACATGTTTTGAAATCTAAATTGAGAAGAAACATTACCATGTTTACACTTAATGCTAATAAGTAAAGGGGAATGGTTTGATAAAATTCTACTCAAATGCTGCACATTATTGGAAAGAAGAGAATTAAGCCAAGGGACATTAAAAAGAACACGATCCAATCTTTTCCATAAATGACCTCTATTCCAAGTGATGTTATTACTAATATACCCAATATCAGATAGATTGCAAGCAGCAATCATACTATTAAAATCCTCCATAGAACGAAAAGGAGGGGAACCTCCAATCCATTCAGAAGGGTTAGAGATAGTGTTAAAATCACCACCAATAAGCCAAGGTAAATTACAAATATTATGAAAATTACAAATTTGCTCCCAAAGCATTTTTATAAAATAAAGAGATCAAGAAGCATAAACAAAAGAAGCACAACAGTTAAAATTAAAAACCTCTACTTTACAGTGCAAAACTTGAGTAAAGTCGCCAATGACATCAATTTTAATTGAATCTTTCCAAAAAACCCCAAATCTTGTTAGCAACATTGGAAATAGCATGTTTAAAGACAAAAAATTGAGAAGTGATAATTATCCTATCAGAAGAGATAAGAGGTTCAAGCAAAACAAGAATAGCAATGTTATGAACACGAAACAAGTTTTTAACATGAATTCTAGAAGGAAAACCAATGCCCCTCACATTCCAAATAATAGTATTAAACATAAACAACCAAATTAATGAGAAGTATGCGATTGAGTATTTCTAGGAGGTTGAAGAGAAATATGTTTAGGTTTCCTGGCTCTTTTATTATGAACTTTGATAAAACTCAAATCACTATAATCTTTAGCAAAACATTTAGCAGCAATAAGCATTTCCTTAGTATCAGTCAAAGCATCATTGTTATAATAAGAAAGAGCAAGAGCCTTACTACCACTTGGGTGATCCCTTAAAGCAGCCATTTCAGGACATTCATCCTCCATAAACTTTTCCTCCTCCTCAATAACATCACATTCTCTCAAGACAATTTCTTTATTGTTATTTGGAATAGAAACAACAAATTCTCCTTCTTCAAAAAAACCATCTTTAGGGACCACTTGAATACTTAAAGCTTCCTGATCATTTAAAGGATTAGTAGAGGTAGAAACAATCATCTTTCCCTAAAAGTCATTAGAATTTTAATTAACCGTGCAAGAAGGAGAAACAACAATGTTAGTATTAGTAGGAGCTTCACAATTATATAAGACTTGATCCTGAATAATTTCACAAGCAAAATTAGCATCAGCATGAGTTTTAATAATATGAGCTTGATCAATAATCAAAGAGCCATCATAAATAAAAGAAATAATATGGTTCTCCAAATTATCCTCCACAGCTCAACAATAGGATTAGAAGTATTTTCCTCTAGAGTAACTTGAATAGGATTAGAGATCACCTATGTAGGCATATCCTAATTTTGTTTCAAAGGACTCTTTTCTTTTCGGAGGTGTGGATGTTTCTGAAAGCATTAATTCATCCCATGACCATGCATCTTGCAAAATGAACAAAAAATAGGTAAATTTTTTAATTCAACTTTTTAGAAATACCCCTTAACCTCTGAACCAATCCATATTTTCGAATGATGTTTCTTGGAGACATCAAGTTCAACTAAAACCCTCGCAACCGACGGCCTAGAAATAGCTGCAGTAGCTTGATCAGTTTGTTATGGCCTCCCAAATATAGAAGCCAAACTAAAGAGAATTTGATGATTAAAGAAATGAAGTCTCAAATTCGGAAAAGAAATCCAAAAGGGAGCTAAAGGGGATTCCTCCCTAACATCAAAATCCTGGGACCATTTTAGTAACCTCATTTGACACGTTTGAATATAGTAAGATCTCCAAGCAAAAATTTGGATATAATCAAGATCATTAGCAAGTTGAATAGCTACATGCCTTTGGTCAAGCAATCCAATTTGAAATGCTCTGAATAATTTAAGGTTAAGAAAAAAATTTCAAATGACATCTAGATTAGGACACCTCAAAAAAAATTAACCAATAAGTGTCAAAGAAAACAAAACAACCAGTAAATCAACAACCGAATCTTCATACAAAAGGGCCAGACATCCCTTAAAAGATGTTTTCACAAATTTGACATTCGAAGAAGAAGAAGTAGAACCGGTTAAAACATCTTTAAAAGACCATGACTTCCCCTCACCAAGCAAGGAAGTGGTCAGGTTTGGGATCGATGATGAAAGAGGCGTCATCGCCCAGCACTGAACCAAACCGAGACCTCAAAATGAAACAAAGCCCAACACAAATGCACATATTGAAAGCCAGAGAATGGAAAAATGGAAGAGACGAGCCATGCAAAGAGCAAACCAGTGCTCTGATAATACCCTAGAAATCGCCTCAATAACGGCTAGTCTCGAGGTTGAGTGTGAGCTCCACTTGATAAGATCTTCCAAGTTGAAGATCTATTCCTCTTGGTAACAGTATTTCCAAAATCAGTCTCATATTTTACAACTAGAGATTTATTAAGAAATGAATCTTTTTTGTTCAAAAAACTCCAAGCAAATTTTGCTCTCAATGGCCCAACCATAGATACCGCCAAATGAATACCTTGTCCTCCCTCTTTCCATGATTTACACAAATTTTTCCAAGCAATGTAATGCAACCCGTGACTCGCTCCTTGCTTGTCCCATATAAAATTCTTACAAGCCTTTTCTAACTCTTTTAATAAACTTAATGGAATTAAAGAATGAGCTGATAAGAATATTGGGAGAGATAGCAAGATAGCTTTAACCAACAATAATCTTCTAGCTAAAGAAATAAACTGGTTCACCCATATATTAAGTTTGTTAGTAGCTTTCTCTAGTAGGCTATTAAAGTCTGATGCAACCAGCCTTCTCAAAACCAATTTACTCCCAAGATAGTTCAATTCATTGACCACTTTGTAACCTTATAAGTTTGAAATATCTTTCTTCTTCTTTTGATTAATCGATTTCATAAATAAGATTGTTGATTTCTGCATATTCACACTTTGCCCTGTCTAGCTACAATAAGCAAGAATAATTCTTCTCAACTTCTTCGTAATTCTAATCTTGGCTTCTAAAAATAAGAGAATATCATCCGCATATAATACATGAGAAATTCTAGGACCATTTAAAGAGATCTTGATTCCCAAATTCCTTCCTTTATAACTTAAAGCGTTTGACAAGAGTTGAGAGCAAAGCATAAATATATAAGGAGATAATGGACATCCTTGTCTAAATCCACTTTTTGCTTTAAGCTACTTAGAGATGTTGCCATTGATCATAATAAAAAATTCTGAATTTTCCACACATTCCATAAGAAGATTTGAAAATTTAATTGGAAATCCAAAGTATTCCAACACCTTCCTTAGAGTATTCCACGCCATACTATCATATGCTTGCTCCATGTCTAATTTGATTGTTACCAATCCTTTTTTTTTTATAAAATCTCAATTTATTGAAAAGTTTTTGAGCAAGTAGTACATGATTTGATAAGGATCTACATTTGATTAAAGATGCTTGTTCTTCTGAGATCAATCCATGAAAGACCTTCAAAGAGCCTATTGAGCAACATCTTTGCAATTATTTTATATACTAAAGCACAAAGGCTGATATGGTAGAAATTTGTGGGAGCAATCGGATTAATAACTTTAGGAATGAGTACCACCAATGATTCCTTCCATTTCGAACATAGCTTCCCCGTATACAAAAATTGACGGAATGCAAGTGATGCCATCTAATCTATGAGAGATGTTATTTCCAAGTCTTTTCATAACCAAATATACTTCTTCAAAGGAGAAATAAGCCTCAAGATGTTTATAGTCCATCTCAGCTACAGTTTTCAAAATCAGAGGCCAATTTTTTAAACAACATTCTCTATTTCTCCACTTTTTATTGAAAAAATCAACAAATTTTTTTTCAATTTTAGTATGCTCCTCTATCAGTACTCCATCCTCATTCTTTAGTTGGTGAAAAAAGTTGCCAATGCTCCTTCCATTAGCATAAGCGTGGAAGAATTTCTAGTTCATAGCAAAATGATCATGTTGGGAAGTGAGGATACCCATATAAGATATTATTATATAATTAGGAATTCAATTATAATATCAATCTACTTAACTTTAAAAAATGAAAGACCATATAAGGCATCTTATTAGGTTGATTAATAATAAAAAATATGAACACTGTAATAATTTCCAACTTAGAAGTGGGAGAGTTTTGGGATACCCATATAAGGACAGAGATCTACCTCAAAAGAATAATGATGAAAGATAATATTTATAAAGTGAATCCTATATTAAATAGCCTGACCCTATAAAAGATCCTAAAAAACTAATTAGGAAGGTTGTAGAGAGACTACCACAACCTTTTCCTCATATGTTTATTAAACAAAATATTGATAAGTAATTCTCTAGGTTTTTAGAAGTGTTTAAGAAATTTACTGTCAATATACATTTCTCTGAAGCCTTAGAGCAGATTCCTACCTATGCAATGTTCATGAAGGATTTTTTAAATAAGAAAAGGAAGATAGGAGAATATGAAATAGCAGCATCAATTCAAAAGTATAGTGTTATAATTTACAATAAAAATATATCCTAAGAAACATAATGATTCCAGTAGTTTCATTATTCCTTTAACTATAGGTGATAAATTTTGTGGGAGAGTTTTATGTGATTTAGGATCAAGCATCAATCTCATGCCCCTTTCAATCTTTAAATGATTAAAGATAGGAGAGGTTCACCCTACTTTTGTTACTCTTCAATTAGTTGATAAATCTTTCATGTATCCTAGAGGGATAATAGAAGATGTCTTTATTAAGGTTGATAAATTAATTTTCCCTATTAATTTTAGTATGCTTGATATTGAAGAAGATAGGGAAATAACCCTCATTTTAGGAAGACCTTTCTTAGCCACTGGAAAGCCATGATTGATGTGCAAAGAAGGGGAATTGACTATGAGAGTTTAAGATTAGGAGGTGATTATTGAAAGTATGAAATCTATTAAATTTCAATAATAAAAGAATAGAAATTGCTTTAGAGTTGATTTGCAAGACACGATATTGGAGAGTTTAAAATTAGAATTATTAGAAGGAAATTTATTGGGAAGAAGTTGAGGAGAATTGTGAGTTTTTAGGTGAATAAATATCAACAATTGGAAGTAATAATGATTTATTAAAGAAAAATTTGAAACATTACATAATGCATCTTTGGGTAAAACATTAAGACCTTCTATAGAAGAAGCTCTTATCTTAGAGCTTAAGGTTTTACTTGGCCATCTTGAGTATGCTTTCTTGGTAACAAATAAACTTTTCTTGTAATTATATATACAAGCATAAAAAAATATTAGGAAAGTAAGTTGATTAGGGTTTAACTGATTTTAAAAGATATTTTGGGTGAAATTTTGCTAACATCAAAGGAATTAGCCCTTCGTTTGATAAGCGTAGAATTTTAATGGAAGATAATTCAATACCAAAAGCTGGCCCTCAAAGAAGAATAAAACCTTCCATGAAAGAAGTTGCTAAGAAAGATAATCTTAAATGGATTGATGTTGAGATTATCTATCTTATTTCAAATAGTTCTTGGGTGAGCCCTATTCATTTTGTTCCTAAAAAAGGGTGTTATTATTGTTATACAAATGAACACAATAAACTTATTCCTCCTAGAACTATCACTAGAAGGAGGATTTGCGTAGACCATAGTTAGTTAAATAAAGCCACTAGAAATGATCATTTCCCCTTGTCTTTTCTTGATCATATGCTAGATAGGTTGGCAAGGCATTCATTTTATTGATTCCTAGATAGATATTCAGGATATCATTAGATTGTTATTGTAACTGACGATTAAAATAAGACTACCTTTACCAATCTTTATGGAACAAAATCTTTTAGGATAATGTTAATTGGTCTTTGCAATACTCCTGCTACTTTTCAAAGATGTGTGATGTCAATTTTTTTAAACTTAATTGAGAAGGGTATGGAAATCTTAATGGATGACTTCTCTATATTTAGCACTACATTTGATTCTTTTCTTGAGCATTTAGCTTCTTTTTTCAAAATATGTGTATAAATAAATTTAGTGTTAAATAGAGATAAATATCAATTCATGATGCTTTAAGGCATTATCGTGGGGTATAAATTTTTAAGGAAATATTGGAAGTGAATATTGAAAAATTTTAGGTTATAGAGAATTTTATCCACCCAATTTGATTAAAGGAATTAGAAGTTTCCTTGAGCATGCACGATTTTATAGGAGATTCATTAAGGACTTATCTAAAATTTCTAAACCTTTATGTTATTTATTGGATAAGTGTGTTCCTTTTATATTTGATATTGTATGCCTTGAATCTTTTAATATTTTAAAACCACATTTAATTACTACTCCAGATATTAATACTCCTAATTTGTCTTAACCTTTTATAGTGATGTGTGATGCAAGTGACGTTGTTGTCAGTGTTGTTCTTGCTAAAAAGTAAGATAAGAAATTTCATGTCTTTTTTAATGCTAGTAGAACCTTAAATTCTACATAATGTAATTACACAACTACTAAAAAGGAATTACTAGCCATTATTTTTACTTTTGATGAGTTTAGATCATATTTAACTGGTACAAACATAATTATTTATACTAATCATTTTGCAATCAAATATCTTCTAGCAAAGAAAGACACCAAACCTAGATTGCTGAGAGAGATTCTTCTGCTACAAGAATTTGTTGTAAAAATTTTTTATAGGAGAAGAACTGAAAATCAAATTGTTGATCATCATTTTAGACTTTTAATGAAAAGCATGCATCAATTGAGCTTGAAATTAATGAATATTTTTTTGATGAACAATTATTTACTTTACATCAGAACCAATTGTCATGGTATGTTGATATTATTAATTTCATTGATAGTGGTACACTTCCATGTGATTTATCTTTGATTTAAAAGAGAAAATTTTTAAATGATACTAAATATTATTTTTGGGATGAATCCTATTTATTTTTAAGGCTTTTAATGATCAAAAAATTAGAATATGTGTCTCTGAGGAAGAAATAGAACCAATCATTAGGGGATGTCATGATTATCTATATTGAGGATATTTTGTAGGTTTTAAAACTACTTCTAAAATCCTCCAATCTGGATTTTTTTTCCTACTCTATTTAAGGGTGTTAATGAATATATTAAAAAAAGTTATCAATATTAAAGATTATGCAATATTTCAAAACGAAATGAAATTCTTTTGGTCCATTTGTGTAACCCATGCAAATAAATATATTATTATTGTTGTGGATTATGTTTCAAAATGGATTGAAGGACTAGTAACCCTTAGAACCGATGCTCATGTTGTGATTAAATTTTTATGGAAAATATTTTATTCTAAATTTGGAAAGCTTAAAGTTGTAATTAATGATCAAGGAAGTCAGTTTTATAATAAAAAGTAGCATTAAAGAAATGTTGAACTCGTCACAGGATTATAATTAGAATTAAAAATTATGTGAAATTAGGATAATATTAAAATCTAAGATTATAATTTGAATGAACATTGCATAATAATTCATACTTTAAAAATAATAATAATAATAATTAATAAATCTAGATCGTTTAACCTGTTGACTTAATTTTGAATTTAGAAACAATACATTAACATATATTGACAATTGAATTGAAGATGAATAAATAAGCTAAAGGATTAATTATGAGTAGCTTAAATTAGGGAAATCATAGTTAAACTTAAAACTATAACTAGAGATTTTATTGAATCCTTACATTAATTCAATAGGATTACAAGAGAAGGAAAGAAAAAACTAATATTCAAAATCATTAAGCATGTACTTTACTAAATAGGAAAGGAAAGAAAATTTTAAAAAAAAGGGAAATGTAAATGATATAAAATGAAAAGGAGATAAGTACATTAAAAAATTATTATCAGTTGTAGCAAGATTTTAATTTCATCCTACTATTTAACCAAAAACAGAAAAATAAGTAATCTAGTTCATGTGATTGTGCACTTATGAATTTCATATTTAAATTATGAACAACTTATTCCTAGACTACATTATTCATTCTATATTCAAAAGGCAATTTTAAATTTCTAAAGATAGTGAATAAATTCAAAATAAGCATTAGCAAGGATGACTAATTGGGATAAATGTTATGTCTTTTCAAATTTGAATTATAACTTGTTTATTCCAAATTACTTCTAGTTGTTATATTATCTTATATTTTAGTTATTTTAAATTATCAATTTACTTTGGCTATTAAGATAATCAAGGAGTGAATGTAAACATTACTTGAGGATAAGTAAGAGGTTATGCTAGGGGAATTTTGATAACTGTAAATTATGCATTATTTTAGTTATGTTGAATTTGATAAAAATGTATTATTTTAGTTATGTTTGTACATAAATTATACAAAAATGTAAACATTATAAGTGTTGGTCAGCATCACAGCACTGACAAGAATAAGTTTGTAATGCCATATTGATTAATGCTGAAGCACCAATTTTAATGTGGTAGTGCCAACCATCTAATAAGTGTAAATTAGGTATTATTTTATATATTATATTTTTAATGAAAATATATTATTATTATTATTATTTTTATGGAGAAAAACCCAAAAATGCTAGAAATTTTATGGAGATTATAGTGTTGGGCATCTAATGAATCAATGTCGTAGCACCACCTTCAATATCGCTAAGGTGCCATAAATTGGACATTACTGCACCAATTTCTCTATTTATAAGCACAACAGTTGCAACACAATTGCACTGTAGCATTACCAATACCGCAGCATCAAAAAGTTTGCTTGGAAGCACCAGATTCTCCATTTTCAAATATCATAGTGCCATAATTTTCAAATGCCATTGCAGTGCTAAAATACCAATAGCATCATGGCATAAATGTTGTAACTTTAGAAGGACTCATTCCTGCAATGAAGAGACATAATTGTTCACTAAGTAGCTTATCCATATCATCAAGCAGCATAGTGTTGCAAAAGTTTCAGCATCGAGCCGCTTGTTCACTTTAATGGAACCGCGGTGCCACTCTTTCAAGCAGTGCAGTGATAAATGCCTTTTTGTGTGGTCCTATAAATACTTGTCATGTTATATTTATAAGAGAGTTCAATCACTTGAGTAAAATTTAGTGATCATTTTCAGAGAACGACTCTAGTTCCCTCTTAGAGTAAAGTCTAAGGAAGGCTAGAGAATTACAAGATAAATTCTTTTAGAGTGTTCAAGCATTTTTTTTTTTTTTTGAAGAAAATATATAATTTTAGGGAAATTGATTATAGAGGAGATAATTTTATCCTTTCTGGTGATTTCACTCTCTTGTATTTTCATTTTTCCAAGAGTTTGATGAAAATGAGTTGCTTGCCATTTATTCTATGTCTAGCTAATTCTTAAGGAGATACTATAACTGTAGAAGGTCAGAAGATATATGTTTCACTCATTCAAGCTCGACAAAAGTCTAGAGATGCATATGCTCTTAATCACATATATGATTAAGAGTCTCATTATGAAAGATATGAAATTTACATTCATCAATCCAAAAAAACTTTTATTAAATATTTTAACCAATATTTTTACTTCATTATTCAATGGTAGAATCTTCATAAATATCATTTTTATTTCAGTAGGATATTTATTATTCTTAAGGGAAAAGGCAGTAGTTTGTTGCAAGTAAATATACTTCCTTGTCAGTTTGACACTCTACACTATCACTTTATTATTTGATTCAGTACTTATACTTGTGTATATTAAGTGGAGTATCATTATTTTTATATCAAAGAAAACCTAAGCATAATTTAGGGGCAATAGACCTCTAGATTTTTATATAATTCAAAAGTTCACTCCAAAGCCCCCATAAAGTTTTTAGCGTCGTTGTTGAAAAAGTTTTTTTTTTGTAATTTTAACTATATTACTGAATTAATTTCATAGTTAGACCTATTTGTATCTTTTATTTTATTTATTTTGTTTGATGATTTAATATTCTTGGTTCCATGCTTAATAGTCATAGAAAGGGATTTGTTGTTTGACTCTAAAATTGAAAGAACCCTTTCAAAAAATTCCAAAAACCAAAAATATTGTGAAAATAACTTAACCTATATTAGATTAAGATTATTTTAGATTACTTAAAGATTATACTAACCTTTTAATTGAAAAAATTCATAAGAGCATTAATAGACCTATGATTAAAGCTAATAATTTTGAATAAAAAATTGTCATTACTCAAACAGATCAAAATTCTCAATTTGAGGGAACTCCTATTGAAGATCCGAATTTACAATAAGCTAGTTCCTTACAATTTTGTGTGACAGTTAAGTATAACGGTGTAAGTGATGATTCAATTAGACTTAGATTATTCCCATTTTCTCAAGAGATAAAGCTAAAATGTGGTTGAATTCTTTAACCCTAAGCTCAATTACCACTAAGAATGAGTTGGCTCACAATTTTCTTGCTATGTATTTCCCATCTTCATAGACTTCCAAACTTAGAAATGATATCACTTCTTTTACCTAGTTTGAAGGAGAATTAATTTATGTGATTTGGGAGAGATTTAAGGAAATACTTAGAAAATGCCATTACTATACTTTGCTTATTGGTTTGTTATTCGAATAATAATAATATATTAGTAAGATCTCTTAGAGCAATCATAGATGATGTAGTTGGAGGATCGTTAATATCTAAGCCATTTGAAGAAGCATATGAACTAATAGAGGAAATAGATACAAATAATTTCTACTGGCATACTCATAGGGAAAATCCTAAGATAGTAGCAAGAATTTTTTAATATGATGCTTTGTAAAATTTAACTACATAAGTTGCAGCAATTTCTATGAAGTTGATCACGTTAGGAGTGAATTCTAGATTAAGAACTGAATAATCTATGTAGTTACAAGATCAAAATTTAATTGAAAACTATATTATGCAAGGTATTAAAAATATTAATTTTGTTAGAAGACAAAATAATTCTTACTTTAATACATATAATTTAGGTTGGAGATACCATCCTAATTTTAATTGCATAAATAATATTATTGGCAACAATCAATAGAATTTTAATTAAAATAACTAAGGAGTAAATTGAAACTATCCTCAACAACTTGCTATCAATCCTAGACCCGCATATACTCTAGGATTTAAACAAAGTAATCAGTTTGGTAGTAGAAAATCACCATTCGAAGATGTAGTGATGCAGTTAGGGGCTCAATGCAAAATCAAGCTGCTTCTATTAAAAATTTGAAAACCTAATTAATTCAGCTTGTAATTTCAGTAAGTAGTAGACCATTTGGATCATTGACTAGCAATAATAAAGTTTACCTGAAGGAAAAAAGAAAAAGAACCTAGTGAAATAATTTGAAGAATGGTAGCAATGTACCCCAGCCAAATTGATAAATCTAGGCAAATCTTGTTGAAGACTATAAACTTAGCATTGTATGGGAGGCAACCCAGCTTTTAATTTTTGTGTGCTTGGTAGAGTAGATTTAGCAATAGTTATCATTAGTGAGTTTTCTTGTAAAAGAAAAAACCTGAGAGAGTGAAAGTAGCATCACAACGCTTGGCCTTGCCATAGAGATTTAAAATTCAAATTTTGGCACCACCACACCTGTGAAATTTATAAAAAGGGTAAGTTGAAAGTTTGATTTTCTATCCATGATGCTTCTTCTTGAGTGAATTGTTGTTGAGTGCTCTCCTTAACTTTCTTACATATTAAAGCAATGGGTGGAAATAAACGAAAGCATTCATCCTCAAAAAGAAGTGAATTATGCTTAAAGAATGAAGATTCCTTCTCTATTCTAAACATCTAGAGTTTTGCAATAATTGAAAAACCTTATAAATTCAAAATTAAAGTTTATAATGATATACAAATATACAATGCATAAATTAAGTAGTTGCATGGGTTTGAAGTTCTCGATCATGAATTTTCTCTTTGTCCAGATATCTTACTTTTTTATTATAGAAAGAAATATTAACATTAAAAACTTAGATCTTCATAGGCTGGCTCTTTTATAGTTATTAGAGTATATCCTAATGGTTCCATAAGGATTCAAGATAAACAAACTTTTTACATCTTCAAGGTTAATGGTCATAAATTGAAACCTTGTGGATAAGAAGTTTAAGAAACAATAAATATACAAAATATGCAGATAAGGATTTTTAATTTTTCTATGAATTTTAGTTTAAGAGAGAGAGAGAGAGAGAGAGAGAGAGAGAGAGAGAGAGTGTGTGTGTGTGTGTGTGTGTGTGTGTGAATTTTACTCTTTTTTTATTGCATGTTTTAGCATTAGGTGAGACTTTAGTAATGTGAAGGATTATCATTTTCCAGTGATGTAATGATTGGTGTATTGGCCATGAGAGGCACAACATTGTGATAGTTAGAGTGTGATTTAAGCACTAGTTATCATGTATCATGTGTTTTTCTTTTATATATATCACATATTTTACACTATTTAATCATTTATACAAAAACATGTGTTATTTATTAATGTTCATTTACATTTTTATTTACATTTGATTAAATTTATTTATGCTTACATTTTATATTGTCTTCCATTAATATATCTATATTTTCATTATTTAATTAACCATAATAAAAAAGATAATTAAAACTATATAAAATTAGGATAATAATGAAACTCTATATCATAGATCAAATGAACAGTGCTTTATAATCCTTAGATTAGAAAAACTAGTCATTAACTAATTTAGATCATTTAAATTATTAACTTAACTTGAATTTGTAATTAATACATTTATACATTGATCTTTAAATTAAAGATGAATAATTAAGATTAAAGAATAGATATTGGCAGATTAAAACTAAAAATCATAGCAACCTAAATCTGGAATTAGTAATCTTATTAAATCCTTACATTAAACTCATTAAGATTTTAAGAAAATTTGATATTCAAAATCATTAACTATGTAGTCAAAAAAATAAAAAGGAAAAGAAATTTAAAAAGAGTTGTAAAAAGAAAATAGAAAGAAAAAAGGAAAAAAAAATGAATACATTCAAAAATTGTTTTCAGATAAAAGCTATGAGTCTGACTAAAATCTTATACTTAAATTTATATATAATAAAATAGGAAAACTAGTGAAAATGATGGTGAACTAATGAAATTACAATTTTGAGTACAAACACATCTAATTTTTAAGCTACATTATTCAATTCAAAATTCAAATATCAATAATTAAATTCATAATGTATAAATTCAAATTAAAGAATAATAAGGGTGACCAGTTAGGATAATTGTTAATACTTTTCCGAACAAGAATTATAAATTTATTCATTTCTACTACTTCTAAACAGTGATATATTATCATATATTCTAGTAATTTAAAATTATAAATTTTTACTATGATTATTTGATTCATGAGAATCGCAAATTTCTTTATTTGCTTGAGGACATGCAAGAGTTTAAACTAGGAGAATTGGATATGTAAAAATTATGTACTATTTTATGTGTTTTATTTTCAATGAAAATGTATTATTTTAGTTATTTTTTTGTAGAAAAAAACTAAAAAATGGTCAAAATTCTAAGGAGACTACAACACCACGGCTTCTGCCAAATAATGTCGCCATACCAACTTCAATACCATCAAGGTGCCATAAATAAGACATTACAACATCAAGTTCTCTTTTTGTAAGTGCTATGGAGGCAATACAGCTAGTGTCGCAACATTACCAGTTCCGTTATGTCAAAACGTTAGCTTGGAAACACCAAATTCTGTGTTTTTAAATGTCACGGTGCCATACTTTCTCACTCTTTATAGCCATTTTTTTCCACTTAGGTGCCACAGCACTCGAACATCAATAACTCCATAGTTTTCTAGTTATAACTTCTAAGGGCCACATTCTCTTAGGGAAGAGATGTGACTATTCACTAAGTAACTGATCCACATTACCAAGCATCATGATGGTGTAAGAGTTTCGGCACTGACGATTTATTTACTTCAATGGCACCGCAGTGCCACTCTTTTAAGCGCCATAGTGCTAGTTTCCTTTTTGTGTTATTTTATGAATAGTTGCAATGTTATGTTTGTAAGAGAATTTATTAACTTGAGTAATATTTCATACTTCTTTTTAGAGTACTCTAGTTTCCTCCTAGAGTAAAATCTAAGGAGGCTAAGGAACTAAAAGTTACAATCATTTGGAGTGTTTAGCCTATGTTTCTTGAAGTAACTCTATAAGTTACGGGAGGAGTGAGATTGAACTATGATTGTAGGCAGGATAGAAGTCTAGGGTAGAAGTTGGATTTAAGGGCTGGTTGTAATTTGATTGGGGTCTCTATGCTTGACAAGTGGATAACTACCAACCATAGAATCACCAAGCAAAAGTCTTGACATGTCCAATAACCTCATATCGAAATGAGGTCAACATACATGCTCAAACATCTTAATCTATATTAAAAAATGACAAGAAGCTCTAAGCATAAGTGATATCATTGCTCTTGTTGATTATCGCTTAATTGAAATTAATCTACCTATACATTATTTTTTGAGAAATATGTTATTGGAGGAGGTTACAATGGGTACTAGGTCAGAATACTTTATGTGGGAAAAATAAATTGCATATGATTTTAAAAATTTATATTTCTATAATAAAATATGGTATAGCGAGCAACATACCATCTTGAAAGATAAAAATGGAGTTTTTATATTATTTTGAAAACATAAATAGAATTCTACATTTTTTAAATCAAACAAAGCATAAAGAATAATATATTATCTTGAAAGACTGAAATGAACTTCTACTGTTGATTTGGAAATATATTCCCAAAGACTTTTTTCTTATCTTAAAGAACTTAAATAGAGTTTATTTGTTGATACGATTCTAAGTTCCCAATAAAGGTATGCCCTTATATTTAATTACGTATCAAGTGAAGTTCCGGAAAAAACTCTTGATTAAAGTGGTGACTAAATATTTCTAGATTTACAGCGATTCAAGTAGGGATTTATCAATATGGATTGGATCAAAGATAATTAGGTATTTATAAAAATCATAAGTTTAAAGGTACAAAATAATATGGTTTCGAGAAACTCAAAAGTGTTTCAACCTATTCTATGATTGGGCTTTACTAATTTAGGAGTGGTTAAAACTTTATGCTTATGTTGATTAACTTATTAGAAAGGTAGAATTATATTCCTAGAGAGTGAGGACTTATTATTTTAAGTATGTGTCAAATTTTAGATCTTTATTGAACCACTATAGGATAGTGATTCGACCCTAGTATATAACATGCAAGAATTCATGAGATGGGATTCATACCTTCAAACCCTAAAAGAATTCAAAAGGAAGCGTAATGCTAATTATACTTAGAGCTTCTTGACATGAATGATAACCCGTTGGAGGAGGGTGAATTAGTTTTGGTGGAGGATAGCCCTCCTCTTGGGGAATGTATTGAAGGCCTTGCTGTGAGGAGTAAAGGTAATATGAAGGATGATGGTATGTTTATGGAGGATGAATGTCCTCAGTAGGTTAGTCAAGGGGTCCAACAAAATCATAGTAAGATTCCTTCAACTTCTCATTATAATAGTGATGTTTTTACTAATACTGAGGATATGAGAATTATTGCTAAATGTTATGCTAAAGATGATAATGATACTAGTTTTATTAAGTTTCATAGTAAAAGAGGAAGGAGGAAATAGCATATCATATTGTAATCTCATAGGACAACTCGCTCGCATACTTCTCATTAATTATGTTTTTTATGTTTAATTCTATTATTTGGAATGTGAGGGGCATTGGTTGTCCCTCTTCTAGAATTCGTGTAAGAATTTATGTTGTGTTCACAATGTTTCTATTCTTGTTTTGCTAGAGCCTCTTATTTCTTCTACTAGGTTGATTAGAACCTCTCAATTTTTGTGTTTTAATTATGCTATTTCGAATGTGGCTAATAAAATTTGGGTTTTTTGGAAGGATCATGTTAAAATTGATGTTATTGGTGATTTTACTCAAGTGATGCATTGTAAAGTTATGTTTTTAATTTTAATTACTATGCTTCTTTTGTATATGTTGCTTCTTCCCGTTACATTAGGAAATTGCTTTGGGATCAAATCAATAATTTTCATAATTTTTGCAATTTACCTTGGCTCGTTAGTGGGGATTCTAATGCTTTTACTAACCCTTCTGAGAGGATAGGAGGCTCTTCTCCTTCTCATCGATCTATGGTTGATTTTAGTAACAAGATTTTGGATTGTAATTTAATTGATATTGGTTTTTTTGGTAATTACTTCACTTGGAATAGAAGTGACTTATGGAAACATTTGGATCAAGTGTTTTTTAATGATTCTTGGCTTAATTCTTTCAACTGCATTAATGTGCAGCATCTTAGCAGAACTTTTTCTAACCACTCTCCTTTGCTTATTAGCCTTAATTTTAGACAACTTAATGCTTCTTCTCAATTAAGATTTCAAAACATGTGGTTACTTTATGGTTCTTTTTTAGATATTATTCAAAATAATTGGCAAGCTCCTTTACATCCGAATAATTCTAGTTTTGGCATGAGGAGCCTTTGGTTTAAGCTGAAAGGGCTTAAGAATGTTTTAAATTGGTGGAACCATAATATTTTGTAAAATCTTTTTTCCAATATTTTGATAGATGAGTAACAAGTTGATAATATTGAATCTGCTTATCAATATGATCCTTCGGATGCTAATTTCACTCTTTCAAGAAATGCTAAAGAGGTGCTTTTTAAATTACAAGCTCAGGAGGAGGTTTTTTGGAAATAGAAAGTTGTGGCTAAGCATCTGGTTAAAGGTGATAATAACACTAAATATTTTCATGCGTTGGCTAAGAGGAAAAGTGCTTAAAATTGTATTAATAAAATTCAACGAGAAGATGGTTCTTTCACTGAGAGTACTGTGAAAATTGCTAATTTAATTGTCTAGCATTTTCAAATCACCTCAATAAGAATTTTAGTCCGGCTCAAATTGTTGATCATTCTTTTATTCCTAGCCTTATATCCCAAGGGGATAATGAGAATCTTTCTAAACCTCCTTTTCTCGAGGAAGTTAAAGAGACTTTTTTTGGTATGAATAGTGACTCTATAGCTGGGCCTAATGGTTTTACCACTCAATTTTTTCAAAAAAAACTTGGCACATTATCAATAATGATGTTTTTCTGATATTTTGGATTTCTTTTCTCGTAATGTTATCCCTAAGTTTTTTACTTCAAATTCCATTGTGCTTATTCCCAAAAATAACTCTATCAGTTCTTCGAATAATTGTAGACCTGCTAGTCTTTATACCTTTTTTTAACAAATTGATTTCTAAAATTCTCATGAATTAACTTACTTTTATTTTACCTAGAATTATCTCTCTTTCCTAGATGGGGTTTGTGACTGGGAGGGCCATTGTGAATAATATTTTGTTGGCTCAAGAATTTTTCCAAGAGCTGGATGTTAGGGTAAGAGGGGGTAACTTGATTTTGATACTGGATATTGCCAAGGCCTATGACAATATTGATTGTACCTTTATTTACCACATTCTAAATTTCTTTGGCTTTAATTTAATTTTTATTAACCTTATTAGGAATTGTACTGAAGGTGTTTATTTTTTTATTATTGTTAATGGTTCTAGTAATAGTTATTTTAAATCCTTTCACGATTTAAGACAAGGTGATCCTATTTCTCCTACTCTCTTTATTATTGCAGCTGAATTTTTTTCTATAGGCCTTACCAATCTTTTTGAGAATACTCCTAGTCTTTACTTTAGAATGTTGGGTGGTTTTCCCATATCTCATTTATGCTTTGTTGATGACTTTATAGTTTTTACTAATGCTTATGTTAACAGGATTCATAAACTTATGAATTTTTTCTATCAATTTGAAATGCTAAGTGGTTTTATCTCTTAGTAAAAGCAAACGTTGTTTTATTGCTTCTAAGAGAATTATCAATGATCATTTTTTTATACCACTGCCAAATGCATTAATAAAAACTAAAAAAAGGTACAAACAACTAAGTGATAGAAGATCTATCACTTTCCTCCTTTAACAAATAATAAAAGGTAGGAGGAACCTTATTTACCTCAAGTATATCCCAAAAGAAATCACCTTTTAAAGCATAGTTAGCTCACCAATGAGCTAACTTATTGCAACCCCTATTAACATAATGGAAAAGGATTACCTCAAACTCTTTAAGAAAGTCCAAGTCTTGTATAACATAATTATCTTTTTCTCGTCCAAGATTGTCCACCGAATTCTGTAGGTAAGTGATAACATTAGAGTTGTCTCCTTCCATAATTAAGCCTTTAGCATTATACATCCAGTCTTGAATCACCATCTTCAAAGAACAAACAGCAAGCATCTCAAAAAATCTAACGTCCCAATGCATTAGATAGAAACCAAAAGCTAATAACATCCTGCCTTTATGGTCTCTAAAAATACCTCCAATTCCAGCTTGATTAGAGGCAAGAAGTGAAGCATCAATGTTTACTTTAATCCATCCGGGTGGTGGGGGATGCCAACTGGAAGAATACAGCTTAATTTGCTGGCTGGCAACCCAGTTGTCTGAATGAATTGTAGAAGTAGAACATGTAGCAAATTTGATAGCATTGGAGATAATGATACAGGATTCTATCTCTTGACCTTCAAAAATTAAAGAATTCCTACTCTTCCAGGAATAAAAGACCAAAGCACAATAAAAACTTACAATAAACTGATTTTCCTTTCCTTGATCCTTCAAGAAATGAATGCATTCTTCAAAACTTCTTAAAATAGGTAGATTAAAACCCCAATTCTTAGCTTTATGAATAACCTGTTTTAATTTAAAACAATCCACTGACACATGATCTATCATGTTACAACCTCTTGGGCAAAGGTTGTTATTAGATAATTTTCTATGAAATAGATACTCCATTGTTGGGATGGCCTTTTTCAATAATCTCCACTAGAATAAAGATACACGAGGATTAAGTTTCATCCTCCAGATATACTTCCAGTCCAGATTTCCCCTATTTTTTGTCTCTTCTATATCATTTATGGAATGCTTAATCAATCCAGCAATAGTTCTCCCAGAATAAGTCTTCAACAATTCTATATTGTCTTCATAACTATTGGAATCAATATTGATGCTGCTGATAACATTTATCATCTCTTTCCCAAAGTAATCCTAAAGCTTTTCTGTTTCCCAAATTCCATTTGAAATGAAGCATGACAGATTATCAAAATCCACAATTTCATTAGACATAAACGTGGGCCATTTTTCCAATCTTCTATCCATGATCCAAATGTCCTTCATTATGTTAATAGAAGAACCATCCTTGATTCTCCACTTCACAACTTGTTTTAAGGCCTTTGCTCTGCTAACTATGATCTTCCAAGCTATAGAAGAGTTATTTCTGTAATTCTCCTCCCAAATATTCATACCATATTTTGCAGAAATGGTTTTGCTGAATAGAGAATCAGGTTTCTTCAAGAAATTCCAAGCCAGTTTAGCTCTAAGGGGTTCCACCGAATGTACAACTGATTGAATGCCAAGCCCCCCTTGGTCTTTTGGTTTACACAACTCCTTGCAAGCTACATAATGTAAACCATTAACCCCATTTCTTTTGTTCCACAAAAATTCCCTACTCATTCTATCAATCTTCTTTAATATAGAAATGGGAACTAGAGACATTGAAGTATAAAAAACATGGATTGTTTGAAGAACAGCATTAATAAGTGTTATTCTACCAGCTATAGAAATGAACTCCTTTCCCCAAACGTCCAATTTAAAGGCTGTTTTCTCCAATATGCTAGAAAAATCTACAGCCACACACCTTCTTAAAGTAATTTTGTTGCCCAAGTAAATTAAGTCCTTGGTTTCCCTGAAACCCAAAAGCTTTGAGATAATTTTCCTCCTTCTCTACATGTTTTTACTAAAAACAATCGAAGATTTAGAGACATTTATCTTTTGACCTGTCCAATTGCAATAATCATTAGTGATTTCCATAATTATCTTAATCTTCTCAATATTTGCATTCGAGAAGATCAAGATGTCATCTGCAAATAAAAGATGAGATATCCTTGGAGCCAAAGGTGCAATTTTCAACCCTATAATATTTCCTTTAGATAAAAAACCATTAGTAAGAAGTTAGGAGCAAAGAATGAATAAGAAAGGAGAGAGAGGGCACCCCTGTCTAAAGCCACTTCTCCCTTTAATACCTTCTAGTTCCACTCCATTGATTTGAACAAAGAAAATCGGGTCAGAGACACACTCCATTATGAGATTCGAAAATCTTTTGGGAAAGCCAAAATAATTCAATAATTATTGTAAGGTTTTCCAAGCCATACTGTCGTATGCCTGTTCCATATTCAGTTTAATAGCCACTAAGCCTTTTCTTGATTTGGAGATTCTAAACTTGTGAAAAAGTTCTTTGGCAATAAGCATATGTTCTGATAATGCTCTTCCTTCAATGAAAGCCACTTGCTCTTCAGACACTAAGCTATGGATTACTTTCTTCATTCTGTTTAAAAGAACTTTTGCAACTATTTTGTATATTGACATACACAGGCTTATATGTGTGAAATTATTTGGAGAAATAGGATTACTTACTTTGGGAATAAGAATCACTAAAGTATCCTTCCACCTTGAAGACATCTTCCCTGAACTGAAGCAAAGTTGGATAGCTTTCCACACATCCATCCCAATGATCTTCCAATACGCTTTAAGAAAGGAATATGTAATTCCATCCAATCTCGATGAAATGTTGTTACCAAGTTCATTAATGTCTTTCTCAACTTCTTCAAGCTTGAATTCAACATCCAGGATACCATAATCTTCTTTATTCAAGATGTTTTCATTTATGGGCCAATTGTCTAGAGTGCAATCTCTATACTCCCATTTCTTGGTAAAAAACTGAAAAGAAGTTCCTTCTTATACAATCCTCATCTTCAGTTAATACTCCCTCTTCATCTCTTATTTGCTTGATAGAATTCCCATTTCTTCTTCCATTCACAAAAACATGAAAGAAGGAAGTGTTCACATCCCCTTCCTTCATCCACTTGGCTTTGGCTCTTTGTTTCCACCATGTATTCAACCTTGCAAGAGTACAATTGAACTCCTTAATTTTGGCTCTCAGGATCATTACATTGCTGTCCTAGAACTGTAAGTTTGAAGCCTCTTCCTGCTGTAGATTTTTAATTTCTTTCTTCAGTTTTTCCTTCAAAATTTCTAGCTTTTAATTCTTAGCCTTACTCCAAAAAAATAAGGCTTTGAGAACTCTAGACATTTTCTTATTTAAAGCTTCCATATCATCACCTATTACATATTTGGACCAAGAGTTTCTGATCACAGAAGTTGCCGCAGGATATGATATCCAAACATCCTCAAATTTTTTAATTTTGGATTTTTAAACTTGATGTTGAAATAATTTCAAGACAATGGGACAATGGTCCGATGCTATTCTAATCAAATGTCTTACAGCTGCTATATTAACCGTCTCCAGAGCTTTAGAATTCAATAAACATCTATCAAGCCTTTCTAAAATCCATGCACTTCCACTCTTATTATTACACCAAGTGTATTTAGCACCAATAATACTTACATCATGTAAGTCGTTGTTGTTCATGAATGCTTTCATTTCCAAAGGCCCATAAGTGAAAGTAAACTTCTTCCTGTTGCAACTCGGGCTTCTGAGTTTATGATTTTGATGATAACAAATAATATATATTAATCTTATTTCTCCTAGTATTTGTAGTGCATATTTCTTTCTATGTTGACTAATATTTCAGGTACATCATGCACCATTCTTTGAAGATTCAAGGCTCAAGATTGCATAGAATTGGTCGTATTAAATGAGTCTGTAATTTTTATTTATTGAGTCAAGTCTTGTAATGATGTATATTAGTTTGTTGATCATGCACACACACAGAGGGAGCAAAAAATGATTATAAATATTTTAACTTTTCTGTTCATCGTACTGTACAAATTTATTTCGTACTATACGATCTGGTGTAACAGAAATAAATTAAAATATTTTATTTCTCCTGGAAAAATTATTTTTGAATATAACTAATCGTACTATACGATCACCACATCGTACTGTACGATCTGTTATAATTAGAAAGCCCGTCGTCCATTAAATTAGGCAAAAATTTGAATTTGAAAAGTTATATAATCGTACTGTATGATCATAATCGTACTGTACGATGTTCAAAATATTGCCTAAGTTAATCTTGTGATTATGCAATCAAAACGGCTGAAATTTGACATTTGGATCGTACTGTACAAACTGGATCGTACTTTACTAACTGGATCATACAGTACTAACAGGTCAATTTCTGCACATCGTACTGGACGATCTTTCGATATTTACGGTACGATATTTGAAGGCATAATTGAGTATTTTTAGGGTTTTTTGAGCCCTCTATTTAAGCACTCTCATAAGACTTTGTAAGAGTCTTTTGGCAGCCATTGTAGCTTCATTTTTCTAGAGAAAACTTGAAGAGAGGACTTGAAAGGGAGAGAGGAAAGGGTGGAGTTTGAGAGAGGGAGAAGAACCTTAGAGGGGGTTTCAAGGGAGTGTGAAGGAGAGTTCACACGGTTGCTCCGGCGAGCTTGCACCTCAGTACCATCGGATTCAAGGTTCGTCTTGAAGGAAGTTTTGGGAAGAAGAAGATCTCATTGGTGTCAAAGGACTCGGCTCCTCCGCCGCACCGGGGAAGGTGGAAGTGATTGTGTAAGGGCTTCTCCGCCTAGCTGTGGGAGCTAAAGGAGAATCACTAAAGGTTTAGTGTAATACTCGGAGGGTGCCTCTGGGGAGTGGACGTAGGTCATGGTTTGACCGAACCACTATAAATTGGTGTGTTCTTTCCATTATTCTTTCTGCACTTTATTTCCGCATTTATTTTTATTATGATTAATTGCGTAGATGAAATTGATTACATATCTTTTTATTGTGAATGAAATTCGCTTCCGCATAAAGTCATAAAAAGATATTTCTTTTCATTAAAGAAGTTCTTAATCATCCAATTCACCCCCCTCTTGGCGCATCTAGTAATTTCACTTTCCACCTTTCTTCTCCTTTTATGACAATATGCAGTTGAAGTCACCTCCAAGGACTGTTGGACTGTCCTGATCAACAATTCCATCAAGAAAATTCCATAACTCTCTTATACCTGGGAATTCTCTGCTACCATAAATAGTAGCAATCTTCCACTTATTTTTATTGAAAATTTCCAACTCCCAAAACATACACTATTTCGAAGTCTTGATCAAAGAAAAAGAGGCCACATCCTTCCTCCATATCAACATAATACCACCAGAATTCCCTCTAGATGGATGCATGATAAAATCCCATTCTTCACCCATTATTTTGATAAAATCCTCTTTGGACAGAAAATTTATCTTAGTTTCCACAATGCCTACAAAAAAAAAACATCCCAGTTTTTAATGTACTTCTTTAAATATAGGGAGGCCTCCTTCTTGTTTACCCCCCTACAATTCCAAAAGCTGATAGAACTCATTTGGAAATGAATGGGGGAATTCCCCCACCTTTCCTCTTATTCAAATTACTTCTACCTTGCCTTGTAGTCAAATTCAAAGGGCTCAAATGTCTCAACTCCTTTGCTAGTTTTTTCTTCTCTGCAAAATTCTTCTCAGCATTTAGAAAACCATTTTCTTCAATAACAGTATTCTCCTCTACCGTTACATGTTTATTATCCACCTTGTCTTTAAAAAGTTTTTCCTCCATACTTCTCATAATTTCGCCTTCTTCTAATTCCCCATCAAATGAATTTACCCCACGGATATCTTCATTATTCCCTTCTTCACTTATAGAATTCAGCAATTCAAATTTGTTACTTTCCCATATAGCTCCTTCCTTGGTTGAATCAACTTCCAGGTTTCCATCAGAAGTTCTCTGTTCTCCCACATTTACGGCTTGAACATTTTCATTATTAACATCTTCCCTTGAGTTCACTGCATTTTTAGGAGATCTACGAACCACCAATTATGCATCTACACCTGTAGTATCCTGCACCTTGTTGAGTAGTATTTCATTTTCTAAATGAACCTTTCCTTTCTTTAGAAGATTATTAGCATCTATAGTTCCCACTTTCGCATCCTTATTCTTCTCTGAATTAACTGCAGTTTCCTCCTTGTGCTCCACATCTGTTTTCCTCCATTGTCTTCTTCCTGTATTATTAATCTCCTTCAATTTCCCTGTTCTTGTATTATTTTTGTTCTTAACCATGATCCATGACCCAAAAGTGGATTCACCTTCCAAACCTACAAAATCTTATGTAACAGTATCTTCTCTCTGAATTCCATTCTCAGCACCTTCTCCATAATGTCTTTCTTCTTGTTTTTACAATCAGTTTTCATGTGACCTATCAACCCACATTCATAGCAGAAAGTAGAGATCTTCTCGTACTCAAAATTCTGAAAAAATCTTCCTTAGATACTCTCCACCCAAACACCTAAAGGGAGCTGCTGATCCAACTTGATCCTCACACAAATTCTAGCAAATTCCCTCTTCCCCCATTGAAACATGTTTCCATCCATCATGACAGGCCTACCAATTGCTGAAGCAATCCTAGCCACATTGATTTCATCCCAGCAGTGAAGGGGTAAGTACGGCAACCTTACCCAGATAGGGGATGTAAGACCCTTCAAGGAAAGTGTAGAGAATTCAACAGTCCATTTCTCCATTCCAATTATGTGGCTGTTAACAAACCAGGGACCACCCAACAAAACTCCTTCCATCATGTCTTTTGATTCAAAAGAACACAAGAACCAACCCTTGCCCAAGGTTGTGAAATGAAAATTTCCAAATAGTTTCCATTGCCTCCTTACTTCCCAAACCACAACATGTGCAGGTATCTCCTTTCCAAAGACCTTAATAACTAAGGAATTCTTTAACCTTTCAGCATTTTCCATTTCAGCATCTTCCTTCATCTTCACTGCTATTCCGTCTTCAGCTATAACGTTGTCTTCATCTTTAAAATCCAGCATAATGTATGGTTTCCTCTTCCACGGGTTATTATCAGCATTAATGCCAATCCTGCTGGGCATTACTTCATTCACCTTATCCACAATGCCATCCTCTTTTGTGTTTAAGCTATCTTCGAAATGCAAATTTCTATTAACAGGGAAATCCGAATTCACATTTATCTCAAGGACAGGTCCTGAGATTGCATTTGAATTTATGAATCTGTTAACATAAATCTTCATTTCCGAGGAGGACGCCGATGGATCCACGTTCAACTTCTCCTTAGATTTCCAGGTAACCCGTGGGGTTTGAATCTCATTATCACAAACAACAGATTTTCCTTTACCTTCCATATAAGCAATCTTCTTCGGAACATCAACAACATTGTCCCTGATAACCAAATGACCAGTTGCGGCTCTGATCATAGGATCAGTTAACGATTTCTTCAAACCATTCCTCGAACAAACATCACGCAGCCGCCAAAGATGGCCGCCAGCCATCCACCGACATGGTCCCCAGTCAGCTCCTGAACGGAGGGAGTGAAAACCGGGAACAGAAATTTTCAAATTATTTGAACTTTTCTCTCAGTAGAAAATGGGATTTTCTCTCACTGGAAAATGGTGGAATTCTGGGGTGCTTTCCAAAATGGTCGAACTTTATTTTATGCATGGTCAATTACCCATTAAGTATCTTGGTGTTCCTCTTTTTAAAGGTAGAAAGAAAACATTTCTCTTTGATGATCTTATTTCCTCTGCTAAGAATAAACTTTTATCTTGGGATTCTAATGTTTTTAGTTTTGGTGGTAGAGTTACTCTTACCAAAAGTGTTCTATTCTCTTTGCCAGTGTATAGTTTTCAACTATTCTTTCGACTCAAGTGGTTTGCAATAGAGTGCATAAGCTCATCACTAAATTTTTTTGGAAAGGTACTTCTACTAACTCCAAAATTGTCTTGGCTGCTCGGGATAAATGATGTGGTGTTTTGGAAAAAGGGGGTTTAGGTTGCAGGAATATGAATGATTTGGCTATGGCTTTTTCCTTTAAATTGTGGTATAACTTTCGTGCTAAAGTTAGCCTTTGGGCTAATTTTATGTATGCCAAGTACTGTGTTGGTAAGCACCCTACAGCTAGTCATTTTAATCAAGGAGATTCTAGAGTGTGGCAAAAGCTTTGCAAGGTTAAATGAATTGTTAAGCCTTACATTTCTTGGGGGTTTGGTGAACGTAATGTCTTCTTTTGGCAAGATCGTTAGTTGGGTAAACAGTCTATTGAATCCATTATGAACTCTTCTTCGAATGCGGCTATTAAGGTTAATTCTTTCTTTTCTAATATATGTTGGGACTATGAAAAGCTTTCTAATGTTATTCCATATTTTTTAATTCATCAAATCCTGAATCTGCATATCAATATAAATTCTAAGGATATTCTCTTATGTGATATCTCTAAAGATGGTGACTTTCACTTAAAGAATGCTTAGCATGCTTTTAGAACTAGGAAAAATATTAATAACATTTTCTCTATGATTTGGCATAGAAGTATTTTGTCTGCTGTGGCTGTGTTTGTTTGGAGAATCTTGCATAAATTCATTCCCACGGATACAATCTCATCAAAAGAGGTTTTATTTTGCCTTCCAAGAGTCAATGTTGTTACCATTTGGAAAATATGCATCATGTTTTTATCTCTGGACCTATTGCTGTTAAAACTTGGGTTTATTTTGATGACATGTTTCAATTGAATTATTTTAATGATTATTTTTCCATTTATGTTATGCTTAATGCTTGGTTTATTAAGTCTAAAGGTTACATCAAAAATGTTGTTCCTACTCTCATTTCATGGTATTTATGGCTTGTAAGGAAAAACTCTTTATTTAATTATGTTTGTACGAATCAACATAAGGTGATGCAGAATGCAAAAGATAAGGTTTTGGCTCTTTTTTTTGTTAATTTGCTCTCTATTAAGAACTTTAAAAATTATTCTTTTGTTGGTTCTACTGTAAGTCTTAATATGGAGGATGTTTCTATTATCAAAGAGTCCATAATTATTTACTGGACTAAACCCTTCGTTAACTTTTATAAGGTGGATGTGGATGGTGTTAGCCTTGACTCTTCTATGGGGTATGTGGGGTTATCAGAGATAGTAATGGTAGTCTTAGTATGGCCTTTACAGGCCCATTACATAATGGTGATGATTTTTATGCTACTGCCTTGGCTATTCTCTATGGTTTAAGGTTGTGTATTTATCTTAATTTAACAAATGTTTTTATTGAGGTTATTTTAGATTATAACTTCCTTTTTTCTTAATTTTATTGATGATTCGTGGTGTAACCTTGATCTGTTTTATCAGGTTATGGAGATTAAGAATCTGTTGATTTTATTGAATTTTTCATTTTCTCATATTTGCAAAGATGGTAATGCTAGTGCTACTTGGCTTGCTCAATAGGGTTGTGGTTTAGAGTTTGTCTCTGACTTCATTGGGTCTAATATTCCTGTGTCTTTGAAAGGTCTTCTTAGACTTGATGTTATTTGTGTGCCCTATATTCGTTGTTGAGGTTCTTGTTTGGTTTGGTTCTTAGGGTTTTAGTGATTCCTATTGTTCTGTTTTATTCTTGTTGGTCTCTTTGCCTCTCGATTTGGCCTGGAATTTTCTTTTTTTTTCACTATTGGTGGGGGATCCTATTCTGGTTTGGTGTCTTTTGTCTCCTTGGGTAGTGGTTATTTTTTTATTTTATTTATCGTTGCTGTGATCATTCATTATTGTGCTGATTGGTGCTGTTCTGTGTGGCTGGGCTGTTGGGGTTGTGATTTTTTCTAGGGCTAGTTCACTTGTGGTTTTTGGAAGTTGATGTTGTTTGGTGCTGCTCTACTAATTGGGCAATTGAGATTGTGAATTCTTCCTGGGTCTGGTACCTTTGTGGTTGTTAGAATTTGATGTTATTTTGGTTTGTGTTGGCCTTGTCTCTTGGCTGTGTGGGGGCTAATTTTAACCTAGAGCACTTTATGATTGCTAGTTATGTCCCTTATTACATTAATTGCTCTGTTTATTTATTTTACTCTAATGACACAGTTTTTTTGAATTGATGTTGGCATTTTTCTATGGCTCTACCTATTTTAATTAAGGTTTTTGTGGATTGGGGAATGAGCTATGATTGTTCTGGTTCAGCTTTTGATGGGATTCCTAGTGATTGTTCTCCTACCTCCAGGTTCTATTTTGGGAGCTATTTTTGGCTGCATTCTTTGGCTCTCGGTTTGCCTTCCTCTGTGGTTGTTGGGTGGCCTGTGGCTGTTTGGGAGAAAGCCTAGGGCTCTCTCTAGTTTTGTTTTTTTCTTTTGGTTGGTTGTGGTCTTGGGGGCCATTGCTATTTAGTTTGTTGGTCTTCACCTGGGGCATCTGTATGGTTTTTTTTTTTTTTGTGGTTTTTCTATATCTGGCCCTTTCTTTAGTGTTGTTCTCTGCCTAGTTTTTCTGGGAGCTTGACTTGTTGCTTTTGGGCTCTATTTGCTGGGTTGTGGTGGCTTGAGCTTGGTGGTAGGATGGAGCGGCCTTGGGTTCTCCCTTATGATGGTTGCTAGTTTCATCAAATCCTGAGCTCTATATGTCTGTATCATTATTTGGATTGTTTGTGGTTGTGTGGGTTAAATTTCCTTATTAGCTGGTCTATTTTCTCTTCGTTCTGTGTTCTCCTGATTTGGGATTTTTGGCATTGATGTAGTGTAATTTGGATCCTTGGTTTTGGATTGTTAACATTGTTGTTGATAATTGGTGGGAGCATTTCTTGATCTACTATGGGAGGCTCTTTAAGCGAAAGATGTTTTGGGTGATATCATTTCTTTGTACTCTAATTTTTATTTAGTTAATTCTCAATTATACTTCTATATTATTCTGAGCTTTAGTCTATTTTTGTGCAGCTTCAGTGAATTTCAGGTGGATTTGCAGATGGCTATGATCAAGTTTTTTTGCAAAAAAAATCGTGCTTCATGTGTTTATCTGTATCCTTCTTTTTTGGATGCTTATCTTTGGCATGTACCTAGGTTATCTTGTACTTTGGATTTGTGGGGACTATCAGCTTGTAGGTTTTCTTTTGCTTTGTTTTGTAACTCTTTTGAGCATTACAGAGCTGAGGGTCCCCCTTAAGGACCTTGTAATCACTTTTTATTTTAACGTGTAGGCCCCTCTACGAGTTTTAATTAAAAAAAAATGCTAATTATACTTACATCCTAGAGTGGAATACTAGATATACCACCTATAGAACTTTAAAACCATAATCTATGTCTTTATGATTTAGTTGATATGCAGGCTAGTATTTATTTTGAAAAGATGGGTCTATAATTTAGAAATTTAAATTAGGGTTTCTAGAATATGTAAATAGGTTTAAATGCACTTGACTAATTCACTAAAAAAATTTTCCCTAACATTTAAATATTTTAAATGTGCTAATGTAAGTTTATATTAAAGAAAACAAAATCTAATTTTGTTAAGAAAATTCGGTAGCATATTGACCCTATACAACCTGAAATAGGAAGCATGTGTGAGTTTAGTGTATTTGGGAAAAAAATAATTGCATGTCATGCTCGCGGGAAAAGTAAATATAGGTATTTTAAATAATAAATTCATAGATAATAAGAGACTAAAGTATATCCAAACAAAATCGCACATAAGTAAAGAAAACTAGGGAAAAATAAAAATTTCAATGCACAATCAATGCAAATAATCACATTAATCAAATCAACCATCGAAATGTATAAAAATCCTTGTGATAATGCTGCTTAGATTTACAACCTAGGGTATGTAAGAAATAAATGGTGGCCAAGCTCCAACTATAATATGCTTGAATTTTTACACTTAGATTTGATGTAAGTCATATACAAAATGAGGATATTTATTATCTTTGATTCTTTAGGCTGTCCAAGCTCTCCATGCTATGATTATCCTCTTAAAAGACTACCAAAATACATCATCTTCAGAAGAAGACTCGTTCTTTTGGTTTTTTCAATTTACGAAAATTGACCCCATTTTTTACTTTCATGATTTTACTTAAAAATTTTTAAACTTACATTTTAAAAAAGAAAAAGTCTCTGCACACTTGTAAGGTTAGTATAAAAATAAAAATTTATATACATCACATAAGACGTCATATCATAATTGTAAGTTTGACCATGCTTTTAAATTTAATTATGGGAGTTAAGTTCCCCACATAGTGGGACACAAAGGCTTGATGTTGTTGTTGTATGGGAACTAAGTTGATCTATTTTAAAAAGATTAAAAATGAATCTTCTTATATATGCTAACCTACATTGAAAATATCTTAATTTAGCAAGACTTCTGGACAATTTCATATCTAAGATGGCCTTTATTTTTGAAGGATCAATTTTGATTCCAAAGAATATCACCATGAAACCTAGAAATGTCCCTAAGGTAACATCAAAGGAACACTTCAAACGGATTTATTTTTTTAAGTCATAGAGGTGTAACCACTCAAAGATAATTCTCAAGTCATACATTCACAACTCTTGGCTATTAGATCATCAATAAATTACTACACTTGTTGGTGGATAAGCTTATCAAAGATCCGAGTCATAGCCCATTAGTATTTTCTTAAGCATTCTTAAACCTAAAGAGCAAACCTTATAGTAATAGATTCTTATCAGTTTTATGATTGCAATGAATATTTCATCTTTAGGATCCATTTTTATTTGATTGTATTTGGATGATCCATCCGTAAAATAAAATATTTAATGCAAAGAGGTGATGTCTACTAGAGCTCCAATATATGCAATAAAAACTCATCTTTAGGATAGGCTTTATTTCCATCTATGAAGCCAATGCATATTTGGATTTGATTATTCTTCTTTTTTATTTGGACAATGTTGGCAAACCAAGTAAAATATTTCTATTCTCAAATGAAATCGGTTTTAATTAATTTTTTGACTTCAATACTAACTTTTTGTTATATTTTCAAATGCATGAACCATGGTGCTTATTTTATGAGAATAATGTATGGTTAGATTTCAAGTTTGTGGACTACCACATATGGAGATAAAATAGGCTTTTCATCATAACTCTAAGAAATGTAGTCCTTAAAATCCAAAAGGAACTTGTCTAAGACATTTCTTTTGTCCTCATTCAAAAATAAACTTATGAAGAATGATCAAGAAGTTTTTTTCAGTAACTAGGTTAATTTCTTTTAAATCACTTATGATTGATTTGATCTCCTCCTCAAGTTTGGGGTGGATCCCTAACTTGACAGCCATCTAAATCTCGTCTTCTAAGTAAAGTTTGTTAAAAAACTTGACATTCCCCGTAAAGTGATTATCAGACTCTAGATTGTTAGAAAAAATTAAGCAATGTTCATCATCATCCACTAAACTAATGTTATTGAAGCCAACACCTAATATTATATTTTCCATAGGTTCTTAAACTACAGAATTTAACCTCTGGTCAAGGTTGATGGTGTTAATCCTATTTTAGCAATGTCTTTTACACATACACAATACTAGTTATAAGGTAGTTCCACTATTTCATTCATAGAAGGATCATCAAGTTTTATATCATTCTTAAGAGTTTTTCTAGTATATGTATGGAATTTATTGGATTTATAATATATACTATAAGTAGGAGTGACTTTAACCGCCAACCCAGATATACTATCATAAGATGGTGGGATTAAAGCTGTACTCTTCACCTATCTTTTAAGCTTCTCAAAAGTAAAGGTGTCCAGATTATCTTCATCAACAAATTGGAACCTATCCTCATTACTGCCTACTTCTATAAATACTTTTTTGGAACATTTAGGCAAATTAAGGGAAACTTGCACACACATCATATATGCAAGACTCAAACCCAAAACCTCTTAGTTGATAGCCAAAGCTCCCAACCAATACACCTAGGTAAGCTATTTCTACAGAAACTTTAACCTTCTCATCATATTTATATATTCTACAACCTGTTAATTTATATCAAATACATATGATTTATCCCCTGAACTAAACTCCAAATTAATATGCATTATAAAAGTATTTGTTTGCATGTATTCTTTCTTTTAAGTTTTTTTTATTTTCTTTCATTTTGTCATTTTCTACCGCTTTCTTGAGCTCGTTGATCCATTCAACTATTTTTTTGTATAGGACGGGCAGTATACCAACAAATATTTTATTCGAGGCTGAATTCTTCTCCTTCTTATTATTCATTTTCTTTTTCTTTTTTTTTTTTATTCTTCCATTCAATATCTTCATCTAGTTTAAGGCTTTTAGAGAAGATTGTCAGCTTCTTACGTAGTTAGTAAGTAGCATATTCATAATATTCAACTTAATGAATTGAGAATAGTTGCAAATCTCCCTTAATATTATGTTCAAAACCATCACAAGATTATTGAATATATTAATAAAGGGTGGAAGGCACCATCCAATATTAATATAGCCAAGATTTACCCATGAGAGAATTACAAGAAGCTTTGGAGTTTATGAAATGAAATTTGGCTTTAGTTTCCAAGTCTTCTATTTCTAATAAGAGGTTAGTAAAGCATAAAGCCCTCCCACCTTTTTCATTAAATCCTTGTAATACCATTTTATCAAAATTGAGTTTATTAGTATCCAACCCTAGATAGACAAGAGTCCTAAGAGAGATAACGTTGACCGATATACCCTGATCAATAAGGATATGTGAAAGGTTAAACTTTCCCATATTTACAGGTATATACAATGGATGGTTATGATTAAAGGTTCAAAATAAGAATTCCTCATCAAAAAAAGTTATCCATGGAACCTCATTGAAATATAAAGCCTCTTCATATTGTATTAATGCTAACTGAACCAAATAATTTTTAGAACGAGCAGTGCATTGATCATGGCCTCTATCACTTTCTTAGACAGAACCAAAGCATTATAAATACTTAGTTTTGTAGGTGATTGTCTAAGATAAGTTAACACATTATAATCAATCTTGGGCATTTCATGATCAACTATATCTTAAGACGGTACAAGATAAGGCGGTACTAAAGATTCAGGATTAACCATGACTTGTTTTCCTTCATCCTTGGAAGATGTTCATGGTGGTAGAACATTATCACTTAGAAGTTTGATTTGTATCGCCTCTTTAAGAGAAGAGGGGGCAGATTTATCTACTAAAGTTTCAACTAGTTCTAAGTTTTCTTCTAACTGTCAGAATATAACATCTCCACTACAATAATAATAGGAGTACCTCGAATGTCAAGAATAGAGATGTCTCTACCAGAGAAGTATTTGAGAGATTCTTTAAATTTATTGAGGTTTACTCCTTCATTCTAAGAATTATCATGGATTGTGTTATGCAAGTCATTTATAGCATTTTCATCAGATATGGACAAGATATAAGCATAATCTTCTTTATCGATGATTTGGCCTTGGGAGTGATGAAATCAAAACCATACGAAGTAAGAGGTAGAAGGGATCTACTCCCCCATTCATAGAAATTATAGTTTTACTAACTACATTTTTATTCTTAGTCTCTTTCTTCATTTGAGATATGAGAAACTTGCTATCTTGGATCACCTTATGCTCTCAAGTTAGAGCCATCCCTAGGTCTTCCTCAAGAACTATCTTATCAACATGGATAAGATTTTGATCTCCCTGAGATACCTAAAGGGAAGAATGATACATCTTATTTAATATTATTTTTATGAATTATAAAATGTTATGTTCCATCCCACATTGAAATTTATAGTAAGAAAATGAGTATAAGGACATGCACTTGGCCTCTCACCCTAATCTACTAAGTACTCTTTGGAAATCACCACAACTCCTAATTTTATGTTCCATCAAGCCATTCCTTGAACACGGTATAATTTTTAAGCTCATGACCCAACATGTAATGATAAGTGCAATTGTTGAGATGTCACGACTTACCCACTTCGTAAGACCTCTTAGGGTTAACTAATTTAAATTTAGGCTTCTTTAATAATTCTTTAAGATTCTTTTATTCACCTCCCTTTTAAATGAATACACTTTATTTCCTCAAACTTATCTCTATTCTCTTTTGGAGTTAGATAAGATCAAGGTTTATACTACTGATCACTCTGAAATTTCTAAGGTTGCTAATATTATGCTGGACATGATGGATTATCTACATAAACCTTTATCGGTTGCTAAACATATCATGTCATAGAAATTTTAGGAAGATATCTACCAACTAATTTTAGGGATTGTAGATATGATTTAGATAAATTTATAATTTTTTGTAAATGTTTTATAATTTTTCCTGAATTTCGGTTAAACTGGTATGAGATTTTTCCCCTTTCTTGCTTAAGGTTATAAGTGGCTTATGACTTCTACAACTTTGGAATTTAATGAATATAAACCACAACTAAATTATATGGTGAACAAATTTTAGGTTTTTTACTATTGATTTAAAGTTTTTTATTTGGAATATTTATAGGAATTTAAGTCATGCAATTGAAGGCAAACTAAAACTAAAGTAGCTCTAACATAATTTGATCAATTTTCATGAAATCCATCAAATAATGGGTTTGAATGCTAGAAATATTAGGATTATTATTTCCTAGAGTGGGTAATAATTGATGGGATAAAATGTAAAATAAAAAAATATAGGAAGTAAAGCAAGATAAATCCTACTACTCACTCAAGTGCAGTCCAAGGAAGGATTATCCAACCCCTCCATGTTTGTTCAAGCTCCAACCAACAAAGTTTCTTCAAAATTTAATCACAAACACATTAATTTCCTTCGCTATATTTCCAATTAAATATTTATATAAATTAAATGAGATTTTTGAAATTATAAAAGAGAGGGAAAGTGGGAGGAGGTAGCCCACATTAAGTACTCCATCCTTCATGTTTGGCTTGCCACTCCACTCTCCCAAGCAAATCCTTTGTAACCTGCTTGGATGGTCCAGACTTCACTCCATCCTTGAATTACTTAATTAATTTAATTATTTTCCTTCACCTACCTATTTTGCACATAAAATCCACACGACAAGCCCTAGATATCATGCACATACAATTAAAATATCATAATTATGAAAATATATAAAAACTTAATAATAAATTATATAAATATTCATAGTTTAAGCATCATGTGTTCTTGCTCTTGCTCTTGCTCGTGCTCAAGAGGTTGGGACACATCTATGTTTTACATTAAAACTAAGAATCAAATCTTGAAGATTCATCATCATAGAAAGCAAGCTTTCAATTTCTATAGTGAATCTAAAAGAGAACTCTCTTAAAAAACTACTTTAAGGTCTAGGAGCTCATTTTCTCCAAATGGGCTATATTTTGAGTGAAAGGTAATAGTTTTACCTTGGTGTTTAATTCTATATTTACATTCAAAATCACAGCCATATAATATAATTACGATATATAATTAGGCTATAATCATACAAGAACATGACTTATTCATTTAGATACAAATGTTTTTGGGGAAAAAACCAAAAACACATAAGATTTTATCAAGCAAGGTATAGACACCTATATTAATAAACCCAAGCCTTGTTCCAAGGGTGCTAAACATACCATGACCTAGCAATTTTATGAAGATATCTACCAACTAATTTTTTATAATGATAAATTGAATATTTACATCAACCCCTTACACATAGTCTAATGAAATGATGATGAATGCAAGTATAATTGGTTATTAAAGGTTGAATATGTTTCTTTGTGATACAAAATGCACTAAAATTATGACACATAATTGGCAGGTGTCCAAATCCAAACCAAAATCTTAAAGTTATTGGTTAAACCATAAGAGTTGAGCAACACAACATCTAACAGTTATATATTCAGTTTAAGTTGTGAATAGAGAAATTAAATTATATTTTCTATTGGATTATGAGGTGAATGAATTTTTCATAACTTTACATATTTTGGATGCACACTTTCGATTTATCCTCCATCATATAAAATATAAATATAAATATAAATATAAATATCCTACCAAATCAAATAAAGTGCTAGTCCTAGGATACCAATTATCTAATATAAGTGTCCCTATTAGATATCTTAAGAAGTTTTTAACATCAGTAACTTATGATTCTTATATATTGACTTGAATATTTAGATGGAGACATACACTAAACATAATATTTAAGTCTACTAGTTATGAGATGCAATAGTGACTCTCTCATTCCCATATATTTTTTGGTTCAACATATTTTCCACTAGGTCTATCTAAATGATTAGTGGAGATCATTAGGGTATTTTTACTTTTATAATATTTTATGCCAAATTTATTAAATAATTATTTAATTTATTTTATCCTTGAGAGAAAAATTTCATTTTGTATTTTTTTTATATTAAAGATTGAGAAGTATAACAACTCAACCAGCATGCTCATTTCAAATTGATGACACCTCATAATATCTAACTTGGTATATTTTATGAATAATGCAATGTTAGATATTCCCTAAAAAATGAATTTTATAATAGAAAAGAAGTAAGCCTTTCATACCAAAATCGAGGACTCTACTTCAATCCATATTATATCATTTTTTAACTTTACATAAGATTTGGATATATTATGCTTTCAAATCTAAGAGACTATTTATAATTAAATCTTCATTTATTACACCATTCAAAAAAGTACTCTGAGTATCCATTTAATATAACATAAAACCTTTAAAGTGCAAAGGCAAGAAATAATCTATCGGTACAAAGGTCTTCTTAAAGTTTATTTCTTCTATTTAATTGAAATTTTTATAGTTAGTAATGCATTTTAAATGATAATTGATCTGAAATCATTTAATTTGTTTTTTAAAAACCCATTTGTATCCAATTATACTTTCATTAAATGATCTGGGCATTAAATCCCACACATCATTATAGACAAATTAATTCAATTCTTTTTAAATTATTTAATCCAAAATTCATCTACCAAATTTTTTGTGACTCTAATGGGTTCTATGAGGGATATAAAGGTGGTTTGGCTAACTTCATGTCTAAGAGCATTTCCAGTTATAAAGCAAATAAAAGGATATCCTATTGTTTTGTTTTTAGGGTGACTAGCTATATAATTCCTTTCTCTATGTAATATTTTTGGTTCCTTATCAAGAAAATCTAATTTTTTAAGGCCAAGTAACTCTTAATCCCATAATTCTACTATCTAGGTAGATTGTAGACGTTAGATTCATCAAATATCATATGTGCAAATTCCTCAGCTATTAGAGTTCTTTTATTAAACATCACAATATAATTTCTTGACTAATGAATATCCCAAAAATATAGCCTCATAAGAATTATCATCAAAAACATCTAGGCTTGTCCTTTTATCATTCAATATGAAACACTTATAGCCAAGAACTTGTTGATGTAATAAATTTGGGATTCTAACCTTAAGTAATACATATGGAGCTTTATTTAAACAAGGGGGATTGTTCACTCTATTCAATGCATAACATACAATATTGATAACGTCAACCCAAAAGCACTATCTTATATTAATTTAGCATAAATGGGAGACTTCTATTAATGTCTTGTTATTTGCTTTTGCCACTCCATGTTGTCGATGTGTTTTAGGTGTAGAAAAATTGTTATATATTCAAAACTTCTTATAGAAATTTTTCAATTTCTCATTTTTAAATTCTTCTCCACAATCATTGTTGATTGTAGATGCCAAAGTTTTTTTTTTTAAATCCATATTTTAAGTATTTTAAATTTAGTGAAGGGGTCACTTTATGTGCTATGAATCTTATCCATGTGAATCTTACATAATCATCTGCAATGATAAAATAAAAAAGCTTATCTTCAAGACTTAGTGTACTAACAACGCCAAATAAATCTATATGTAAATTTTCAAATAATTTTGATGCGATGGTATTTTTAATCGAGTGTTTTAACCTATTTTTCAAGCTAACAAACATAACATAAATGGACATTAGTGAATTCGAGCTTTAGTTGTGATAACCCAAATTTTTTAAATGATTTGTTTTTTTTTTTTAATTGAAAAATCTAAATTTTAGCACCGTGCCTTACCCAAGAAGTAAGAGGTGGAATGGAAGGAAAGAGAAGACATAAAAATAAAAAATAAAAAAGCTTACATTAGCAACAGAATTGCTTCTACATTTTTCTAGAACTTGCTTAGATTGTGATAGGTGACTATGACCTTATTTCTATTTTCAAAGATTTTGATTTCAACTATTTGATTCTCCCCAAGACTAATTTTATTGCATTTTCCCTGGATTTTATTTTGGAGATTTTGATTATAACATTTCTGAATTTCACCACATAAAATAGAAATTTTTTTATTTTGTATGATTTTCTCTACATAGAATTAAGTATTTTTTAAGCATATTATTAATACAAGCATTAAAAATAAATATTTGTATGTGGTTGAGACTGACTTACCTATATATGATGGTGGGCTAAAAAACCTCCCTTTAAATATGTAATTTGGTGTTATCATTTGTTGATTCACATGATACGGATTGAGAGTTATAAGAAGATGATTACTGTGTTAATGAGCAAAAAGTGACAACTCTGTTTACTATGCTAACAATTTATTGATACTGATACGATATTGGAAAAAATACCTAATAAGCCTGAATTTCTTACTTTTTTAGCATGACTACTAAGATGTATGTTATTGAGGCATTTTCCTATTATTGTACAGATTTATCATTACTATTGCAATTTTACTTATACTAATACGAATACCAATATTATTAATTATGATACCATTTACTTATTTATTATATTACGTCGATATTGATACTACTATTGGTATATTATTACTATTGTTGATATTGTTATTGATTCACAGTATTGTTTACTAATTTATTAATATTGATTATATGACATATTGAGCATGTGATTATGGTACTACACTGATACTGATATAAAATGTGATTACTATTATTAGTTTAGTACATTGATATTAATGGTCGTGATTTATTGTATTGAAATGATTTACGATAGTCTTTATTGAAACTTTGGTTTTATAGATCTATATAATTCCTTTATTGATTGTCAGTGATTAATAGTACTAATATGATAAATATTTTATTGATTCAAAACCAATAATCTTTTACTAGTATTCATACTATTATACTGTACTGGTTTTCATACTGTATTGTTTTACTGTTCATAGACTTTACTTCTACTGCATATGAGTTTTACTTTTTTTAAACTAATTCATGATCATAAAATTGTTAGTGCTATGATTTGAATACTAATCTACTTATTGCTCCTTTATCATGCAATAAATTCAGTTGCAAGATTTGGTGAACTCTTGGGCTATTTAGCTCATTACATGTGATTTAAATGATTTCATATCAAAGAAGATGATCAAGAGTGTGAGTCTGGTCAGGATTCCTCAATTTTTATTTCTTTTTCATTTTAGTTATTGATTTATACTCAAGAATGGAAGGATATGTTATTATTATATGATTCTTGAATATTGTATATGATTTATTATTGGAAAAGAAATACAAATGTATATGTTGATGTTTTGATCGATAATTGTATATCGGCTAGTATTTATATTGTTAAAAAAAATTAAGTAGCTTTGGTTATGTAAATTATAAGATAAAAAGAATTCTTCCAAATTAAATTTTGGGGTGTGACATCGATATCCCTCTAACGAGATCTAGGTGAGTGATATTCTTAAGTGTGCTCATATTGATATTAAATAGTCTCTTATGCCACAGCCGAGACTCATCTAAGGTTATTTTAAACAATGGATATCCTTAGAACTCATCAATGTTAAGCATATGAATATTATTCATCTTAAATCCTTATAATCTATTTTTTTTTTTTAGAATCAATAAGCATATATTTGAGAAAAAATTTATGTCAAACCATTTATCTCATAGTTAATTGATATATAATAAGCTATGTTTAAGATCAGTCTACTAAAAAATATTTTCAATAGTAAAATAATAAATCTTGCTGAACTTACCATTTCAATATACCTTCCTTATAATGTTGTTGCTATGAGTTACTTTGCGACTACTCTGGGGTTTGAATGCTATATACCTTCCATATGTCCGTAGCACCTGCTATTCAGGTAGAACATGCATCCACTAGTCCAGTTGATATTTGAGTTACAAAGTCATCTTTAATCATTAAGCATAAATTGCTCTTCTTCTTTGTGCACTCTTACAAAAGATTCTAGGTCCATCTCTACTTTTTTTTTTTTTTTTGGGGGGGGGGGGGGGGGAGATAAAGGCCAAGCCTATATATTTTAAAAGAAGAATGAGGTTGCAAAAAACCAGAGCTGCTCAAAAGGGCACAAAAAGAATTGGAAAAGATTATGCCTGTAACCACATACACAAAAAAAGAAAACAGGAATCAATTAAACCCAAACTGAACATGCTTGGAAGCAGCAGTCACGAAGAAGAGCCTAAACCTGGCAAGAATAACATCCCGAGAAGTAGCAACCCAGCCGATAAACACCAAAAACCTTCACAGGAAGCAAAAAATAATCCATCCAGCCAAATCCACATCTGTAGAATCTGAAGAAATGGGAGCAGCAAAGGATAACAGGCAAATAACCCCCAGAGCCAAGACTCAGTAAAATAGGCATAAAGCCATAAGAAAGCATCCCACAACCCCTGGTTGCCCGCAGGCCATCCAAGGGGTACCTAATATAAGGGCACATTATTGTCCAAGGCTAAAAGAGCCCCTTCAGGTAGAGACGAAATTGAAATAAGCTCCAGGCAATTGAATAGCATAAGCAGGCAACCAACCAACATCACAATAATGCCATGAGATGCTCAGAGTTTTTCCACTTGCTAATTTTAGAAAAAACCACTGTTTTGATTCTTAATGAAGTGGATACAGCACAAAGCATGTTATTGTCATACCTCCTCTCATTTCTTTCTTTCCAAATGAAATATAAAGAGCAGCATATAATTAAAGAGTAAAATTCTTTTCATCCAAATTTAAGTTAGCCAGATCAGAGAACCAACTGAACAGATGTAAAATGGTCAGCCTAAGAAGCAAGGGAGAGGAGCCAGGAATAACATTCACCAAAACCTCATAAGAATAATTGCATTCAAAAAATAAGTGGGAAGTGGTTTCATTGTGAAGTTGGAAGAGAGGGCAGCAAGGATCAATCTAAATATTTCTCGAGAGCAAGGCCTCAGCCATTTTTAGCCCGCCAACAAGAGAGAGCCAGGCAAAGGAAGAATATCTCAACACATGCTTTTGTGCCAAATATAGCTATACCACTGAGAAATGGGGATATCATCATAAAAATTTAAGAGAAACTTTGAGAATTTACCATCCGTTAAGTCTTCCCAAACAACATTGCTGGACGAGGCTTCATTAATAGGTATAGTATTGATGATATTAGAAACGCCTAGATGTGTAATTTGAGGGATAGACCAACAATTTCCAGCAATTAAATCTTTCACCTTAGCATTAATATCATACAATTGCAACAATTCCCAACCACCTTGGATAGAAGAATGAGTGGAATTCTCACACCAGTGATCCCAAAAGAGGGAAATAGGAGACATAGGATTAATCTTGAATATGAAATAGGATTTAGCCTTAACAGCAGTCAAGCAAACAACATAATCATGCATTTGTAGATTAATGTTTGATTGTTTGAACTCATCCATCCCCTCATAAGTAATGTAAATTATACTCAAACCTCTTACCCATTTTACAAATGTATATACAAAAAAAAAAAAAATTCAAGTATTTAGAATTAACTTGTTTAGTTTTCTTGCATTCTTGATCCAATAATTAAAAGAGATATCTACATAATTTTCACTATCACTTTTGTATAGAGGTGTATATATCCTATTTGGAGAAAGTTCTACATGTGATATTCTATGGATTGAATAAAGCAAGATATACTAGAATTTCATAAATCAAATAGAATGTTATGGAATAAGAGACGTCATATAATACAATACCCATCTAAAGTGCTATGATATAGCTACCTTAATTTAAAATTTTAATTTCGTTTAATTATACATTTGAAATTTTTGTTTTTTTATGAGATAAACAAGCACAAATTTTATAAGAAATATAAATTTTAAATTGAAGGGAACTGTTATCATTATAAAAAGTATTAATCCATAATGCAATAGATCAAGCAAAGCAAATAATAATAATAAGTAAAAAAAAAAAAAAAAGAGTACATAAAAGTTGTAAACTAATTTTTTAATGTTGTTTGACACTAACACTTAAGTTCACCGCTTGAGACCTCCACCTCAACAGTTCACCACTCTCCTTCAACCACCATCGAGTGGAAAATCCCCTCTCCTTTATCTTTTACTCCAAACTAGATTGCTACGGCCAAATATTTACAGCCATAAGCTTGAGATCTCTATAATCTCTAATAAAAACATGATAAAATAATAACTCTCCATAACAATAATAACATACTAGATGGCTTGAGGTCAAAGAAAAACAAAAATAATAATGGGTGCACATCCTCTCAAGAAATTTTCCTCATTTAAAGTTTTCAAACAAGAATATTGAAATACTCTCACTTAAAGTACCCTTCTGTTTAGATTTTTCAGTCTCAGACATGTTTTAAGATTTTTTATAAAATTTTATATACATATCACCCGAAAGTAAAACCCTAAAATAAGCTTTACTAGAAAATACAGGAAAATCCATTCAACATACAATAAAATTAGTTCAAATAGAAAAATATTATGAAAAGCAAACTTTGTTCAATTGTCTAGTATGATTAGCAAATCATGTAGTATAATTACTTGTCATATTAACATTTATTGCTCATTTAATTTTCACTTTTTACTTAGATTAATTTATAAATGTAATTATAAATTACAGTATGTATTTTACAGTATAATTAACTCAAATGTTTGTGTTAATCTAATTAAGAAAACAATCATATAATGCCTATTTATTTCAAATTAATACTAATCATACAATATGATTATTATTGTATTGTACAATTGCTTCATGATAGTAAATTTATATATTATTAACTGGTAGATATTGATCTAATCTAATATAAAATATAACTTGAAGATTCATTTTCTCGAGCCTAAAAAATCAAGTAGAACATGCAAACCCTTACCTATTCCGACGGCGAATTAATAGGATCTAACTATGAAATTCAAGGATTTCCTAAACTATCCCAGGGTAACGAAATGAATTGAGTAGTGGTTGATCAACTAATAATCCTAAATGGTAGGTTCGCTAGCTTACTTGTATTGTTTGGTTGCATGGAGTGCATGAAGCCATCCTTTTCAATCAAAATGGTACTTCACATCCAGGTCATGTCAAAAAATTTATGAATCAATGTGAGTTGATTTGAGTCCAGTACAGCTTTCCACCTACAAATGAATATGCAATTTGAACGGATGATCTAAAACTTAGAATGCCAACTCATAATTTGTATTCCCGACAATGGTGATGTTTTAGAGATACATTTGCCTCTAACAGGGTTAACCAATAACAATAGCTCTAAAGGTGTCATTATTATGTATTAAAGTGTAGATTGTCTCTGTGTTATATTATACTGAGAGAAAAGACTTTCAGTAGAGCCTCTACGGGTAGACAAGGTGGCTAAATAGATCAAGAAAATTAAAAGCCAACTCCAAGCAGCACAATATCAGCAGAACAAAAAGTATCATAATAGAAAACATAACAATGTACATTTTGTTGTAGGAGACTAAGTGCTTCTTAAAGCTAGCCCCAAGAAAGGAATTAAGGAATATGGCCGCAAAAGGATAACTTAGCTCATGATTTATTAGAATGTTTGAGATTTCAGCTCAGTTAGTTCCAGTTGCTTACCGACTAATCTTACAACCTCAACTAACCAGACAGTAAATTCAGTTTACTAGAATATACAAATTTTGATAGTATATACAAGCTAATCAATTTGAAACAATCATGAGGTCCATTTCATTCAAAAAAAAATTTTTTTGCTCAATATGAACATCTAAAGCAACTAGTTAGCTAGTCCATCACGGTTATGTAAGACATGTAATGATTAAAAACCCTTAACTTGTGGAATCATAATACAATCCTTAAGTCTTGAATTTGTAAATATATTTTCTTGAGACAATTATTAAGCCAAGATATTATAATATTAGGATCTCTTCTGTCCAAATTTTAATAATATTTGATAGCAAATTAACCAATTTTATACCCTCCTATACGACATAATCTCAGCCAATAAAACCAAACTTAAAAAGACTATTCTAACAATAACATGGAAAAAATGAGCATGCAAAATTTGATGAAGGGCTTGGATATGAATGTAGAAGAGATGATTGGGATACTTAGGGGAACCACCCCCTTGGGGAGGAAGAAATTATGAAGGGAACAGAGGGAACGGAGTTGATCAGAGGGTAAGGAAGCTGAAGATGCCTATTTTCGAGTGAGATGATGCATATGGGTGGATCTACAAGGTGGAAAGGTACTTTACTGTCAACAGGTTAACGGAGGGGGAGAGACTGATGGCAGCCGGGATGTGCTTGGAAGGGAAAGCTTTAGCATGGTTCCAGTGGAGGGATATGAGGCGACCATTAAGGACCTAGAGGGAGTTTAAGGATTGCGTGTTAGAATGTTTCCAAACTAGCAGGGGAGGGAACTTGTACAAGCAGTTCTTCGCTTTGATGCAGAAGGGGACAATGATGGAGTACCGTGAGCAATTTGAGTAGCTCGCCAATTAATTGGATTGGCTTCCAGAGTCTGTACTGGAGGAAAACTTTATAGAGGTATTGAAACCAAAGATCCTCGTAGCAGTCAGAGTGATGAGACCTCGGGACTTGGGAGAGTCTATGTAACTAGCTCAGTTGGTGAAGGATCAGAAGCACCTGAAAAAAGAGCATGAGGCAGTAGTTCAGGGGGCTCGTATAGGATGACCACCACCTTTTTGGCACTCAAGGAGCCAGCACTGGATACTCTTAGGGAGACTTCGAAGGAGAAAACTACCGAAGGAAGACCTAGAGATAACTTCAAGAAGCTCACAAAAATAAATTTACAGGAGAAGAGAGCAAAGGGGATCTATTTCAGATGTGATGAAAGATATACACCGGGGCACAGGTGTAAGGACCGAATTCTTTAGGTTCTTACTATTTGTGATGAAGAAGGAATGGATGAGGGTATTGTCTTTCCATCTTATGGACAAGGTGAATCTTTGGGAGGGGAGTATTGTTAGACCGGTCCATTGGACCAATCCAGCCAGTCCACACGAGACCGGCCCAGCGCAACAGAGGAGGAACCTCTCTGCCACTTGCACATACCGCATATGTCGCGAGATCTATGGGAGCTATTTTGGAAGGTTTTTTAGGGAATTGGGAGGGAAATTTGAATGTAGGGACTATTTAGGGATTTCTTTTTTATTTGTATGCATTAAATAGTTTGTTTTCTTAAGGTTATGTCATCTTAAAGTTGGCTAAATTTTGAGAATATTTTGGTTTCTTTGGGCTCTAAACTAGAGATTTGGGAGAGAGATATCCTCCTCTCAAATAGATGATCACTTGTATCTTGTTTATTTTTCTTCCGTTAGTTGATTTTTGCAATAAAATCTATTGTTTCCCTTTATTTTCATTGGAGTTTGGAAGAGTTTTCTTGCTATTTTTCGAAGATTAATAGGAAATACTTGAGATCTACAAGTGTTTCCTATCAAATACATCCTAAATATTTCAAAGAAGCATCATTGTAAATTTGAAATTCTTCTGCTCCTAATGAAATTGCCAACACTGGTGATGTAGTCAGATGCATCTTCAGGGCTTGAAAGTTCTTCTCACATTTTATAGTTCATTCAAATTTAAGATTCTTTCTCATTAGTTTGGACAAAAGCAAAGCAATTTGTGAGAATCCTTTAACAAATCTTCTATAATATCCAGTCAATCCTAAGAAGCTTAATCATTTTTGGTGTGGGTCATTCTAAGACTGCATCACCTTCTATGAGTCTACTGAAATCTCTTCACCACTTATGATATGTCCCAATAATGTAATACTTATTAAACCAAAACTCATATTGAGTCTAATGATCGATAGGGCACAAAGCCCTCTGTTAGCTAAGGTCGATTCAAATTTGTCTCCTTAGACGAATACCCACCCTAAGTCTACAAGGTACCCTTGGACGAAGCAACCCATGGCTGCCGACAAGGATCCTTCTGTCAGGTTGGGTCAACTACCTCCTCTGACTAAGTAGACCAGGGATCACGATGACTCGGGAAGATGGAATCATAGGATCTTGATTGGGTCCATCATCTATTCCCTAACCATCCTTTTAAGTGTAAGATGGTGAAATTTTCATTTTAAATATAAAATCTTCCAACTTTACAAATTTTCAAATCCAAGCCCAATGCTATTACTATATGCCAGATAACACGTTTCTCTATGTATCTGATTGACGACTAGCCTTAATCGAAAGTTATCTCTTGTTATTGGGAGGGGTAATTAACTATAGGGCCTTGCGCCTATAGGAATCCAGAACTAATATCATAAAGACCTCGCAAAATGAGGGCGAAATCTCTGGGTAGTGTTTTATCTACAACCTCATCTAAATTCCAAAATTTACCCTGTAACATATTTCATTAAAACTCCCCCCCGAAAGAAAAGCAATAGCGGGCGGAGGCCGGGGCCGAATTTTCGGAGCCCACAGTTTTCCTTTTTGTTTCTTACTTTCTACAGACCTAAACTTTTAGACCAATTGATATGTGAGTGGATTAAATTTTTATGATGAATGGGGTTGACTATTTTTTCAGCTGTAGGGAAATGAAAAATAGCTATTGAATATGATTTGGAATTCAAAAAGTTTAGGAAAATCACACTTCCAATGTTGGCAAAGAGGTGAAGAGGGGATGATGATGATGATGATTTCGTAATTTGGTTGAGACTAGAGCATATAGTTTGATGTGTGGGGCTTAGGATGGGATGATGGTTTAGCTATGATGAGTTTAGGATGCTTAGAGATGATGGGAGGAACAAAGAGTTGTTAAGTGGCGATCAGGTGTGTAAAGGTTGGGGATAAACAAGAGGATATGAAAGGGTTTGCCAAGGATAAGAAATACTTTTTATGGGCTGAAGGCATTCAATAAGGCAGCTCCAAAAAAAAACAAAAGAAGATAAAAATAAAAGGTTAAAAAAAAAAGATAAACTAGGAATATATCCAAATTCGTTAAAAGAAACGGGAAGAGGCAAGCTACCAGGAATTATCTACTAAACCAATGACAAAGACAAGGAATGTACAATTACAACTCAATTAATCGTCAAAAACTTTATTACAACATCCTTCATCAATGCCTATAAGCATTACATGAGAGAAAACAAAAATTAAAATGAGAAACTAAGAGTTGGTCGCTTCAAGTTCAAGATTAAGAGGGTCAAATTCTTTTATGTTCATGCATCCATTAAAACTTTAAAAGACACCTCATAACTCTCCATTCATGCATCTAAGAAGCTAAGTTATCACCAAAACACAGTCATTACAGAGTAGCTATCTATACGCATCTTTACGATATAATAATAATTAGTAGGAGCGGAGCTTTTTACTTGGTCATATTTACTTGGTTAACTTAATTGAACACGGATGCATGAACATATTTGCATGGCTGCTAAATATTTAACTTAGCTATTTATATCATTTTATTCACCAAATTATATCAATAAAATAAAAAATAGAAAAACGTCAAAATGGTCGCTACATTATTTATACACGGTCATTTTAGTTCCAAACTATACATACATTCAATTTAATCTCTTAACTCAAATATAATTGAAGATAACCCTCTTTTGGTTGGATCAGATTTGAAAGATAATGAATTAATTTAGATTAGATTAAAAAGTAAAATAACTAAGTTGAACACATTAGCTGTTCTGAAACTAGAACGGCCCCTCATACGTAGTCTAGGGTCTATTTTGATACATCTTCTCAAATAAAAAGACAACAATATAAAATAAAAATGGTTAATTACTATTATACCTAAATAACAGCAATAGTTCAATAAAGACTGCAATTACAAACAAATAATCTAGCAAGTTATGATCAATTTTGTCCACTGGCATTATTATGGACGCATCATTGAAATATCAAAAAGATAATTCATTTAGAAAAAAACAAAAAAAATCTCATTTTGCCAGTCATCATAACAAAGCCTTTCATAAAATAATAATAATAATAATAATAATAAACATAATTTGGTGGAATGCACAAATGTATCCCAATTTATTTCGACATAAAATGAAGTAGCTGATTCCTTATATATAATTATATAGTTATATCATAATTACAGCCCGAGAGCTCCAATAAAAACTTGTTGCTTCTCAGATGTGCAGTAAGAAAATGAAAGATACAGTTTATCACCTCAAATTCATGCCTATCTTAATAGTACCAAACTCCAACTCAAATTTGAGAGTAACAAATTTTTAATCATTAGAAAGAATTTGGTAAGTGTCACGATCATAAAAGTTGTCTGGAGGGATAGAGGTACTGAGGAGATACAAAACATTTATATTCACTATAAAGTTATTTACCATCCGCCACTTCTCACACCCCTCTAACATAATTGAGAATTAGAAAGATTAAAAACAAAAGCAGACCGAACAAAAAATTTAAGATTAACTCCAAGTATGGAATCCCAAATAATCAAAATATGCAGCTCATGTAACTTTTCTCCATCAACAACTTGAACAAAATAAAGTCTACTTATCTTACTGATAAAGCCTAGTGCCACCGATTATGGCAGTGAACTAGAAGATAACACAAATTTAGGCAAAATAACTAAATCTCAATTAGTTAAATTTACTTCTCTAAACCTCTCTATTACCAAGAAAAAATAATGAATCTCTACAAATGTGCTCCAATTGAATTAATTAGCCAACTTTGGATGGCTTTAAAAAATTGCTAGGCTAATATATTTCAAGATTAATCGTCAATAAGAACTAATAATAGGCAAAATACTAGCCACTAATATCTGATGAAAATAGATGGGCTAAAGCAAACAACAATAAAATAGATGTGCTAAAACAAAAAATTGATTTACTAAGGTTTGCGACAAGATCTTTCTTGAGACGCTCAACCCTAAAAGAGAATCCCTGATAAAAAGAATAATGATTGACAAAAAGATGGGTAAGCTACACAACTATATATATATATATATATATATATATATATATAAGGGTATTCTGATATATTTTATATTAAAATGAGACTAATTTTACAATAAATATCTTTAATTTCACTAAGATTATCTGATGAGGACATAAGCAGTAGATTTTGTCGCGTCTATCATTGGAGGAATCGTAGATCAACGGCTATAATTCAGAGTCTTTATTTATGATACATTTTATGTATTTCTTTTATTTATATTTTAGTTCTAACCTTTGAAACCATGTGAGGTCATTTTAATCTTTGAGCTTCTTTTATTTTGGAGGCCTATATATTAAGGCCTTAGTCATTGTATTAGGTTAATGATGTTTTTGAATGAAAATTTCAAGCATTTGTATTCTTCATTGTTGTGAGCTTTGAGAGAAGAGAAAATCCTAGGTGAGGGTAAAAGCATTACCCGTCAGCCAACGGAAGAGTTCGGGGCTCACGGTCTATCTTCCCTTCCCTCTCCATATCTCCGGTCACCCTCCCCCTTCTCCCTAAACCGAAGACATCCCTCTCCATCTCCACCACAGCCCGCCGGCTCCCTCCCCCAACTTCACTCCAAACCGCCATCTTCATCCCCTCTCCACCCCAAACCCGCCTGCCTCCCCCTTTCCCACACCCCCTTATGCCACGGCTCAACCTCCATCACCAACCGCCTCCCCGTTGAACTCCAATTTCAAACCAGACTTCCTAACCAGTCCCTCTCTCTAGCCGCCGACCTAACCAGTCCCTCTCTCTAGCCGCCGGCCTCTCCTCCAAAAATTTTGAATTTCAAATTCAAAATAGCCTCTTAATTACCTTCCTAAATTAGCCTATTGTTGGTAATTTGAATTCAAATAGACTTGAATTTCAAAACCTTTCTGGATTAACAAATCTATTTTGGAAGCCTTCTCCTAATTCCTCTAAATCTGGAATTGTTTTCAGATTTAATTTCCAATCTCATTTAATGCTTTGGGCCACATACATCGAATGTGGACATCCCTCCCTCCCCCTCCTTTCTGAACAACTACGAAAACTGAAAATCTAATCTTAGTGAAACATTAAATTATAATTGCAACGTTTTGACAACTTTTTATTAAAATCCTGCAATTCCTGTTATTGTTTCACATCATTATCACTAAAATTAAAAGATGAATACAAGTAAATTATTAAACATGCAAAATAATAATATAACTAATTTATTTGTTTGATAATTCTAGTGTGTGCGTCAATATATATAAAGGTATCCTTATATATTTTATATCAAGATGAGGTTAATTTTATCATAAATAACTTTAATTTCAGTAAGACTACCACTAAAATTAAAAGATAAACAAAACTAAACTATTGAACATACAAAATAATAATACAACTAAATTATTTGTTGACTAAATCTATTGTATTGTTTGATAGATTAGTTGCATTTGTCTATTTTAATTTAGTTGTATTATTTATTATTTAATTATATTTAGGGATAACATGGACGTGTGAAATTAAAGATACATATAGTAAAATTAACTCCATCTTAATATAAAAATATCAGAATATCCTGATTTTTTTCAAATTAAGCCCCTATGTTTTCTTTGAAAATCAAAACTACAGTAAGATTGAAACTAGTAAGTTCTCTTGCCATTCAACAACATAAAAAATACTAAGCAGAAATGCAACCTTAAAATTGACCAAACAATTTCTTCAAAAATTCAGATTAAAAAGGTCTCAAGATAAAATATCCCAATTTAGTCCTATGTATAACACACAAGCTAACTTTGCCTTTTGTGAATTCAAACAGGGAATATTGCCGATATATGTTTTCTTTTTCTTTTTCTTTTTTTTTTTTTTGGGTAAAAATGACATGGCTATTTATAATATCCTTAATTTAGAAATAATTATTAGGTCACTATTATTGTCCAGTGTAGACATGCAAATAAAACTGCATAGATCAACCCTTCTCAAAATCATGCATTGCCGGAGCATCATATATTGACTGTGAAAGAAACTTAGCTAAGAATATTAGAAATTTTTCCTAGTTACATGAAGTATATAGGAATCATTTGCTGCTTGGTGGATCAGGAGGACCTCTTGAGATGGGAAAAGCATAAGAAGTAGGTTTGGCTTTGGCAATGTCCACAAATATAACCCTCCCATTTAACACCTGCTTGCAATTTCTCAATATTTAGTTCATGAAGAGGATAGCAACCTAATTGATTTAGTTTCGCTCGTTTGATTTCTCACCTTTCCATTCATCCGCTCCAGAGCATTCTGGGCATCATCTTCAGATGCAAATGTTACAAATCCAAACCCCTTCGGTCTATCAGAGACTCTATCCATAACTATTTTTGCTGCAAATTGTAGAAATAAACCAAAGTAGATTAGAAAAAATATGTAACAAAGTGAATTTCATTAGTCAGGTTTATGACAACATAAAAAAATTGTTTTAATTTTTCTCTGCACCTGAATTTCAGAAAGATATAATATTAATGTTCTTATTGTTAGATGTTTAGTAGTGCGCAAAAGGGTCACAGAAATGGCCTCAAGTATTGCACAGTTATTTGGTGATTTTCGCTTTACGAGGGAAAATAACTCAATTAATTTTACCTTCAACCACTTGGCCAAATTTTGAGAAGGCCTCAGTTAGTGTATCCTCGGACGTGTAGAATGAGAGTCCTGAAACCATGAGGAAAGGTAGGTGAAGGATGCAATAGCTCTAAACCAGTTGAAATAGGCTCACTCTCACCTATCCTCTCAGTAATGCAAGAAGTTAAAGCCAAAGTAATTGTAAGTCAAACTGAGGTTAATTTCACATTATTAACTAATCGTTCATTTAGGGCAGCTGCAACTCTCAGGAATAGAAGTAGTAGGGTTGCTTTGACGAAAAATAGTTTTCTTTTTTTAAAAGCTATTGAGAGTATTATAAATTCTTTTTTGAAAAGAATGGATATAGCTAGCTCATTCACAGCAAATCAACTCTAGAATATCTGATATATTAAAAAATTACTATTCATCACAAAAAATTCAAAAAATAACAAGAAAGTTATAGCAAAATAAAATTAGCAGTATTTCAGGAAAAAAAAAGACTTCGAAAACCTACTCCAAACAAACCCCAAGTGAAGAGCAATACTTCTAAAGCCTACATTTCTTATATGAAAAGCAAAGCTACTTCAAATGCCCCCCCACCCCACTAAAGCGTATATGGCATTTGCAACTGGTTCTTTGTCATATGTTTGACACAATTAAAAAAAGATAGCATAAACAATACACTATTTTATCTTGGGATTGCTGGGTGTGAGTAAAAGGAGGCTTGAGAAGCATTTTATTTATATGTAACAAGAAGCTTTCCAGAGTGTTGCACATATGTGACACCTATCACGGTACCAAGCATTAAATTAAATAGAAGGATGGCAAAATCAAGCAAGAAAGATGAAAACCAAGCTAAGGGAGTTATTCCATAGTCATTCATTCTTGAATGAAATTTTGGTTATGTAGCACTAATGATAAAAAGATATATAAGCTGAAGATTAAATCATCATAATTTGCATCATCATCATCATCATCATCATTGTGAAAACCCGAAAAATGCCGTTTCAGACCTCACACGCTTTTCAAAGCGCTGCGACGAGTTTTAAGTGAAAAATTCAATGTTATCGGATTTCGACGGGAATAATTTTATAAAATTCTATGCAAAATTTGGAGCGATTTGATATATAAAATATATATTTAATTTTGTTTAATTATGGAGATAAAAATTAAAGAAATCTCATAATACCTATTATACACCTAATAAGTATTAATGTCGAAATTGCTTAAGTGATGGCAAAAGAGTACTTTGGCAATCCCTAACTCCCTAAATGCATGAATAGGCCGATCCCTCTTCATTCTTCTCCACTCATTTGTTCGGCCAAACCGAAGGAAGAGGCGGAGGCGAGAGGGAGACTCACGGACTGGAGGCTAGGACGATGGCTCCGGCGGCGGTTCCCAGCGGCCGGACTTGGGGGGAATCGAAGAGGGAGATCCAAGGAACACTAAGGTATGATTATAATTAAGCATATCTCTCTTTTTCCTAAGATTTTTGGAAAGAGAAATTTTAGGGTTTTTCTTCAAAAATGGGTTTCTTCCAAAATACATTCACAAAGATGTTTCCTAATGATTTTTGAAAGATAACTATGGAATTTGATTTAAGTTTTATAAGAATAAATTGTGTTTTGTAAATTAGGGTTTTGTAGAAATGAGAGTTTTCTTTGAGATAAGCTTAGAGAAAAGTAATGTGATGTTTTTAAAACCCTTATGTGAGTTGCTTTTATAAAAATATGGATTTTTGAAATCTAGGGTTTATCTGATTTTGTTTTCCTATCAAAATGCCTTTGTAGAAAAGTTTCTATTTGAGATTAGGAACTTTTTTTTGGAAGACGGATTTCTTTTGGGGAGATATTTTGCATGCCCTAATAGTTGGGGTTTTCCAAAAGCTAGAGTTAGGATGAAATCCTAATTCTAGTGAAGATAAAGTGGATTTAGCATGGTTTAAGTGAGGGGTTTTTATAGAAAAACCAATGCTTGATGTGTTGATTAGCTACATGCTTTGCCTAGGGTTTTTCTTTTAAGGTTTGAGGGAGGAAACTTATGCTTACACATTATGTTTTGTCATTTGTAGTGTTTGATTTCATAAGAGGAAAAGGGGCGTAAGGATTTTTGGAAGTTCGCATTGTGGTGCACGGATTAAGGTGGGTGGAATGGATGTTCTTATAAATTTTAGACAAATTTTCTTTCATTGCAAATTACATTGAGATGACAAATTCCTTTATGCTCATTATGAAACTCTTATGGCTTATATTCCCTTGTAAGTTTATGAACACTTGAAGCAAATGCAAAGGTTCTCTTTATGTAAATGAACAATTCATGAATGAATCCCATGCTCATTTCTTTACTCTTATTATACATGTCTTTCCTCTTTACATGCAAAAGCACACATAAGCATATCAAGCATGCATATCTCTAAGAAAACATACACTTGGTTAGTTTATGAATGATTTATATAAAGTATCTCTTATGGTTATATAAGTAATAAGTGTATGTGCATGTTGACACGGGAGTATCACATGGTAAAGGAGGCTCTTATGAGCCATGGTAAAGGATGGTTCCTATGAACCAATGGAAAAAGAAATGGCCAAATTTTATGTGCCTGATCAGTATAAGTGATACTCCCGAGACGGGTGTTATATTTACATGTTAAACTATTATGAATATTTCATATTCATGTTATGCATTTTAGACTATCATGTGAGGTAAAATGTTAAAGAAAAAATGGAAATGTTTTGAAGGAAAAAGCACTTGAAAGTTGAGGTAAAGGTATGTATTTCCTCTAAGCAAAAGTTTCTTTATGTTGATGTTTCTTTTATTAAAATATCCAAGTATGATATAGTTTTTTTGTTTGATTCTAAGTTTATTTGAATTCCATTCATACCTATTGAGTTTATGACTCACCCTTGTTGTGGGAACACTTTTCAGGAGGATCTAGGAAAGGATAGATGGCAGACCAACTACCGCGCGCTTACCATCGTCTCGGCAGATCCTTTTGAGTTTTGATATTTTGTATAGAAGGTTTAGAAATAATAAGTAAGAAAAATGATTTTTGGATCCCTTATTATATTTTGTAAACTCAATGTGGAATCCTTATGTTGGTGCTTTGAAATGAGGAAATGAAAAGTTTTTTTTTATTGGAAGATTCTTTAGTGGCTCTTTCAGTTTGTTTAGTACATATTTTGAGATATGTTAATTGTTTATTGTGAAGTTTCTTTTATCTTCATCATGTCCGACCTCTGTTCCCGCCTCGCACTTGCGAGCTAACCGGGCCGGATCGTGACAAGAGTGGTATCAGAGTAAAGGATTTGAGAATGAGGAAATGAAAAGTTTTTTTTTATTGGAAGATTCTTTAATGGCTCTTTCAGTTTGTTTAGTACATATTTTGAGATATGTTAATTGTTTATTGTGAAGTTTCTTTTAACTTCATCCTGTCCGACCTCTGTTCCCGCCTCGCACTTGCGAGCTAACCGGGCCGAGTCGTGACAAGAGTGGTATCAGAGCAAAGGATTTGAGAATGAGGAAATGAAAAGTTTTTTTTTATTGGAAGATTCTTTAGTGGCTCTTTCAGTTTGTTTAGTACATATTTTGAGATATGTTAATTATTTATTGTGAAGTTTCTTTTATCTTCATCCTGTCCGACCTCTGTTCCCGCCTCGCACTTGCGAGCTAACCGGGCCGGGTCGTGACAAGAGTGGTATCAGAGCAAAGGATTTGAGAATATTGATTTTATGAAAGAACCAATAGGATGATCCTATAGGTTAGAGTAGGTATAAGATGCTTGTGTTATTTATTGCTTAGATTGCTTTGTTAATTTATGTCTCAAGGCTGAGGAACCTGAACCTGATGTCACTGATGGCAACACTGGAGAGGTCAGGAGGGAATTGCCATCAGTAGTGGAGCCTCAAGGCAGTAGCATTAATGCTACTTTGGATTCTTTCACTCAAATGATGGCGGCTATGACACAGATGATAAAGAATACTCAGACTCAAGCTGGAGGCAGTGGAAGCACTGTGATGGACAAGAATTTAAAGTTATTCCAAGATATGAAGCCACCATCATTTGTGGGAGGTGGAGCTATAGAGGCGGAGGATTGGTTAATGAAGGTTGAGAAGATTTTGGAGGGAATGCTATGCTCTCAGGATAGAAGGGTTGCCTTAGCTGCATATGCTTTCAATGGGGAAGCAGAAAGATGGTGGAGAAGTCAGTTGGAAGAAACTTTTGGTGGGAGACCTAGCAGCCAAATATTATGAGAGGAGTTTGTCAAGGTATTTAGAGATTGGTATGTACCAATGACTGCTAGGAGGTCAATGCAAGACAAATTTAATAGATTGATGCAGGGAGATAAGACCATTACAGAGTATGAGGCTGAATTCACGATGCTTTCTAGGTATGCCTCTCATCTAATTCCTAATGCATAAGAGAAATACCACCGCTTCCTTTATGGCTTGAGGGATAGCATTAGACAGCCATTGGTTCCCTTGGGTATTGAAGATTACTCTACTTTAGTTGAGAGAGCACGAAAGATTGAGCTGGATTTGCAAAGTACTCAGAGGAGAAGAGATTTTCAGAAAAAGAAGAATTCTGAAGAGGATATTCAAAGCAACCAGACTGAGGGATCAAATGGGAAGAAGCCCAAGTTTAGTTCTAGTGGAGGCAGTGGTGCAACTGTAAGTAAAATCACTGAACCTTGTGCTAAATGTGGCAGATTACATAAAGGTGAATGTCTGATTGGTTCCAACACTTGCTATTGGTGTCATCAGCCTGGACACATAGCAAAATATTGTTCTGCTTTGACTCAGAAGACTTCAGGAGAAATGAGATCAGTTGAAGCACCTTCACAGAGGAATTATGGAAAACCCAAGATGATAGAACCATCAACTGCAGGTTCAGTGCAAAATCAATCAAGGCAGAATGTTAGACCGCGAGTTTACACTTTGACTCAGCAAGAGCCCGATGAATCTATAGATGCTGACAATGACAATTGAGATAGCTTTATAGTTTATTTTTAGTGACTTGCAATGAAAAACCTAATGTTTTGGTGTTTTGGTTTTAGTAGTTTATCTTGTTATGTTGTGTTGAATGATTCGGAATTGATCAGATTATTTTGCTAAGATATTTCAGATGTTTAGTTTGTTCCGTTTCAATGTTGAGGTTTATGCTAATGAAATGAAAGCTGTTGGGTTATTTTGCAACTAGAAGTTATGTAAATTTCGGTGACGAAATTTTTATTAGGAGGGAAGATTGTGAAAACCCGAAAAATGCCGTTTTAGACCTCGCACGCTTTTCAAAGCGCCGCGACGAGTTTTAAGTAAAAAATTCAATGTTATCGGATTTCGACGAGAATAATTTTATAAAATTCTATGCAAAATTTGAAGCAATTTGATATATAAATAAATATATCTAATTTTGTTTAATCATGGAGATAAAAATTAAAGAAATCTCATAATACCTATTATACCCCTAATAAGTATTAATGTCGAAATTGTTTAAGTGAGGGCAAAAGAGTACTTTGGCAATCCCTAACTCCCTAAATGCATGAAGAGGCCGATCCCTCTTCATTCTTCTCCGCTCATTTGTTCGGCCAAACCGAAGGAAGAAGCGGAGGCGAGAGGGAGACGCACGGACGGGAGACTAGGACGGCGGCTCCGACGGCCGGACTTGGGGGGAATCGAAGAGGGAGATTCAAGGAACACTAAGGTATGATTATACTTAAGCATATCTCTCTTTTTCCTAAGATTTTTGGAAAGAGAAATTTTAGGGTTTTTCTCCAAAAATGGGTTTCTTCCAAAATACATTCACAAAGATGTTTCCTAATGATTTTTGAAAGATAACTATGGAATTTGATTTAAGTTTTATAAGAATAAATTGTGTTTTGTAAATTAGGATTTTGTAGAAATGAGAGTTTTCTTTGAGATAAGCTTAGAGAAAAGTAATGTGATGTTTTTAAAACCCTTATGAGAGTTGCTTTTATAAAAATATGGATTTTTGAAATCTAGGGTTTATCCGATTTTGTTTTCCTATCAAAATGCCTTTGTAGAAAAGTTTCAATTTGAGATTAGGAACTTTTTTTGGGAAGACGGATTTTTTTTTGGAGATATTTTGCATGCCTAATAGTTTGGGTTTTCCAAAAGCTAGAGTTAGGATGAAATCCTAATTCTAGTGAAGATAAAGTGGATTTCGCATGGTTTAAGTGAGGGGTTTTTATAGAAAAACCAATGCTTAATGTGTTGATTAGCTACATGCTTTGCCTAGGATTTTTCTTTTAAGGTTTGAGGGAGGAAACTTATGCTTACACATTATGTTTTGTCATTTGTAGTGTTTGATTTCATAAAAGGAAAAGGGGCGTAAGGATTTTTGGAAGTTCGCATTGTGGTGCACAGATTAAAGTAGGTGGAATGGATGTTCTTATAAATTTTAGACAAATTTTTCTTTCATTGCAAATTACATTGAGATGACAAATTCTTTTATGCTCATTATGAAACTCTTATGGCTTATGCTCTCTTGTAAGTTTATGGACACTTGAAGCAAATGCAAAGGTTCTCTTTATGCAAATGAACAATTCATGAATGAATCCCATGCTCATTTCATTACTCTTATTATACATGTCTTTCCTGTTTACATGCAAAAGTACACATAAGCATATCAAGCATGCATATCTCTAAGAAAATATACACTTGGTTAGTTCATGAATGGTTTACATAAAGCATCTCTTATGGTTATATAAGTAATAAGTGTATGTGCATGTTGACGCGGGAGTATCACATGGTAAAGGAGGCTCTTATGAGCCATGGTAAAGGAAGCTCTTATGAGGCATGGTAAAGGATGGTTCATATGAACCAATGGTAAAGGAAATGGCCAAATTTTATGTACCTAATCAGTACAAGTAATACTCCCGAGACGGGTGTTTTATTTACATGTTAAACTATTATGAACATTTTATATTCATGTTATGCATTTGAGACTATCATGTGAGGCAAAATGTTAAAGAAAAAATGGAAATGTTATGAAGGAAAAAGCACTTGAAAGTTGAGATAAAGGTATGCATTTCCTCTAAGCAAAAGTTTCTTTATGTTGATGTTTCTTTTGTTAAAATATCCAAGCATGATATAGTTTTCTTCTTTGATTCTAAGTTTATTTGAATTCCATTCATACCTATTGAGTTTATGACTCACCCTCATTGTGGGAACACTTTTCAGGAGGATCTAGGAAAGGATAGATGGCAGACCAACCACCGCGCACTTACCGTCGTCTCGGCAGGTTCTTTTGAGTTTTGATATTTTGTATAGAAGGTTTAGAAATGATAAGTAAGAAAAATGATTTTTGGATCCCCTTTTGTATTTTGTAAACTCAATATAGAATCCTTATATTGATGCTTTGAAATGAGGAAATGAAAAGTTTTTTTTTATTGGAAGATTCTTTAGTGGCTATTTCAGTTTGTTTGGTACTTATTTTGAGATATGTTAATTGTTTATTGTGAAGTTTCTTTTATCTTCATCCTGTCCGACCTCTATTCCCGCCTCGCACTTGCAAGCTAACCGAGCCGGGTCGTGACAATCATCATCATAATTTGCATCATCATGATCTAACAAGACCCGACACAAATCCAGTTCGTGCAAACATGACATGTGTGACCATTTATTATATGGTCCATATAGTTTGCTCATGTCAACACAACTGAGTTAATCCGAATTTAACCCATTTAGGCAGTGGGATGTTAACTAGTCAAAAGGACTGCATTTTAGACCCAAAAAATAAACATATAATTTTCTTGTTGATTTCAAGTTTTGATCTCAATTTGAAGCCAACACAAATATTAAAAAGGAAAACATTTTAGACCCTAAAATGACCTATATATTACTCGTGTCAATCTAAACCCAGATATTTTTTTGTTGTTTCTGTGAAAGATTGTGCGTTCGAATAATTTATTGACACCTCTACGAAGAACCTCTTATCTAATGTGTTATAGATATCAAATAGTACAAAGAGATACTAAATTTCACAACTATATCATCTGCTAATATAATAACAAATCTATATTATTGACAACAAAAATATCAACACTTCAATAATGGATCATGTTCTTCATTTAGAGTAAGTTCAAAATAATTCTTTCAAATCCTCACCTAAGGAAAATAGAAAACCAATGTTTAAAATTACACAATTGGGTATTAAGGTGTTTTTCATTCGTGAAGCAAGGCATAAACCTCAAGGTGTTTTGAGGCATAAGCCTCAAAATTCAAAATTTATGTAAATTGAAAATAAAGTTTGAAAGTATTTTTTTTATATAATACTCAAATAATATATTAGAGGATAATATATTAGTTTCTATTGAAGTATTAAGTAACAAATTGGCATATATTTGAAAAGAAAAATTACACAGGCCATAAAGTGACCAATAATAAATAGTATGAAATATAATTGAAATCAAAATATTACAAATACAAAATAATATAAAATATAAGAATTACATAAAAGTATCATATAACATCAAGTTTAACTTTAAATTTTTTTTTTCTCAATTCTCTACTCATTCATATTTAATTCCCAAAGAGAACTGAAATAGTTGGTAATAACTCATAAATCATATACACTGTCATCACTAACGGGGGTTTTATTTGAGTCGTTGTCATAACAAATTGGTACCTCCCCTACCTCATACTGTAGAGCTCAATGCCTCTCAAGCTACTTTTTTTCATTTATTTCAATTATCTTCCTCTTTCAAAAATGTATGACATTAACATAAAGATGAGATTAATACTCCAAAAGTTTTAGAAGAGGAGGTGGTGGCGAACTGCAGCTTTCAAGTGATCCTCAACGACGACTACAACGGTAGTGGTTGCGGTGAAAGCAGCGGGCTGGAGGTCAAGGTAATTGAGAGAAAGTTGGTGCAGCTTAAGGGTTCATGAATGCGTGATTTGTTCGGGGCTTTATTTTAAATTTTAGTTAAGTTTTGATAAAAAAAATATTTAAATAGGGTGGCATGTATGCCTCACACCAGCATGACGAGACCTGCTTCAAGACGAGCCTGTTGACCTGCATGTTATATCCAAAGGAAACAAAAAAGGAAGCTCAAAATTAAACCTCATACTTGTCAGATCCTCAAAATCTTGCCAAAATGGCGCCAATTCAGCGCCGTTCGCATCGCTTCCCCGCAAATCCTATGACGACAGCTTCGATCGCTGATTTTTTACGCCTTTAAAAGCCGAACGAACGAAGCCTTCGCGAAACCGTTCGCTACCTCTCTTCGACACAAATGAAGCTCCCGATCCCTCTCCCACAACCTGCCCTAACTCCCGTTGCCTACTCCGACCAGAAGACCCAACCTCCGATCCCTCCAATCTTCCACGAACCTCTTCCTCTAAGCCGAATCTAGCAGCCCATCTCACAACAGATGTCCCGCTCCTCTCTTGCCGCAGCCTCACAGACTCCCGATCCGTAGAGAGAGAGAGAGAGAGAGAGAGAGAGAGAGAGAGAGAGAACCCCTACTGCCTCCACCTCCTCTGCCCTTCGCCCCATTACTCGGCCTCCTCCTCTTGCCGAGACCAAACCGACGCCTCTACCATCTTGCTCCAACCCGCCTCTTACACAGCCATTAGGTATAGGTTTTTTTTAATATTTATTAATTACTATATACATTAAGTGTTATTATTATTATACTTAATATATTTTGAATATTAGTTACTATTGTTATATTTAGTATATTTGATATATTAGTTATTATAATACTGTATTATTATTATGATTATCGTTAGATATAATAATAATGATAATTTTAACAATAATAATAATGGTTATTATTATTATTATTATTATTATTATTATTATTACTAAGTTAAGTGTTGTAGAGATGAGGATGCTTAGGTGGATGAGTGACCTGACCCTTAGAGATAGGATACGAAATGAGCATATACGTGAAAAGGTTGGAGTAGCTCCAGTGGAAGATAAGATTAGAGAGAGTCGCCTTAGATGGTTTGGTCACATTAATCAGAGGCCTTTCGATGACCTAGTTAGGAAAGTTGATATATTAGATTTGACTTATGTTAAGAAAGGTAGAGGTAGACCTAAAAAGACTTGGTTAGAAAATATTAGAAATGATCTTTCTTTATTAGATTTAAATGAGAATTTAACTTTTAACCGGACACAATGACGAAAAAGGATTCATGTAGTCGACCCCACATAGTGGGACAATATTTTAATTATATTTAATTATTATTAAAAATAATTAGTTTCAATTAAAATAAATTATAATTAATCTTTAATTATTATGGTTAATTATTATCATTAATAATTAGCTATAATTGTAATTATAATTAATTATTTTAATTTAAATTGATCAATTATTAATTATAATTAAATATGATTGATTATTGTAATTATGATTAATTATTTTTAAATTATAATTAATTATCATTAATTGTAATTAATTACAATTAATTAATAAAAAAATCTCTCTTACCTCGATGTGCGTGTCGAACTGGCAAACCGCTCATATAAGCTTTTCTCTAGCGTTGTGGGAAGGGAACCCGGCGCGACACCTACGACGAGGTAGATGAACGACCCCTCGGCTCCAAAATCTTGTCGATGTTCGTGTCGAGCCGGCAAACCGCTCATACACGCTTTTCTCTAGCGTAGTGGGATGAAAAACCGGTGTGGCATCTACGGCGAGACCGGGATATTCATAAGTACCCGCTCGCAGGGAAATAACTGCTTTTCTTATAACAGGTACCGAAGACCCATATACGCCTTTCTCTGGCATGGTGGGGACAAAAATTTCACGGCCGCGGCGTCCTCATACGAGGGCACCTACCATACACGCTTTTCTCTAGCATGGCGGGAGGCCCAATTTTTCGAAGTTTTCCCCTAAACGGGGGAGACGCCGGGAGGCTGCCGAAATTTCGGGTGAACGCCAAACTACATTTGGACCTGATTTGGCTCAAATGAACAACGGACTTGTGAACTCGGACTTGAACTAAATGGACCTAAATGAACTTAAACTCAAATGAATTTAAAAATTATAAGACTTGAACTTGAACTTGCATTTGATTTGAAAATCAAATGATATAAACAAAGATTTGAACATTTGAACAAAGTGAAAGAAGACTTGATTTGGGACTATAGTGGGCATGAACTCGAACTGTACAACATCAAGAAGAACTTGGACTGAACAAGACTATAGCAAAACTTGAACTTTGAATGAAAAGTATGGAATGCAATTTGATGCCTAAAATGGGACTTGTAATTTGGTAAGATGATAAAGTCAATCGTACAAGCAAGAATAAGGTAGAGGATGTGATGATATGCTTGTAAGATTTCCAATAGAATATTGGGGAATGATCACCTCAATTAAAGTGCAAATTCTATTCAACAACATCAAGTTTATCATACATGCTATAAACCATTCTTGAAGACAAAGAGTTTACAAACATAGGTTGTCTACAAGCAAAATGAGAAGATCACAAAGGGGATGACCTATTTGCTACCAATACAAATATGATCATTCCCGATAATATCTACAAGCAAATAACCTCAATTGCAAGCAAACACATGAATCAACAAAGGATCTATAATGTGTGTAATAAACTATTCATGAATAATATCAAGGATCATGCAACTGGTGATTTGAAATGATTGCAAGGACAACAAGGAATTTTTCATATACATAATAAGTCTACAAGTGCTAATCAGCAACAAGCAGTGGACGCTAGGATACCCTTATAGTCAAGAAATGTGCAATGATAGTTGAATGCACCGATCTTCAGCAAGTAAAGGCAGGTGGAATGTAGCAAATACAAGCACTTACGAGTCTTTGTAGGATACTGACCATATAAGTAATATATTACTTACAAACAAGTATAGAAAGAATTGTGATAAATACAACTCGCCATCATCCAAATTTTGCAAGCAATAAAAGTCAAAGGAGATAAATAATTTGATCACTGTTAAAGGAGCAAAATTCTTTAGCAAACATATCACCTACAAAAGATGGCATCTAATGTGCAACATTCAAATGAATCCTACAAGCAAGGCAGTAGAGGATGTACTAAAACGACCCAAAGCCACAGCAAAATGCATGAAGAATGTGACAAATATAAGTTCCTACGGGCCGCTGTAGGAAACCTATTATACACCTAATATGTCGTCTACGAGAATAATGCAAGGAAACTATAGTAAACATCAACATCTACTGGTAAAAGCAGAAGATTTGTTAATACACTACGATCCATCTACAGAAAGCAACATGTAGTGTACAACAGTCTACCTGTACAAAGCAGCAAACAATTTAATCCACAAGTTGCTACATCATGCCACCGGATCTGCAACCTTCATACAAGCAGACAGAAGGCGTCTACAATCTACAATGCCACGCCACTGGATCCGCAGCATTCATGCAAGCAGACAGAAGGCGTCTACAAATACTTTCAAAGTACCCCCGCACGTGCATCGTAGTTTGTATACACATAGGTACACTAAAAGGGATAAAAGCAATCATAAAACCCGCATGGGCCCCGACGAGTGAATTATTGGAACACACGTGACGTCTAGGGATGCTGCGTGGGTCAATAAAGTTGAATCTGATCCTTCTAAGCAGGTAAATAGAAGTCGACAAGCTTCAACAGATAATTACAAAATGCCCCCAAACACCCACATAGACCCCGGCGAGCGTGTTATTGATACACACGTGACCTAGGGATGCTTCGAGGGTCAATAAGTGAATTCAAGTTCGAACCCGATCTTTCTATACGGATCAATAGAAGTTTGCAGGGTTCGAACCGTTAAACAAATATACGATTGTGGTGATCGATATGTTTATTTTAATACATTCATATTATGCCTTCAAGGCCTATGATTATATGAATTCACTAATAAAGGCATAAAGCCTACGAAACCTGATCTCCTATCAGTAAGTTGATAGGGTCGACAGGGTTCAATCAACAAAGAGAAATAACCCCTTATACCCCGATGATGGCCGTATTGAATGTTTATCTCAACCGAAGGGGTTTACAAATATTTTCAAATGCTATCCCAAATACCCACAAAAAAATCCAAAAATCTCAAAATGCCAAAAAGATCATCCAAATCCTCGATATTTAAATGTGAAAATAAACCATTCATTGCTTAAAGCAAAAACTCATCCACCCTCCGTAATAATTTTGAAATTTACTTACGTTCACTTAGAGCCAAATGCCTAGTCGAAAATATCACTAGGATCCATTCTCAAACAATCTCCTGCCAATAAGGACGTGGTACGTGTCCTCTAACCGGCGGTTTTGCCGCCAAATGGCACCGCAGGATAAATGGTTATAACCCGGGGCCCTCTGAACTGAGTGGTTTTGCAGCCAAAAAACACCATAAAATACCGGTTATGGCCAGAGCCAATACGCTCCTTTTTTTTTTTTTTTAAAGAAAAAAAAAAGATATGATCGATAAGGCACAAAGTCCTCTGTTAGCTAAGGTGGATTCAAATTTGTCCCCTTAGACAAATATTCACCCCAGATCTACAAGGAACCCTTGGACAAAGCAACCCATGGCTACCGACAAGGATCCTTCTGTCAAGTTGGGTCGACTACCTCTAACTAAGTAGACTAGGGATCACGATGGCCCGGGACAATGGAACCATGGGACCTTGATCGGGTCCATCATCCATTCCCCCACCATCTGCTTTAAGTGCAAGATGGTGAAATTTCTATTTTAAATATCAGATCTCCCAAACCTTCAAACTTTCAATTCAAAACCCATGCTACTACTATATGCCAGATACTACGTATCTAATTGACGACTAGCATTAATCGAAAGTTCTCTCTCATTATTGGGAGGGGTAATTAACTATAGGGGCTTGCGCCTATAAGAAACCAGAACTCAGATCATAAAGTCCTCACAAAATGAGGACGAAATCTCTGCGTAGTGTCTTATCTACAAACCCATCTGCCTTCCAAAATTTACCCCGGAACTTAGTCCGTTAAAACTCCCTCGCCAAAACAAAAAGCAACAATGAAGGCGAAGGCCGGGGCCGAATTTTCGGAGCCCGCAGATCCTTAGCCAAGTTGAGGCACAAGTCTCATAAAAAAAACTCGAGACATAAGCCTCGAAACATGTTTTACTAGAATTGCACTGGACAGGCCTCAAGGCAAGCCTCAAATTATGCAATTTTAAACAATATGGAAAACATCAAACCTTTGATTAAACTGCTAGTCTCCTCCAAGAAAACTTTCAAACATTCCTCAATAACTTCAATCCTCAAAATCCTAAATTATTTTATAGGATATATTCTTAGCTTAAGTTAAACTAGAAATTTTAATTTCAACATTAGACTAGATAAAATAAAAAAGAACTCTAGAATGACGAGAAGATTTTGTTTAGGCATAATAGTGACCACAGAAGAAACCATTGATAAATCTACTACCCTAAAATCATTTTTAGGTGAACCTCTTAAATATTTAACTTGGATTGGTTTTGTTATTGATGTAGACAAATGGGGGGGTCAACTCGTGTCCAAAATAAATCAATTTTGGTTTCCCTCGAGTTTACAAGCTCAATCAAAATTGAGCTGAAATTTTAGCTCATTTATGAGTAGGTCTTTAGTTCACTTATTGAACTAAGGGTTAGCTCATTATTAGCTAACATTTTAGTTCATAGTTATCTTTTTATTAAATGGAATTTTTATAGTTTTTTAATGTCTTAATCTAAGTTGTCTCTTGGGTTCCAAAAGGGCTTTTGGAATCCCAAGAAAGTTGTTTTGATTTTAAATGCCATGGCTCCTTGGATTTCCGGTCGGCTGTAGTTTTCCGAGCCTGGGGGGTTTTCCCGTGGCTTTGGCGCCTTGGTTCCATGTGGCCTCTTTGGCTCCCATGGTGGTTCCTTCGGTTCCTGGGCTTGGGCTGTTTTCCGTGAATGCAAGGGGGGATTTTCGTGCTTGTGTTGCTTGGAGTCGTGTGTGAATTCAAGGCTATGTCTTTTTGTATTCCCTTCTCATACCTATATATATGGGATGGATTGTAATGTTTTAGGTGGTGAATGATATGTTATTTTTGAAAAAGCTATAACCTGCGGGTTTGCTTGGAAAAGCTTGCGAGCTTTGTTCACCTTCTTTATCATCCCCTCCGGAAATCTTGCGAGCTCTTTCCAACCTTCGTCTTGGCTTCTAACCTCTTTCGTCTCTCCGCAAGTGCCACTCCATCTGTATTATTCTTCTCAAAGTGAAGCAAGTTTAGGGTGTCTGTAAGTTTGTTGAAGAGTCCTTGTAAGTCTTTTAAGTGTTCGAGTTGTTGTCTGTAAGTTTTTAATTTCTAAATTTGTTTTAGATTTGAAATGTAAGAGTTTGTTCTTCTTAGTCTTTACCTTCTCCTTTGTCTGATTGTTGTGTGTGTGTGCCATACCACGTCTTGTGGGCGAAGTTCCTCGAGTGCCCCATCCCCCGGATTTCTTTGCCCACATCATTTTTTTGTCTTTTTTCATTTTTTTTTACTACTGAAACAAGACTAAAAAAACAAGACTCAAAGAAAGACTTAAAAGACTCAACCTAAAAAACTCAAGACAAGACTAATGACTAAAATAATGTAATCAAAAATTTGGGAGAGGGACCCAAATTTTTTATCACAAAAGAAAAACAACTTCCTATATAAAAGAAGACACAAAATACCCAAAAAGAATAGATAACTTAGAAATTTTAGAACAAACTCTTACATTTCATATAAACGAACACTTTTATAAATAAAGACTTATAACTCTTAAAATTAAACGACTTACAAACAAAGACTCTAATAAGACACCCTAAACTTGTTTTACTTAAAGAAGAAGGATACAGGTGAGGTGGTCACTTGCGGAGAGACGAAAAAGATTAGAAGCCGAGAAGAAGGGTGGAAAGAGCTCGCAAGATTTCCAGAGGAGGTGAGAAGAAGTGGACAAAGCTCGCAAGCTTTTCCAACAAAACCCACAGGTTTACATTTCCAAAAATCATTCACATAACTTACTAAAACATTCACAAACAACTCCTATTTATAGGGATGAGAGGGGAATACAAACAGCCACTAAAACATTTATTTAAAAGTTATTAAATAGGGAATATGAAAAGCCAACAGCCATTCCAGGAAACAAAGCACCAAAGCCACGGGAAAAGCCCCCATACACTCACGGGAAACAGCCCAGCCAGGAATCGAAGAGGCAGCCGCAAGAACCAAGGAGCCAAGGCACAGAAATCCAAGAGCCAACCGTGGGAACCAAGGAGCCAAGGCACGGAAAATCAAGAGCCATCCACGAGAACCAAATGGACAACAAATGGGGGAATGAACCTCAATTTATGAGCTAAAAAGGCTCTCAACTAGACATTAATGAGCTAATATCTAGTAGAGGAAAGCATTTATGAGCTTGAAACATAAGAAGAGGCTCATTAATGAGCTGATTCAAGTAAAACTTACAAAATTTTCAACTCAACTTGTTTTGACCCATTCCTTGCCTAATTCAAACTCCCCTTCTTGAAGAACTCATCTCCCGATGAGTTAGCTTTTTCTTTCTTCGAAGGAGGCAAGGATGGTGCATCCAGCTCTTGAATTTTTTTGCTTCAAAAATTTTGGCACTTGAGTGTAGCTGCACTTGAATCTTGAAAAGCTTGATCTGAATCGGGTCAAAAGAACTTTCTTGTGGCGAGGTCCATTGGTTTACTTTCTTGCTTGCTTTCCACTTAATGTTTATTCAACTTGACTTAGAAAGACACAAGACTTAAGACACAAACCTAAGAAGACACAAAATAAGACTCACGCACAACTATCATGACTCACCAAGACATACAACTTGACTCAAAACAAAACTAACATGACACTAAGACTCATACAACAACTACTATGACTCACCAAGACTCACTAGAACTCACAAACAAAACTTACACACAAGACTCACAAGACTTATAAGATTTACGCAATAAGACTTGACTTGACAAACCAAAACAAGATTTGACAAACCAACCCTGAACTTCCTAACTTGCTCTGATACCAAAAATAATGTAATCAAAAATGTGGGAGAGGGACCCAAATTTTTGATCACAAAAGAAAAACAACTTCCTATATAAAAGAAGACACAAAATACCCAAAAAGAAGAGATAACTTAGAAATTTTAGAACAAACTCTTACATTTCATATAAACGAACACTTTTATAAATAAAGACTTACAACTCTTAAAATTAAACGACTTACAAACAAAGACTCTAACAAGACACCCTAAACTTGCTTTACTTAAAGAAGAAGGATACAGGTGAGGTGGTCACTTGCAGAGAGACGAAAGAGATTAGAAGCCGAGAAGAAGGGTGGAAAGAGCTCGTAAGATTTTCAGAGGAGGTGAGAAGAAGAAGTGGACAAAGCTCGCAAGCTTTTCCAACAAAACCCGCAGGTTTACATTTCCAAAAATCATTCACATAACTTACTAAAACAGCCACAAACAACTTCTATTTATAGGGATGAAAGGGTAATACAAACAGCCACTAAAACATTAATTTAAAAGTTATTAAATAGGGAATATGAAAAGCCAATAGCCATTCCAGGAAACAAAGCACCAAAGCCACGGGAAACAGCCCATCCAGGAACCGAAGAGGCAGCCGCAAGAATCGAGGAGCCATGGCACGAAAATCCAAGAGCCAACCGTGGGAACCAAGGAGCCAAGGCACGGAAAACTAAGAGCCATCCACGGAGAACCAAAGGGACAACAAATGGGGGAATGAACCTCAATTTATGAGCTAAAAAGGCTCTCTACTAGACATTAATGAGCTAATATCTAGTATAGGAAAGCATTTATGAGCTTGAAACATAAGAAGAGGCTCATTAATGAGCTGATTCAAGTAGAACTTACAAAATTTTCAACTCAACTTGTTTTGACCCATTCCTTGCCTACATCAGTTAAACATAATTAATGATGTGAACATGCAATCTCTATCTCACTCAGTTAATTACTTGTTAGAAAAATATACTTAATTTTAATAATCTCTCTAATAGGTTTATAGTCATTAGTTTGACCCATGTTCAAACCAATATTGGATATTCCAATATACCTTAGGACCTGTAAGAGCATTTCCTGATTTTATCCAAATGTCCCTATCATCTAGTCAAATTTCTCCTAAGGGAATTTAACCATTTAATTATGATGATCTAACCATAGTTGACCATTGGGAGAGGCTAAACCCGTTTAAAATCATAATATGACCTAATAGAGCCCTATTTAGTTCAACATCAATTTAAAACTTGGAATTAGGAAAACCATCTTGACTAACTCCTTGAATAGGTCTTAATAGATTAATGAGATCCTTAGAAAGGTAACTAAACATTTGGAAAGTTCCAATTGAACCATACTGAACCTAAATTAACCCATTTGCTTTGATAAAGACCAACCGTATCAAAAACTGCTCAAAATGATTGCTCCAACAAACTTCAATTGTCTTAGGAAGATTCTAATAAGTTAATCATAGTTATATTGACCACACTTGACCCATTGATAGGCCAATTGGTTAACCTAGCTATTACTGATCTTACTTAATCACTCAAGACCAATTTGAACTGTTTAGGCCTCGATTGTTTGGGCTTAATTACTCTTTTTCTAGTTTGAATTGACGAAAAAGTTATTGCTTTATTGTTTGTTAATACAACTTTTTTAAAATATCTTTTCCTATACCTCTGCATTTATGCCGATCTGAAAATTAAAAAAAAAATTTGCTTGCCCGTTCTAATACCTCTATTTAAAAAAGAAAAAAAGAAGTCGAGGAACCAAAAGAGGCCTTAGTCAAAGTGGGCATGATTATAGGGATATAAATTGCTAGTGTCGAACATTGATTTTTAGATAGTTTTGAAACATTTATGTTGAGATGGCGTTGAATGTCGATGTTGCGATTGCATCGAGTGTTGTTGTGAAACCCTAGTTGTGATCTACAAATAGAAATGAAAATGGTATATACAAGGAAAGGTATATTGAGTGCGAGCAATTGATTTTGGGCTATTGAGAGGAAAAAAAGTTAATATTTTTTTTAATAAATATAAATTTGAAAAATAAGAAATTATATTTAAAAAAATTCATTAGATAGTTATGATATGGGTGTCGAACACGCGTGTCAATTTTATTTTTAATATTTTTTTATCGGATAAGTCTTTGGCAATTCGATATATATCAAAGGCGTGTCAAGCGCATTATGTCTGATACGTGTTGGACACTGCATATCTCATTGAAGAGAAAAGTTCGTACATCATAGGATTGACCCAATGAACCAATATGACCCTTTCTCTCAAGTTCTAATCACTTAAAAAAATTTCACCCATTTAAAATCCATTGGATAAATTCAATCAAATTTGAACAAAATTTGACCTTTCATAAGATGTCCTTACATGGTTTATAAACAATTAAATCTTTAGGAACATTTGATTTGACCATGATTAATCACTTTTATCAAGAAAAGTCAAACCTTGCCCATTTGGAATAACTTAAACCAAAAGAACATAGGACCATCAAAAACCTCCATTTCATTAGAGGTCCATAAGTCAGTAGGAGACCTTAGGTCTCAATTGGCCTCTTGGTTTTGCAAATTGGTCAACTAAACCCAAATATCACAAAATGAACATTTAAGGATTCAAACTTGCAAACCTCAAATTAATTTATTTAAGTAAATTCTAAGGTCTTAAAAAGTTGTTTCTAGATGAAATGTATCCTCCTATAGCCAATAAATTCATTGATTGGACCAATTAAGTTCAATTAACCAAATGGGTCAAGTGAGCCAAATTGGCCTTAAACACTAAATTATTTTAATCAATTGGGCATGGAACTTACCTAGGATGATTATAACATGACACAACTTTGGTCAACCATGCTTGACCACAAGTTTGACCATTATTTTTCAAATTGACCATTATTTTTCGAATTGATCAATTCAACCCATTAAAAAGACCTACCCTATTCCAAATAAGATCAACCTAAGGAATATTTAAAACTGGATTGAATTAAAGCTCATCGATATAAAATGGGATACTAGGAAACTAACCCTAATTTGATTCAATCCAATTGACCCATTCAAATGGGTCAATTTGACTATACGGGTCAACATTGGGCTTAATTGGAAATTAAGTGAGAGTTTAAATCCACTTAAAAAGGGATTTAAATGGAATTAAATCTTCCATTTAATAGCTAATGAAGGATAGAAACTTTCCTAACAACCCTAAACTTAGATGACGCCTCTAAACATACCATTGGTCAAATAAGGGTTAGAGGGGATTAGGATTAGTACATATGGCAAATAGAAAATCTCTGTCTATGCCAAAGCTAAGTAAACTGCCAATTCCTTCTGCTCAAGACTCCAGGCATCTCCCCAACAATTAATCAAGTCAAGTGGAAGAAGATCCAAGGGTAGCACCATGAACTAACTATAGGAGACTCACATCCACGATTGATTTGAGCCTATAATAACAACCCATGGAGGAAGAGCTACGGGATCTACTCCATTTTCCCCAAGCTCAGTGGAAATCTCCATAGTCTTCAGCTAACTTATAACATTCAACAAGCTTAGCCAATGAGTTGAATCAAAATTGAATTTGTATCTCGATCAACCTAGTAATCTCACACATATCAAGCCAATATGATTAAGGATTATCTTCATCCATTTCATCATGTCCACTCACGCAGGTGAATATCCTCAACCCTAACCTTAGGAGAGTGCGATCCATGTGTTAACTCAGGACCTGAGTAGGTGAACCTAACCCCTCTCCTTGAAGCCCTAACAAACCTCAAGGAATCTTAAAGATAACACACTTGCAGGTTGTCTCTAGAGTGTGAAATTAGCTTGGCTAAGGCTCGGATCAGCTTACTCAGACCCAATCCAAGCTTTGGGTCAAATCCGTGTGTGTGTGGTTTTTTTTTTTTTTTGGTTCTAATCCATGTGTGACAAAGAAGATGAAATAAGAACTGTTTAATCTATTTTAAAGATTGAACAGCTATGATTAAGTCAAATGATTACATGTTCCATCCATAGGCCTATTTAATAGGAACTTTCTTTTTTGTGCCAAACCATTGAACCATATCCTACAAAATTTTAACTACAAGTGCAATAGGCCATAGGGAATCTAGGAAAAAAGTTGTCATACAAATTTTTTTTCTACTTTCCATTTTTAAAAAATCAACCTTCCTCTATTTTAATTACCAAAATGGAAAATTTTCAAACTCATTTGGAAGCTTAATAGACTCCATTAAGCCTACGATAATTATCTCATGTCATGGCTAATCTTACATTGCATGTTATGATTTTTAAAATCATTAAAGTCACTATTCAAAAATCCTAGTAATTAGGATTTGAATTTAAAACTTCAGAAACATTATGGAAGGTGTCTTGCATATTGAGATAGTTCATTGAATTTTCCTACAATTCAACTACCCATACTTCCATAGGAATACTCCCTATCATATTGTATATGGCCAACCACCTCAAGTAACTCTTCCTGATGAACAGGGCACTTTAGATATGGAAGCTAAATAAGTGATATTGTAGCATCAAAATATATTGTTATAACAGGTAGGAAGACTTTGCATAGGACAATGAATCGCATGAAATAAATTGCAGATAAACGGTAGCAAGATGAGTAGCTGAAGGTAAGAAATTTGGTTTTAAATTTTTAATAAAAGTACAATTTACAACTATATCATCAAACTTTGGTAGCCAGACAGGTCTATAGTAAACTGAGTCTACAATATTATGGGTTGTATTTAATAGAAGCGAAGGTTCATTTAATAGCTTATTGAATTGGGTAGCCAAACGAAGTAACAATGCACCTTATTTTCAAACCTTTTAAAGAAGCATTTAATTTGCATCCAGCCACATTGAGTTCTCAATTCAAAGAAAGCCAACCGCCTGTTTGCCCTTTAACAATAATGAATCAACAACAAGTGCAATGCGAAAGAGCTAACGACCTTCAATTGCATGATCAAATGTGGGCATTCTGAAATACGTTGAATTGATATTGATTGAGGGTTATAAGCTTCATGCCTGGAATTCGACCTTGCGGACAAGGTCCTTACAGAAGTGGGTATATTATTGTAAATCCTCAACATCAACAAGCAACTAAAAACAAGAGAACTCAGCAACAACAAGTGCTAGATCGGATGAAGGATTTCAATTTCAAATGGCATCAATAACTTTGTAATCTAGTATTTAGTTATGTAACTGTTCTAACTAATTAGCAGTTAGTTGGTTGGTTTAGTTAGGAAGGCCGAACCTGTACTGTCAGTTGGATTCATGATTGTAAGAAAACAAATGTTAAGATCCTATAAATAAAAGAAAAGGAGAATGCAGCAGCCAGACAACAAGAGAATTTCCCTTCTTTTCCTCTCTCTTTCTATTGCTCTGTTTGTATCCTACTTCCGTGATAATTCTGGACTATGGCAAGCTCGAAATTACTAGATAATGATTGGAATCTTATCAGCAAACTTCTAGTCTTAATGAAGACCAAACAATGTTCATGAATAATATGAAAAACCCAGACATTAGAATACCTAAAAATTTATAATCCGGATCAGTATATCTTTAACACCTTCTATGCTTCCTGATAAACACTGTTTCACTGCCCAAAGGAAAGAAACGGATTCCAACTTCGAAATAGTAAATAGTCACAAAGAAGAGTTGACATCCGTTGCCCCAAGAAGGAATAGAAACTCTAGACAATCAGACATTTGCAGTTCTCGTAAAGGATCAGTAAGCATACCGCCGACAAATAGCTTGGAGGCGATACCCCGGGAGGATACGTGTTGGAACGGAAGATTACAAGGGTTCAAGCTTCCAATGAGTGGGCACCGATATCGAACACCGCAGCAGAAGGTTGCTCCCCGCAAAGCAACCGCCATGATTTCCTGTTCGTTCCCCAAAAAGCTCAAAAAGTAGCACTGACCAATTTCGAAGCGGGGCACGACGCTCACAAGGTTTTGGCTAAATTTTATAAATGAGTCGTTTTAATAATTTTTATTATTAGTAAGAGTCTACGAATTTTAAAAATTAGAAATAAGTAAAATCGAAATTGAAATTCCTCATAGAACTATAAAGAAATATTCAGGTTTCTGAAACCGAAAAAACAAAATCCTGTTTCAAACTTCATAATTTTTTCTAAAAATTGTTTTTTGATTCGTTTGCCTTAATACAATACTTAATATTTATTATTAAATTAAAAATTTTATCTTAATTTAAAATTTTGAAATATCTAAATTAAATAAGATTTTATTTATATTTAAGAAAATTTCTAGCTTATTTATTATTAAAATACATATAATAAGTATGTTAGAAATTTTCATAAATATAAAAAAATCTTATTTAATTTAGATATTTCAAATTTTTAGTTAAGATGCAATTTTTAATTTAATAATAAATATTAAATATTGTATTGTTTTAAACTATGTAAATGTTTTTTTTATAATTTAATTATAATTTTATTTTTTTTAAATCACTTTTTCATTTATTAAAATTTCTATTGGAAAACTTTTTTGTAAAATAAAACATATAATTTTAATATTGATTATTTATATTTTTTAATATTATAATTGTTTATGTTTTTTCTTAAAGGTTTGAAATCAGAATAAAAGCAATCGAATTAAAAATTAAAAAATTTATTAAGGTTTGAAATCAGAATTCTGTTTTCCGGTTTCTTTGAAATTGGATTTTTGTTTTCAGGTTTCAGAAACCGGAATTTCTTTTTTCAAACTTTAAAATAGATACTTAGTGTTTAATACGATTAATAATTTCAGCTTTTTCTTCACAAATGACGAAAATACCCATATATTAAACTCAAATATACTTAATTTTTTTACTACTTACATAAATGAAAATATACATAGAATTTAAATAAAGTTTTTTTATCATAAATTTTGATATTAAACAATAAATTCAAGTACATTTAAAATAAACAACTTCTTGATTAATATAAATTAAATTTCTATTATTTTATCTCTATATAACCTCACACATTCATTAAAAAAAGAGTATAAAAATTTTGAGCTAGAACCTACGTTGCTTACTAAACAAAACAATATATATCCAACTTTTCTCAATTGAGCATTTTTTATACTCCTATTATTTTGTTAAGTTCACCAAATTTATAAAACATACGAATAAAATTGTCAATATCAACTTTCTGCTCAAATAATAATAACTGTGTTATATAGTTACACGCGCATCTTGCAATACTACAATGCTGTTTAAAAAAGCCTAGAATATCTCAAGCTAGCTAGAATCTCTCCGTGAGAACAGATCTCTACTTTAAAAGATTGATAATACCAGTTACAAATTTGAGGGTACTGAAGTTCAAGAACATATCTAATAACTTTCTCATCTCCATTGTAGTCATTCCAAAACCATTGTCCTTCAACTCAACAGTGTCCTAGTAACAACGTCTTTAGCATCAAAATTCGTATATGTAAAAAAATCCTCAGCACAAGCGTCAGTTTACACATTTGTAACGATTCACAAATCCACTCTACATAGATACCACAGCAATGCTACATGTCTCCTGTAATTTTTTCTTACTTTTTTTTCACATCTGAATCCCAAATAAACAGTCAAAATTGGAGCTGCAAGTATAAAGAAAAAACAAAATGCATGGATCCAAAAGAAGTTTGCATCATGAGTTGCATTCCGATCTGCTTGTAGCTAAGAAGAATTTCAGTAATCATAACTGCAGTGATATCTTGTCAACAATCAAACATTGGCATCAATAAAAATCAAACTTCTCAATGTTTAAGTTTAAGTTTACCAAAATACTACAGAATGCAACAACCACATATCACAGGGATAGGAGTACAAAGACATAACGAGATCTAAATAAGCAAGTAAAAGTACATGAAAATTACATCTACCAAACAACAAAACTAAACTATTATCCTCTCATGCTTTATTTCAGAGTAAGTCATATTTGATGAAACTCAATTTTCATCAAGACACCTAAAATAAAAGAAGAATATATTATAAGTATATCATCAATCATTTACAATTATATTTATACTAGCTTTATAAATAATTGTTTATAATATATTTAAATATAAAAAAACTTTAAGGTAAATGTACTACCTACTACAAGTGTATAACTGCGTTGCAATGGTCTCTCTAACTTCCGCCATATCGTTCGCACCTTCGCCATCAAGCAACTCTACAAAACAATTTGTACTTCCTAAGGGTTCAACTTCTTCTTCAAGTCAGAACTCCCGTGCCTCCGGATGAACAAAATTTACAACGGCATCACATTCAACGAATTTTGGATCACTCCTTGAGTGATGTCTTCTTGTATAATTATGTAGTGTCATTGTAGCCACTAAATAAGTCGTTGTTTTTCAAAAGAATAGTTAGGCATATCTCGTAGAATTCTCTATTTCTTTTTTCATACACCAAATACCCGTTCTATTACACTTCTTAACGAGGAATGCCTCCTATTAAATTGATGTGAGGAGAATCACCAAAGAAGCATGATAAAGAAGAGCTAAACAGCACTATGAGACCAAAACAGACAAGCTGTTCTAAAATCTAAAAACTTCATTCATATTACTTCCCTCTTAGAACTTCTATATTTATAAGCTAGCAAAGAAACCTACAGAAATCAATAACATTCTAGAATCCTATAACAAACTTGTAACAAACTAAGATAAGCTAATCCTAAGAAATATTTTAACTAATTTGTTCCACATCATTCTCCTCCGGAAAGAAGGTAGCCAAGCAGTGGTGAAGTTGGGATGGAACATGCGGACGTGCGAGGGAGTTCAAACTTTTGCATGAGATACTCCAGCAAAAGGGTATGGATGGTCTTCCTATACATCAGTACAAACTTAACTTTTACCGTGTTGCATAATTCTAAAAAGAAGGTATTTCATATGAATCAACTTCTGCAAATGCAATATTTCTACTATCAAGTGACCAACAGAATCCTGGTTTTCTATTCATCTCCACCTGTGCGATATTCTCAACAAGGCCATGAGTCTTTCCATTTTCTTTTGCACCATGAGTCAACTTCTTTGGCTCCCCGGTCAGCAAATCAAAAACATAAAGCTCGTCATCCTTCACATAAGGATTAATTATTGTGTCCGGACATCGAACGCATCCAGAGACCAATAACAAAGTGCCACGTCACTTGGGTGCTTGATACCGAGCACTCGGTATTTGTCCGAATTTTCAATTTTTTGTCTGGACGTAATAACTTTTCTCACATAAGCGATTATAGTTCCATCCGGAGACAAGTACAGATCAATGAGCGGAGACTCCGGATGAAATAGGGAGAGAACAAATGGGATTCGATCGCGGGCCTAAGACGAATTTGAGACAGCACCATTCGAGCAAATAGTTGGTTGTTGCGTTCTGCGAATTATATCATAGCCGATAACTTGTGTCTGGTAGAATCTAGGGACTAGGATGACGGGGCACCGGCGTGGGTTATTGCTTAAGGTAGGATTAACTATTATTTAAATCATAAATAGTAAATAATTAAATATCCATACAATTAATTAAATTAGACAATTAGATTAATACTTTATATATACTTATATATGTCAAAATACTCATGATTAAAAGTAGAATTTAATGAAAATATATGAACATTTAGAAAAAGTTTATGCATATATTTATTTTGAATTTTTTTTGTATTATATGCCCATAAAACCCAAAACTTTAAAAATTCCAAAATTGAAATCGACAACCAAATGTTTAAAGTAGAACCCATCCACCCTCCATAATAATATTTTAAGGTGGATAAATTTAAATATCACTTGAGCTCACAAAGAGCTTATATCTAGTTAAGAATATCACTAGGATTCTTTCTCAAATAATATATTGCCAACAAGGATGTGGCACGTGTTCTCTAACTAGGGATTTTGTGGCCAAATGGCACTGTAGGTAAACAATTGTGGCCCTGCCCTCTGAACTGGGTGGTTCATTACAAAATGGCACTATTATATTACGGTCATGATTAGAGCCCGTATGTTCCCCAATGATTTTAAATTCTTGAGATATGAATCAATATGATATAATTAACTAATAGGGAATGAAGTCCTCCATTAGCTAAGATGAATTCAAATTTGTCCCCTTAGATAAATATCCACACCAAGTTTATAAGGTAACCTTTTATTTTAAATCCAAATGTTACCATATTTTTAAGAATTAAACTTAAGGTTCATGGTAAGCTTTAATTTTAATTTCATGAAAGTTTAACAATACATTCTTAGAAAATTACCAAACACCAATTATGGATAGGTTTTGAGATATGAATAGAGGGATTTAACTTAATTTATAATTAATTTAAAAAATTAAAAATAAATAAATATAAAGAGAACCTAAATGAATTATGAAATCTAAGGAAAATAATCCTAAATAATTTGGAAGTTAGAAATTAAAGTTTTTTAATTTTGAATAATATTTAAATAAGAAAAACAATTAATAAATTATTAAAAATCATTTTTAACATCAAATGGATTAAAAATTTTATGGATGAACTTTAGGTCCATAATGGTCTTGGATAACTTTTATGAGAATTTGAAATCATTTGGTAAGTCAAATCTCCAACCTTAATTCCAATATCAAGTAGAACTCTAATATGGACATTAAAAATTTTAGTAAATCCTAGAAAAATATAAAAAACTCAATTAATATAATTTAAGAGTTTAATTCATTAATAAAATTAATTTATCATAATAAATTATATGAAAGTCAAAAGGTCTCAAATTTTTAATAAACTCTCTCTGAGTTATCTTTGACGTATGGAGAAAGTTTCATGAAAATTTAAACTCATTTACTATCTTAAACCAAAAAGGCTAATCCGATCCTTAGTTCAATATTGGTTGTCTAAAAATGAGGTTTTGAAAAGTTGATTTTATTTGGGAAAAGTTTGAAATTGACTTTGAACTTTAATTCTAGAATCAAACATCCATTAGAAATGATATACTACCTCAAGAGTTGGTATTAGATCTCATGATGGTTTCATATTGAGAATTTCAAATTTCATCTCGAATATTATAGCCAAATTTAGTAAAGAACTGCATATGATCTCGTAGGGTCAAAGTGAAGTTCGATCAAATATCTAGCTGCGTCAATCTACATTAATTATCTTTAATTTCATATTTGAAGTTATATCAACAAATGATATATCTCCCTATAGGAAGAAAATATCATTTGTTATCAATTATTCAAACATGACAATAACCATCGTCACAATTGAAGGAAGAGAGAGAAGCTCTGAGGATTTTCTAGAGAGAGAAAGCGTTCAGGTGTGTTTTTTGAATTTCAGTTACCGCGGGGATTCCGCGGTTGAAGGAGGCGACACCGGTGTTTCGCCGGCGGCTCTTCGCCGCTGATTCATGAACGTCCAACGTTCATCTGGCTCTTTACGAGCTACTGGAAAAGCGTCTAATGGGATCGTAATCAGGGAAGGAATGAAGCCTCAATGCCGTTCGATAGCAGTGGAAGGTAAGGGAAAGAATGTCTTGTTGAATGATTGTGTTGCTTCAAAGAATTTTGAGGAAGATAGAAATAAAGAGTTGTCTGTTCTTGAACCGACTGTTCCGGAGGATTTTACCTTACGAGTTAACAATTTCGCTGGAGTTCTTGATTTGAAGAAGGATCGGAATGTTGAGAAGAATGGTTCGCTGATGGAAGATCGGAATGTGGATAATAATGTGATGATGGATGCAGGTCATTTGAAGAATGCCGAGGTTCCCTTGATCATGAAGGAAAGTCTGAGTGATTCAGTTATCCAGGGTAACAAGAATGAGATTGCTGAGGCTTGGTCGAAGCCAAAGCATATCAAGATATCTTTCAACAAGGATCAAGTAGAATTTACTGATGATGGAATGGCAGTGAAGATGAACTCTGATAAGGTGGTGAAGAATGTTGAAATTCTGAAGAACTCAATTGTTATTTAAGTTTTGGGAAGTAACATTCCATTCTCAATTTGTAGTATCGAATTGAGAAAGCAGTGGAGCAAATATGGGGGATTTCATATGACCTCCATGGGCATGAACTGGATACTCTATTCGTTCAAGACGAATGATGCGGTGGAAGAAATTTTGAATGGAGGACCTTGGTATGTTAGTGGATTCATTGTTGGTATGGATAGATGGTGTCCTGAATTTGATCCTAATTCTTTCAAGGGTATATCAGCTCCTGTGTGGATCAGACTCCCGAACTTACCACTATACTGCTGGGATGAAGACAATTTGGCAAGGATTGCTTCTTGTATCGGAACACCTATGTATTTTGATGGTAATACATTTCGGTGGGGGAAACGTGAATTTGCCCGTATTTGTGTTAGAATTGAATTGGAAAAGAAGATATTAAATGGTGTGTGGGTTGAAGGCTTGGCTGGCAGATTTTTTCAACGTGTGGAATACGAGAAGATTGATCTTCTTTGCTATCATTGTGGCAAAGTGGGTCATGAAGAAAAATCTTGTCCAGAAAATGTATCGATTGGAATTCTGGATCAAAAGAATGGGAAGCCAGATGATGCTAATAAGGCTGATAAATCTGAAGTGATAGACGGGAAGAAAGTCATTAATAATTCAGAATTTGGTCCATGGATACATGTGCAATTCAAAAACAAGAGGAGATTGAACAGCAATTTATTGTACAGCAAAGTCGTGGGGTAGAAGAAAAGTATGGAAAACAGAGCAAACATCAATTGGCTGAGGACTCAAAAAGTTAACAAAGAAAAGTTGGTGACTGAGGTGAATGTTGTGAATTCAGTTAATGAACCTGTTGCTGAATCAACGGCTGCTGAATGTGAGGGGATTAAACCAGCTAAAGTCCAATCTATTAACAGATTTTCTGTTTTAGCTGATTGCAGTGAAGATGAAAATAATGACAAGTATGTAGAAGATGTGAATTCAAAGAAAGATGGTTTGGAAGGAGACAAAAATGGACCTGTTCATTTGGAAGTGATTTCTCAAAGTGGAGCTACCAAGATGAAGTTAGCCAAAGAATTGAAGTCTCTTGGGCCGGTGGAACCTGATTCTAAGAAGAAGAAAAGAGATGGAAGGGTGAGTTCCATTATTGGGGAGAAACCCCCATTAATTGTTTAAATGAATTCAATTTTGTTTTGGAATTGTAGGGGGCTAGAAAGAAAGAAGCCTCCCTATATTTGAAGGAAGTAGTTAGAGATCATAATGTTTTCTTTATTGGTCTTATGGAGACCAAGATTTCTAGTTTGGATAGAAGGGAGATTGATTGTTTTATTGGCAAGGATTGGGAATATTGGCATCATCCGGCTATTGGTACTTCTGGTGGGATTTTGGTGCTTTGGAAGGTGACTTTGGTGTCGTTTATGGTTAAGGAATCTTCTTCTCAGGTTATTATTGGTGACCTTATGATTCCTAATATGGGAAGTTGGAGAGTTGCTACCGTGTATGGTAGTAGATGTTGTGTGGAGAGAAGCAACTTATGGAAGCAACTTGAAGATTGTATGGAGGAATCTATTCCCTCTATCATAGGGGGGGATTTTAATTGCATTTTAAGCAAGGAAGATAAGAGAGGAGGCAAGAGATTTCTTTTCTCTAAAGGTCCTAAAGAGATGAAAGGATTTATGGTGAATTTGGATTTTCATGGCATTGGCTATATTGGGCCAAGGTTTACTTGGTGTAACAACAAGGATGGGACTTCACGTATTTGGGAGAGATTGGACAGATGTCTTTTAAACTCATCTGTCATTCAAAAGATCCCTCTAGCTATTATCAAACACCTAGCAAGAATAGCTTCAGATCATAGTCCAATAGTTCTTAAATTGGATGCTGAAGCTCGTCTCAAGTCTAAAATTATCAGGTTTGAAGATACTTGGAGATCTTATCCGGCATGTAAGGGTATTGTCAGCAATTCATGGAAGAAAAAGGATGTGGGAAATGAGAATGAAGTGCTTCAGAAGAAGACCAGCCGAACTCTAAAAGCATTATTTTTTTGGAGTAGAAACAAATGCAAAGACTTGAATACTCTAAAGGAAAATCTGAAAAATGAGATTATTGATCTTCAAAGGAAGGAGGCTTTGGGGGAGAGTTGGACTGATGCTGATCTCAAATTGCTCCGTAATAAAGTACATGAGTTTAATGTTACTTTAAGAAGGTTATCTACTTGGTGGAACCAAAGAGCAAAAGCTAAATGGCATGAAGAAGGAGATATGAATTCTAAACTTTTCCACAATTTTGCAATGACTTGTAGAAATGGGAATAGAATTAATCAAATCAAAGATGAGTCCAACAATTTGGTAGTAGATGAGGATCAAATTCAGAAGGTTTTTTGTGACTTTTTTGAGAAGAAATGGCAGCTCAAGGATTGCTGTTTAAAGGGATGGCCTTCGGTTTTACAGCAATAGCAGATTTTTCCTGAGGACAGCAGTTTGCTTAATGAGGAGTTCTCGGTGAATGAGTTGAAATGCTCGGTCTTCTAGCAAGGTAATAAAAAATCTCCTGGCATAGATGGGGTTACTTCTTCTTTCTACAAAAGCTTCTGGAGTATTGTTTGGGAAACATTATGGAAAGCTGTCAATAACTTTTTTAAAACCGGTATCATGTGTAAAGATTGGAAGGACACTCTTATTATCTTGATTTCTGAAGTCAAGAATCCTTTGGTTCCAGCCAATTTCAGACCTATTAGTGTTTGCCAATTGAATTACAAGATTATTGCCTCTATGCTTGTAAATAGATTGAAGAAAATTATTTTCAGATTGGTATCAGAAGAACAGATGGCATTTATCCCTGGAAGATCTATTTCTGAACATTGTCTTTTGGCTCAAGAAATGTTTCATAAGTTCAAGGTTTCCAAAAACAAAAAGGGTGCAATGGCTATTAAACTAGACATGGAGCAAGCGTATGATAGTATGGGGTGGGCTACTCTTCATCAAGTTCTCAAGTGGTATGGTTTTCCGTCTCACTTTTCTAAATTGCTCTTGGAATGTGTTACTGAAGTGAGGTTCTCTATTCTCATTAATGGTAATATTTCCAATTGGATTAATGCTTATAGTGGGTTTCGCCAAGGGTGCCCACTATCACCTTACCTTTTTATTTTGTGTTCACAACTATTGACTAATGCAATCAATCAAAGAGGCCATTCTCTTGGTATTCAAATTTCGGCTGGAGGACCAAAGATTACACCTCTTTTGTATGCAGACGATGTGTTAATCTTCTCCCATGCTTCTTCTACTTTGGCTAAATCAATGAAGATTATAGTGGAGGATTTTTGCAAATGGACTGGTCAAAGAGTGAATTTCAGCAAATCTCAAGTTATGTTCGGCAAAATGGTGAGAAAAAATTTAAGGAGGAGGATTACTAAAGTGCTGGGCATTAAGATGGTGAAGGAGATGATGTATCTAAGAGTGAAGATGTCTCTTAGAAGACCCAAGATAGCAGATTTTCAAGATCTTATTAGCAATGTCATGGATAGACTTAATGCTTGGAGTAAGAAGTCTCTTTCTTTGGGAGGTAAACTCATCCTTATTGATAGCTCCTTACTTTCCATGCCTAATTATTTGATCACAAATTCTTTAGTTCCCAAAAGAGTGCTTCTTGAACTTGAAAAGTTATGTAGAAATTTTTTGTGGAATAAAAAAGATGGCTCTAAAGGAATGCATTATGTTGCATGGGAAGATATTTGTAAACCAAGGAGATTTGGTGGCTTGGGTTTGCACTCTCCTTTGCTTAGAATTGGAGCTCTTAGATCCAATTTAGCATGGAATTTTCTTCAGAAGCCGAATTCACTGTTGCATAGAACAATGAAACATAAATATGGGGCTGATATTATGCATGAATTTCACAAAAGCACTTTCTCAAGTGCTTGGCGCATACTGTTGGATGGGGGAAAGATTTTGAGGAATGTGGTTAGATGGAAAATTGGCAAAGGTAATAGTATCAGTGTTTTATATGATACTTGGTTATTTGATAAATGTATAAACCGGTGGCCTACCTTTGTGGATTGTGAATACCTTGAAAATGCTAATATCAATGAGCTCCTTTTAAGCAACGGGGAATGGAATTATGCAAAGCTACGAAGGGCATTTCATCAGGAATTGATTTCTCTGATCATTCAAATCAGTTTTGATCAGGAGAGGGAGGATAGCATTGAATTGATAAATTGGTGTTCTAGGAAGACGGTTTCAGCTCTTGCTTTTGAATCCATTACTTCCTACAGGCTGAATGAAGAGGAAAATGGATTCTCTAATTGGATAATGAAGATAAAACTGAACAAAAAAGTTGAATTACTCTGGTGGAGGCTTGGCAAGAGAGCTATTCCAACTAATCTGTTTTTGAAGAACCGAAACTTTTCTGATTTTGTAAACTGTGCTAGGGGCTGTAATTCCATTGAATCTTATGAGCATATTATGGTTCATTGTAAATATATGGTTGAGGTTATTATGAAAATACGTGAATGGGGTATTCACATACCAATTTTCCACTCTTTGGACAACTGTTTACAGAGCTTGGAGACAATCTCTACGCAGAATTCCGGTATTGTGAGATTATATTGCACAGTTGTATATTTGTCCTGGAGAAATAGGAATGAAGTCAAACATCAAAAACCTGCTTTGCCGTGCTCTGTGGTAGCATCCAATGCTCTTTATTTGGCTACTTCTAACTCTAATCCTTTTCTTGTAAGTTGGGGCACTAATCTCCTTAGGGAGTCCCATGATTCTTGGTGCCCTCCTCCAAAAGATTGGATTAAAATCAATGTGGATGCTTCTTTACTTACATCCAATCTAGCTGGGATTGGTCGCATTTTTAGGGACTTCAAGGGCAGATTTATCAGTGCTTTTGGGAAGAAGAAAATTCATTGGGATATAGCTCAACTTGAGCTAGATGCTGTGCTTGCGGTTAAAGAATTTCTTTGTGACTGGATGCTAGAATGCAAAGGAATCATTGTTGAAAGTGATAATGTAAATATTATCAAATTCATTCAAGACTCTTTGAAGAAGAATAATAATTGGATCATGGATAGGTGGCCATATAAGGATCCGTGCTGGTTGAATGACTTCAATAAGGTAATTTTCCATTATGTTTCTAGGAATTGTAATAAGGTAGCTAATTGTTGTGCTACCTTGGCTTTGAACAATAGCTTTTATTTTGATAGGTTTTCTTTGGAAAGCATTCCGGCCTTGTTATGGAAACTTATCAAGGAGGAATGTGATCCTTTTATTACTTGTAATTAATTTGCTTTTGATTCTTAATGCATTAATTTGCTTTTGTCAAAAAAAAAAAAGACAATAACCATCGTCATTAATTTTGATTTTTACCAAAGAAGATTAATTGAATTTTGAAAATCAATTTTTGAAAGTATATGTGGGTTATAAATCTCCTATGAGTGTAAGCCTTTATAGTTAATTATATTATAGGGAGGCTGAATTCCCTAAGAATTCTCTCTATTAGAATAATATAGAAATTTTATTTTGAGATATTTTAGGATTGATATAAAGGGAAGCGAGGTTTAAAATCAAACAGGAAGTAGAACAAATTTGAACACTTATTTTGGAGAAAAAAGGAGGAGAAGTAGGAAGCACTTTGAGATTCTTAAACAGTTCAGAGTTGCTTCAACCTACTCTATGTGTTAGGCTTAAAGTTTTAGTTTGAAGAGAAATTTAATTTTTGTTTATCAATTTATTAAAAATTTGGGATTATATTCTCAAATTTGGGGACTTAAGATTATGAGTCTTCCTAGTATCCTAAGTTTAAATTGGGCACTGGATAATAGTAGCCCAAACCTAGCTAGTATAGTGCAAGACCTAGACATATCCTAACATGGATTGGAGAGCCACCTAATAACCTAATAGATTTAATATCTATGTATCTCTTACGTTTATGAAAGAGTGATAGGGACGTTGTTAATTAAGTTTTTATGAATTAGAGATAACATCTAGATCATGTCCTAATTGGCCCCTTAACACATGTAAGGTAATATGCTTGAAAAAAATGTAATAAAAAATTTAGGAACTTTTAATTTATTTCTAATGCAATGCATGCTAATTGACTCAATTGTATAAATTGAGTATGAATCAATTTTAAAAAGGCTTTAAAATATATTTTTCCCTAAAAATTTCATAACTTTCCCTTGATAGGACTGCACCCCAATAGGTCAGATCGTCTACTAGAACCCACAGGTGAGGAGGTGCTTAACAAGGAAGAGAAGATTCATAATGCATAAATGCAAACTCTCGGCAGTCCGAACTTACATCTTAAGTTGTTAAAATTTTTATGTGAACTTAAAATTTTTAGTTTTAATTAGAGTATAAAATTCTTTTATTTGTACCCTCACGAGCCTCCGATCATATTCAGGCTAAAACAAAATTAACATGTAAGAAAAGAATCCTTGAAAAGGTAGACAAATTCTAAGGTATGAAATTAAACACATCATTCAAATCATTAATTAAATTAAATCAATTAAATTTAGAATGATGTCCATGTGGCAAATTCTACTTAATTATAACCCAGGGTCTGCAGAAATTAAAAGTGGCTAAGTACCACTTCCAACAATTATGATTCTAGTCCTAGGACTGACATAAGTGACTTTGAGTGGGATATTCTTCTTTCTTCACTTCTTCCTCCTACGAGCTCCTTGGATTCTTCAGGTCCAGATATCCAAATAATAGAAACTTCTCCCCAAAAGGGGTGTTTTCTTTTCTTTTTAGATTTTAAAGCCATCCTAACTTGGATCTCAAAGTGGAAGAGAGCTCTCTTTTAAGGGATGTTCTCTCCTCTTTAAATTTCAAGGTTGATGTAGTATCCAAACTCAAAGACTCGCTATCACAACTCAATTACAACTTGATCAAATTACATCAAGCTTAAAAATAAAAATTTAGACTCTCTGTATGATTATCCTAGGCATTTAACATTGAAATCCATAATCCCAAGCAACTATATATTTTTACATTAAAATAAATTCACAGACATGTTTAGTCATGCTCTTTTAAATTTAAAGGGGGACTTTAAGCAAATTTTAGCACATGTAGAAAATTTGTCAATTTAAATCATTTAATTTTTCCCCGTTGACTTAGCCCAACATGATCATGGCTTCCTATAAAAAAACTGTATGAGAATCCATATCATTCCTAACCTAAGGGTAGTCTATTACCCATCACATTAATTCACAGATTGCATAATTAAATAAACACTCACATCAATAAACTAATTTAATAAACAACATATAATAAAAACCTTGGAAAACACGGCACACAACAGCAAAAAAGTAAACAATGACCTAGCCTAGTTCTAGAGTCAATTTTCCTAGCAAACCATCTAAAGTATGTGAAGTAGGTTTTATGGTTTGGATATATTCTAAGCTGTGTAGCTTATTAAGGTTTCCTAATATTTTGATTGAAAAGCTTATAAGGTTTTAGTTTGGATTTAAGTATTAATGTCTTAGGGTCAATTTTAAAATGTATTTTAGGTGTTAATTGATTACCACCTTTACTTACATCAGGACCGTAAAAGTTTATTTCACCTTTCTTGGGGCTAAGTTAATAACCTCATAGGCTCGGGTTATATATTGGTAACCAATTTAATTAAATTAATTTAATTAGCTAAAAGTTAAGGGGTTGATGATTTTAATTAAATTAGTTAACTGTTGATTTGAATGCTTAAGTTACAATTTTCTGGAATTTTAGGTTAATTATTAAATTTTAGGAATGTTTTGAATTATTTTAATACATTAATTAAATGGTCAAGAGTTGACTTTTTAAACTAAAGTAGTTTCATGAATTATGATATATTTTTTTTTAAATATTAGACCTTAAGATAAGTAATTAGACTCTAAGTTTATTGGATTTGAAATTTTTTACATTAAATTATGAATGTTTAAAATTTTGACTAGTTTGAACTACAATTGACCATAAAGTTGACCTTTTGACTTTAATTGAATTTTGAAGGTTTGAAAATTTTAGAAGATTTTAGATCTTAAATGGAGTTGAATAGTTTGAGTTTGATCAATTTAGAATTTTTTAGAATTAATTATAATTTTTCAAAGTTTGGGTATTTAAAGAAATTTTTAAATTGTTTAATCAAAGAGGTTTTGGGAAATTTGATCCAAATAAATCCTGAACTCCTTAAAATCACCCCCAAATATTGGAAATAACCTAAGGGGATAATTCCAAGTGTACAAGAATTTTTTTTAGAATTTTTAATTATTTTAAATTAATTAAATTAATTAAAAGGTGATTTTCATTGATAATTAAATTAAGTTTAGAATTAAAGGCATTTGATAAGGCTTTTAATTTTTCTAGATTGAGGGTTTAATTATGAGCATTTTTTATATATTATTTGAATTTTAAGGTTTAATTTAAATTTATTATGAATTAATTAAAATCATAAGTCAATTTTATGAGATTAATTAGGGACAATTATAAACATTTAAATAGATTTTATGAGTTAAAGACAGTTCATTATCAATTGATTAGGGATAATAGGCCATTTCTAAGAAGGATTTTTTAGGCTCCTACTTGGGGAACCAAATGAACTCCAAATTTGATGGAATTTGGACCATAGGATCACTTGACCCTAAGGATTAAACCCACCAAATTTGAGCTCAAATGGAGTACTCTAAGGTGGTTAACTAAACCACCCAAGGTGAGCTCTAAGTCACCTTCAAATCACTATAGGGACCAATCCTAAAATTGGATTGGGGCAAAATCAGTGGCTCTACACTCCTTATCCTACACATCATCATCACACAAAGAATCACACCCTAGATCCCATTGGATAGGTCTATACCCCATTTTGAATATAAGGGTCAAACCATGACCCTTAAACTTAAAATTTGGGGAAAGTGCACTTGAACATCTTAAAATAGGGAGATAAAATTTGGACATGTCAAAGACATGTTCAATTTAAATCTCCCAAAATTCCAGGCCTGGTGGACTTGTATTTAAAGAGTAATTAAAGAAATTGATAAAATGCTCAAATTGAAATTAAACCTAACACTGACCTAACCAGGGCCTGGAACTATCGGGCTTTTGTAAATCTCCTTGAGACCTTTCCAATGAGCCTAAGAACACCTAATTTGGACAAGTGTGTAGGGAGTTATGATTTTTTGAAGTTCCCTTGAATTTCTAGAATTATTAATTCGGCCATTACACAGTCAGCGCCCCTTTACACGCGCCGCGCGCCGATTGGCTGGGCAATCATTGGCGCTAACCGTTAACGGTCCGATTAACCACAGCCGTCGGATGGCGGATCGGACGGCTGGGATTAAACGCGCTCCGATACCGCGGGATCTAATCCGAGCTGTTGATCGAAATCGACGGCTGAGATTGCGTCTTCAACCTCCCGTACGTATCCGAGACTGTAAGGCTTCTCCGGCGTGATCTGGGCGATCCCGCCGGTGAACTCCAATGAAATTTCACAGGGAGGATCAGGACAGCGGAAACCTTCAATCCAACGGTGGAGATCCGTTGGGGTGAAGGTTTCCTTCACACTTGACCGGACTACCTAGCTAGGGAGCTCGGGATGAAGAGATTACCGCAGAGAAAGTCTCAACGAATGAGCTTCTCTATCAGGAAGCTTCAGGGGACGATGGCGAACTAATCTCCTTCAGTCGTCGGGACCGGAGGATGGCCGGAGGTACGACTTCGAGCGGGATGCCGGAAGCTTTCACGGGCGCTCGCTCGAATGGGTGAAGGGATCGATCTGGGAGCTCGAAGGGAGATCCTGGGAGGTCGAAGGAGCTCTCGGAAATGATTTCGAGCGATTGAGGATTCTTTTTGCAGTCTGGGGAACTCGAGCCTATTCAGCCACCTCTCGCGGGCTTGGACGGCCGAGATTGAGCTGGAGGGGGCTCGGATTGATGCTAGGTGGAAGATGGCGACGTCCTAGGGAGGTCGTGGGGATCAAACCGGTGAGCAGCAGCTTTGATCCAGGGGTTGTCTGGGGGGACCACCGGAACTCATTTTCCATTGGTTCCGACTGCCGCCGGCCATGGTTTGGGTCAGGTTGACTGGGGAAGGCCGATGGGGACATGCTGGAGTCGAGGGTGGAGTCAATTTGGCTTGAGAATGTCTGGATTGAGTTGGTGGCTGGGTTGGACCCAAACCTGCTCGGTTCGAGTCGAATTGAGCTCCATCCAGGTCAGGTCAGACCCTGGGTTTGATATGGGAGATAGGTCTGGGTCTGGTGCTCCCAATGCAAGTGGCAATTGGAACCAATTTGGTCTGGGTTAAAAGATGGCACGGGTTGATCCAAATCTGCTCGATTTGGGTCGATTTGGGCTCAACCCAGGTCGGGCCAGACCTTGGACTTGAGGTGGGAAGTGGGTCTGGGTCTGGTGGACCCAATGTAAGTGGCAATTGGATCCAATTTGATCTGAGTTGGAAGATGGCTCGGGCCCATGTGTTTTTGGCTACTTTGGGTTAGCCTAAAACCTGACCCAGGTTAGCCCAGAGCATGGGCTGGCTGGAGGAGGTGTGTTGGACCTAGGGCCACCTATGGGAGGTGTTGATCAAGTTCAATTGGGCTTAGGTTAAGAATTGGCTCAATCCCAAGTGATCTTGGGCACTTTGGGTTAGCCTAACTCTTGACCCAAGTGAGCCCAAGGGTTGGGCTGGTCAAGGAAGGTGCATTGGGTCAATGGGAACCCAATGACACCTTGATTAGGATTCAATTTAATTAAGGTTAAGAGATGGCTCAAGGGAGACCTCTCTTTGGTCACTTGGGTCAAGCTATATGGCTAACCCAAGTGAACCCAAGGCTTGGGCCTCCAAGAGAGGTCTCTTGGGTACCCAAGGGGTCATCCCTTACATTCAAAAGGACTTGGAATGGACTTGATTCAAAGATTTGAAAGAGAGGGGGTGTATGGGTTAATGGGTCAAACTTGGTTGACTTGGTCAACCAGGTTGACCCAAGGTTTAGACTTAAGCTCAACAAGTTGGGTTTGATATTTGAAACTTGTTGAAAGTGGTTTCAAAGAATTTGGAGTTGAAATGGGCATTTGAAATCCCATAGGGGTATTTTGGTCAATTTTGACCCATTGGTCAACTAGGGTAAAAAATAGGTCTGAAAAATGCAGTTTACTGCTCAATGGGTTACAATCAAGGGTCTGAAAGTGATTGGAGGCTTTGATGAGGGCTCCAAGATCAAAATCTTCAAGGTGTTAGGTACAATGACATAGGCTGTAAATATTTGAAGGTTTTACAGCCTCTGGATTTTGATTTAGATTCTAGGGTTAGAGATCTCAGAATGAGCTTGAAATTGAAGGGTAACCTCCAGAGACATGCTTATCACTTTGTAAATGATAGACCCTGAATCAGAGGTCATTTGACCGGGTTTTGAAATGTTTCAAAAATTCTTGAAAAAGGTCTTTAGGACAGGGCCTTAAGACTTTGGATTTGAGTCTGGATTTCTGGATTTGGAATGAATTTCAAATTTGAATAATTAATATTGAAGTATCCAAATCATTTGCAATCATGTTGTGATTGTTAATGAATGGATAAGGTCAAAGCTAAATTAAAGGTAGGATCAAAGTCTAGATTGAAGTTTGGATTCTCAAGTTGATTGGGTCAAAGTTTAGATGTATTTGAAGCTTGAATTAATTTGGATTTGAATTGAATGAAGTTTGAGATTTGAATTGATCAAGGATAAGGGTTAATTTGAAGTTGGAGTTGATTAAAGGTAGGGATTGATTTGAGGTTGGAGTTGATCAAAGGTAGGGATTGATTTGAGGTTGGAGTTGATCCTAGGATCTAGAGGAATTCTAAGATCTAGGATCTAGAGGGGCTCTAGAATTTGGGATATAGAAGAATCCTAAGCTCTAGAGTAGGCCCTAAGGTCTTGGATCTAGAAAAGAATCTTAAGCTCTAGAGTAGACCCTAAGGTCTGGCTCTAGGAAAGAATCTTAAAGTCTAGAGTGGATCCTAGGATCTAGGATTGATCTGGAGTTTGGAAGGGCCTTAGTGACCTCATACAAAAATGAGGTCAACAAATGGACCCCCAATGTGTGTGGTAGAAGGAACTTCTGCTGCACACATTGGCGTTGACCGAATAGAAGTAGAATCTTAAGAGTGTAAGGGAGGGCATCACCCAACCTTAGGCCTACAGGATGCTGATAGAAGACTTACACCTATTAGACAAGAGAACTGGAGAAACCAAGGTAGGGAATACCTAACCTTGGGTCTAAGGAAGGGCATCACCAAACCTTAGGCCTATAGGATGCTGATAGAAGACTTACTCCTAATAGGCAAATTAACTGAAAAACCAAAGTAGGGAATACCTAACTTTGGGTCTAAGGAAGGGCATCACCCAACCATAGGTCTACAGGATGCTGATAGAAGACTTACTCATAGTAGACAGATTAACTGAAAAACCAAGGTAGGGAATACCTAGCCTTGGGTCTAAGGAAGGGCATCACCCAACCTTAGGTCTATAGGATGCTGATAGAAGACTTACTCCTAACAGGCAAATCAACTGGGATGGTCATGTGGGGAGGAAACTTGCTCCACACAGCGGATCGAAACTGGCAAACTAGGATGGTGCCACGAAGGGCGTACTACACCACTAGCGAGTGGTCATGTGGGGAGGAAACTTGCTCCACACAGAGGACCGAAACTGGCAAACTAGGATGGTGCCACGAAGGGCGTACTCCACCACTAGCGAGTGGTCATGTGGGGAGGAAACTTGCTCCTCATAGAGGACCGAAACTGGCAAACTAGGATGGTGCCACGAAGGGCGTACTCCACTACTAGCGAGTGGTCATGTGGGGAGGAAACTTGCTCCACACAGAGGACCGAAACTGGCAAACTAGGATGGTTCCACGAAGGGCGTACTCCATCACTAGCGAGTGGTCATGTGGGGAGGAAACTTGCTCCACACAGAGGACCGAAACTGGCAAACTAGGATGGTGCCACGAAGGGCGTACTCCACCACTAGCGAGTGGTCATGTGGGGAGGAAACTTGCTCCACACAGAGGACCGAAACTGGCAAACTAGAATGGTGCCACGAAGGGCGTACTCCACCACTAGCGAGTGTGAATCAGGATGGTGCCACGAAGGGCGTACTCCACCACTAATCCCCAAGTCAAATGCCAGGGTGGTGCTACGGAGGGCGTACTCCACCACTAGAAGGTGCAATCCTAAGGGAGGGGACGGTCCGATCCTAAGGAGAAGGCGAAGAGCGTTAAAAAGTAAAAGAATTTAAAAAGGAAAGAATCGGGTTGCGAATCAAGAAGAAAAATTTCATTAATTGACAAAACGAGCTACATCAAGCATAGTATTTCTTAAGGAAACGCCCATTGACAGGTAGCATTGGGTGATTTCCTTTACAATCTACTAACTGATACGAGCCTCCTTCGTAGACAGTCTCTATGACGAAGGGTCCTTCCCAAGTGGGTTCAAATTTGCCTCCCAACTTTCGATGGGCTAAGATAGGTCTCTGAAGGACCAACACCAAGTCTCCTGCTTGGAAGGTCCTAGGTCGCACTAGCTTATCATGGGCTTGAACCATACGGGATTTATACAACTCTAAACTTTGTTGAGCTTGGAGACGTCGCTCTTCAAGGCCTTCGAGTTATTCCAACCGCAGTTTTGCATTTTGTTCATTTGTAATCTGATTTTGAACTGCAATCCTGAGCAAAGGGATTTGTATTTCCAAGGGTAGAACGACCTCAAATCCATACACTAGTGCAAACGGGGTGGATTGGGTCGGGGTTCTATAAGTGGTACGATAAGCCCACAGAGCTTCCACCAACCACTCATCCCACTGTCGTTTGTTATCATCAAGGGTCTTTTTAACAATTTGCACCAAGGTTTTGCTGAAGGCCTCGGCTAATCCATTTGCCCGAGGGTAATAGATCGTCGAGTATCTCCAATCAATATTATGGCGTCTCACAAAACTGTTGATTTTTGTAGACTTGAATGCGGACCCATTATCGGATATGATTCTGCGGGGTACGCCGAATCGATATACGATATGGTCACGAATGAATTTTAAGACATGGTGTGATGTTACGTTGCATAGGGGAATTACTTCCGCCCACTTTGAAAAGTAATCAGTCGTTGTTAATATGAAACGACGACCTCTTGCGGAGGGAGGGTCAATCGGCCCAATGATATCTATGCCCCAACTCTCTAAGGGCCATGAGGCTATCGTAGGGTGTAACACATTAGGCGGCTGATGTAAAACCACACCATAGACCTGACATTGATGACAGTGCTTTGCAGTATTCATACAATCGTCAATCATTGTAGGCCAGTAGTATCCAAGTCTTTTAATTTTCAATTTCATTTTTGGACCCGATTGATGTGCACCGCATAGTCCTGAATGAACCTCATTAACAATCTTCAGGGCTTCTCGCTGGTCTAAACAGCGCAGCCACATGTGATCGAAGGACCGACGGTATAACAAATCATTGACTAGTGCATAAGATAGGGCACGTTTCTTAATCTGGTTGGAGAGTGATTTATCCTGGGGAAGCTTCCCTTCTTTAAGGTAGTCGATTAAGGGTCGTCTCCAATCGCCTTCTTCGTTGGTTGTCGAAGAGGCAGAAAGGATCTGAAGGGGAGTCTTACTAATGTGTTCCAAATCTATAAGAGAGAGGGCTTTACGACCCTGAATCTCTATAGGGATGGAATCCTCCTCAGGACATGCAAATTTCTTTGCAAGTTTTGCTAAGGCATCCGCTGCGGAGTTACTTCCACGGGGAACCCTATACAAAGTGGCGGTAGGAATTTGTTCCAACAAGTGAAGTGTGTACTGGTGGTATCTTAGGAGATTAGGATTCAAGACTTTATTGGTTCCGGCCACTTGGTTAATCACCAATTGGGAATCTCCAAAGATCTTAATCTCTTTAATTTCCATTAGAATCGCAAGTTCCAAACCGGTTATCAGAGCTTCGTATTCATCTTTATTATTTGTGCAGGGCTCCAATAAATGGTAGGAAAAATGCATCATTCCTTTTTCTGGCGTTATAAAAATTAGACCGACTCCAGCCTTTCTAGGAATTATAGATTGTTGGGTCGCATTCCTACGGGAGGATGCCGCTCCATCAAAATACAATTCTCAGATGGCCTCGTCAGATTCCCTCAAACTCATGATTTGTTCGTCAGGTAAATCATCGTTCAGAAGAGAGTCTGCCGGCAGTGGATGTGCTGCCAGAAAGTCGGCAACGGCTTGTCCTTTCACAGCACGAAGGGGAGTGAAAGTAATCTCAAATTGCAGTAATATCATAGACCAACGGGCTAAACATCCTGACAACGTAGGTCAGGTCATAAGATATTGCAAAGGATTAACTCTTGAAATCAAACTGACTGAGTGGGAGAGCATGTAGTGCCTCAGTTTCTGGGCTGCAAAAATTAAAGTAAGACATTGCTTCTCAATTGATGGGTATCAAATTTCAGTAGGAAGAAGTCTTCGACTAAGGTAATAGAGAGCATTCTCCTTCCCTTCGTCGTTGACTTGAGCCAACATGGCACCTAAAGACTCATCTAAGGCTGCAGTGTAGAGAATTAACGGCTTTCCCGGAATTGGGGTTGCCAAAACTGGTGGGTTAGAAAGGTATTGTTTAATGTTATCGAAAGCATTTTGGCACTTCTCGTCCCATACGAATTTAGTGTCTTTTCTCGAAAGGAAAGAAAAGGGTTGACATCTCCTGGAAAGATTAGAAATAAACCTCCTTATATACGCCAATCTACCTTGTAGAGACCTTAACTGGGTAAGGCTCTTAGGAGATGGCATATCTAAGATGGCCTTAATTTTAGCAGGGTCAATCTCAATTCCGCGATGCCTCACTACGAATCCTAAGAATTTCCCTGAGGTGACGCCAAAGGCACACTTCAAAGGGTTCATTTTTAAATCGTAGCGACGCAATCGCTCAAATACAACTCTTAAGTCATACAGGTGAGCCTCTTTGACCTTGCTCTTGACAACTAAATCGTCAATATAGCACTCAACTTGATTATGAATTAAGTCGTCAAAGATACGGGTCATGGCCCGCTGGTAGGTCGCCCCGGCATTCTTTAAGTCAAATGGCATCACCTTGTAACAAAAGATTCCAATAGGGGTTCTAAATGCAGTATTTCTCTCATCTTCTAGGGCCATCTTGATTTGGTTATAACCCGACGAGACATCCATGAATGAGAAAATGGCATGTGAGGAGGCAATGCCCACATGAGTTCTGGTATTGGTAGAGGGAACTCGTCCTTAGGACATGCCTTATTCAGATTCCTATAATCGACGCAAATCCGAATTTGACCGTTTTTCTTTCGGACCGGCACGACGCTGGCCACCAAGAGGGGTATTGTTCCTCTCGAATAAACCCAGCTTTGGCCAATTTCTTAACTTCAGAAATGACTTATTGCTCGATTTCCAAGCGCATGCGTCGAGGAGCTTGTTTGACAGGAATGGCATCGTGCCGAACTCCAAGTTTATGAACCGCTACCTCAGCAGGTAAACCTGGCATTTCGTAGTATGTCCAGGCAAAGCAATCCCTAAACTCAGACAACAGTTGAATCAAATCTTTGGTTTCACCCTCGCTCAGTAGAGCACTTATAAAGATTGGAAGGGGGTCATCATCGGTTCCCAGGTTAATTTCTTTTAACTCATCGACTGTCGATTTAATTTCTTCTTCTAATTCAGGGGGTGCATCCCAAACTTGAAGGTCATCGAGATCATCTAAAGTCTCCAAACAGAGCCCATCAAGAGCACAGAAAGGATCTATAGGGATATTTGGCGATTCAAGATTGTAAGTTATCATTAGGCAATACTCATCGTCATTGAATGAACTAACAGTTCCAGAGCCGATACCACTTGTAGGATTATTCTTAATTTTTGCTTGCCAAATATTTCCGTGGTATCTGGCCTGACCCTTAGTCCATCGGTATGGTACAGGACATTTAAAGAAAGTATTTTTCATCCAAATAGGGAAGTAGTCGAAAGGTAATTCCATTAATTCATTAAAATTTGCCTCGTCAAGGGTTACATCACTTTCATCCCTTACGGAGGAGGAGCCAGGAAAGAATTTCTGGACTCTCTTTACTTCGTCGTTCAAGTTGGGGGCCACTTTAACTTCTAACCCGGCAATCCTGCCAGCTGACAGTGGGGTCAGAGAAAGGGCCTCAATCCTTTTACTGAGCTTTTCGTACATTATTAATTCAGGCTCGTCACTTTTCACCTTTACAATATCTTCCTCAATGTCACTGTCCTTATCTAAGGTGAGATCAAATTTTGGAGAAGCGTTTACATTTTTGTAATCGAGGGAGAAGGCAACACCTTGGTCCTTGGACTCAACGTCGGAATCTGATTCCAAATCAATATAAACAGGTGTTGTTCTCCTCCCTGAAGAAACACGGCCTCGACCTCGTGCCCTTAAGGCCATCCTCCCACCTCTTTGAGGTAATGTGTTTGGAGGCTTAAGGAAAACGATGTCAGAGTCGTCTTCACTACTGAATTGAATCATTTCTTGATCAACAAATTTTTCTTTTTCTTTCTCTTGATTGGATTTTGTCCAACCAATTTCTTCTCAATTTTGATCTCTAACTTAGAGCGGGACGAGGATCCTTTTGGAACAAAATATGTTGCATCTTCGTAGATCCCGATTTCTTGAATCGAAAATGGTTGCAGATCACCCTTAATCACGTGTTCAATGCCATCTCGTTGGTACTTGATGCATTGGTGAAGGGTAGATGGAACCATTCTATATTCATGAATCCAAGGTCTACCTAAAAGGGCATTAAAGAACGTCGCCGAATCAATTATATGAAACTTACCTTCAGTTTTCAAGCCTCCTATTTATAAGAGCAAAGTGATTGAACCTAAAGCCCTCTCGCCCTTTTCATTGAACCCACAAAGCACCAACCTATCGGTTGAGAGCTTGCTAGTATCAACTCTGAGGTATGCGAAGGTTTTTATGTTCATTATGTTGACCGATGCACCCGGATCAACGAGGACTCTTGATAACTTAAAATTTCCCACATCTACAGTAATGTAAAGGGGACGATTATGGTCAGCAGTTCTCAAGAGCAGATCTTCATCTGAAAAGGTAACTCCAGGAACCTCTTTGAAGTAGAATGCCTCACTTTTTGAAGTTGCAGCCAATTGGGTTAAGCAAATCTCAGGGTCGAGAAGCGCTTTAATTAAAGACTCCCTCATTTCTTTGGAGAGAAGGAGGGCGTCATAAATACTTAATTTTGTTGGCAACTTCCTAAGGTGGGCCAAAACGTTGTAATCAACCTTAGGAACGACGGACTCAAAACATGGAGGAATTAAAGGAAATTCTGATTGCTGAGGGGAATTTGGATTTAAATCTTCAAAGGGAATTTGCTTGCCTTTCTTCTGAGGGGGAAGCCTAGGGGGTAAGACTTTACCGCCGTGGAGTTTCACCTGCTCGATATCTTCGGGAGGGCAAACAAGAGCAGTGTCTACGCACACCATAGGCGTTGGATCGTCATTTCCCAAAAGCGAGTCAGAATCTGAAAGTTCTATCAAGATAGGACTTCCTTGAAAATTGATTTGAGGGAAATCACTTTCTGATAAAGCTTCACATTCGACCTCTTCTTGAATAGCTGATTCGGGAAGGTCAATTTCTTTGATATTAAGGCTTTCTTCACCAGAACTTTGATTTAAAACAAGATAGTCATCAACTTGCATTTCATTTCCATGGTTAATCATCAAGACAGAAGCAGAAGGATGTTTTTTATTCATCTTCTGACCCTTCGCCTTTGATGGGGCAAAGTAAAAGTCATATAACAAAAGAGGGGAGAGGGTTTTAACACCCCCATCCGCCATCATAATACATCTCTCATCTACACACTTCCTCTCTACAAAATCAACTCCCATTTCTTTTAAACATTTGACAGTAGTCCCTATGACTACTGGAGAGGAAAGTGGCTCAACATCCTCCTGCGAAGCGTCCAGGTCAACCTTCCATGTCGGGGCCTGGGCTATCGTAGTCAGCTGTTGAGAAAGACGAAAAGACTTGTTAATCGACTTTTTAAGTGCCCAGGACTAAGCAATGTCCCAACCATCTTCAACAAAACAAGAAGAGCTAAGAGGGTTACCTGAAATGGTTTTAATGGAAGCTTTCTCTGGATCGACCAAGTATTCCTTAGGAATTATGATGTTACCTTGGGTGTAGTTCCTCTCAAGCCAATCTTTGAACACAACACAGTCTTCAAGAGGGTGACTAAGCATCCGGTGGTATGGACAATACTTGGGATCATCTTTCTTACTTTCATCTTCAGGCCTCCTGGCCTCTGGCAGCTGAAAATCTGGTTTCTTTAACAAACTCTTGAAAATCCTCTTAACTGATTTCCTCTTAAATGGATATGGTTTTGCCAATCTCTCTCTAAAAGGGACAAACTTAGGGTCTTTAGTGTACTGAGGAGTGACCTGAAAGGGCTGTCTCTGAGCTGGCTGTGGTGGCGGTGGTGGAGGAATGCTGGGCTGACTAGCCATTGGCCTTTTTCCCTTGTCGACTGCCGACACTACTGCCTTTTTCTCAAAAGTCTTAACCAATCTAGGACCTTTCTTGTCTTCAGACTGCTCTCATAGGAATGGCATCTTATGAGCCTCTTCTTGCAAATTGCTAGCCTTATTAAGAAGTTTTTCAAAAGTTTTAATGGTGAAACCCTTCAGGAGAAAAGCAACAAGGCCGTGGATATTCTTAAGGAGGATCTCCACCGCATGTTGCTCTTGCAACTGGGGTTCACACTTCATCAAGAGGTTTCGCCACCTCAATATGTACTCAACCAGAGACTCTCCCGGCTTTTGTTTCTCAACAACAAGATCGCCCACGGTAGTTCGTTGTTGCGCTCCAGAAAATCTTTTAAGGAAAAGGTTTTCTAGATCGCTAAAGGTTTTTACTGAACCATTGGGCAGATCGGTGTACCACTCAAAAGCAATGCCGGATAGACTACTTACAAACTGGCGAAATAGTAGAGCATCCGACCCTCCCGCATTGCAACAACTTGCTCTGAAGTGGGCCAGATGCTGTCTCGGGTTTTCTATTCCAGTGAAATTTTTAAAAGTTAGTGGCACAAAGCCTTTTGGGTAGGGAACTGAATCATATTCTTCGGGGTAGGGTCTACCCTTTGGGATAGATGCGGTTCCTTGCGAAAAGGCTAAGGCCTCCCTTACCTGGTCCTCAATCAATTGCTTAATATCCTTCTGAGGCAGAGTTGGAGAAACAGGGGGAACTGTAGGTGCTGCTGGAGATGCCTCTGGTAGGCAAGGAGGGATCACTGGTGTTGACTCGGGAGGGGAGGCTTGGGACTAGATTCTATCTTTCTAACCCTTTCTACAATCTCTCGAGCCGTTTGTTGAATCTTAAGTGAATCCTATTCTGACTTGTCAAATCTTTCTTGCATTTCTTTGACTTGTGACATCATAGTTGTCAACTGATTCTCCAAATCTTTAATATGCTCCTCACCCTTAGCTCCTACGGACTCATCTGAGTCGGACCCAGCAACATATGGATCATCATCTCTAGCAAGCCGGCGCCTACCAGGTTCGGCCTCTTTGTTGGACCCTCTAGTTTCGACCATGGAAACACTACCAATATAATCATCTTCCTCTCCAAGGAGGTCATCCAGGTCTGGGTCGAAAGAAACCATGCCCTCTTTATTCAACAAAATATTTCTTATTTCTTGAACTACCTCCTCGACCGGTCTATCCCCAATTGACTTAGGATCAAGAGATAAGTATCCTTTGTGCTCAGCCATATCGAATAATTCTTCAGAATCTAGGAGAGCAATGATTTCTGTAAGTTTTGGGTTAGGATCTGGTTGAGACTCTGTAACTGGCTCTTCTTCTATCTCAAGATCTAGGTCAATTCCTTCCTTCTCGACTGTCCCAAGATCGGTAGTCGGAAAAGTGGCATTCTCTCCAAGGAGAGGGACACATACCTCAGGAGGTGAAGCAGGAGCTTGCAGGGAAATAGCTCCTACATCAGGTAAGGTAAGGTCCTTAGACTCCTGTGTAGGAAGCCTAGGAATGACACATAAATCTATGCTGCCAACAACCGGATCATCAACAGGAATCATAACTGAATCAGGAACTGGACTGGCTGTAAGAAGGCTATCTACTGCAACAACTGGAGAACTAGGTTGAACATCCATCGACTCAATCAAGACTGGAGGAGGTTTAACTGTGACTCGCTGGAGTTGGAGAATGAACTTTGGGGTTCTTGGAGGCGGTGGTAAATTCTCCAACTTAGTCCTTTTTGGGACAAACTTCTTCTCAAGGGATTTGGGCCTCTTGCCCCTCATATCTAGATGTTTTAGAGTTTCATTCCCCTCAGGTTTGACAACTACTGAGGCCAACTTTACAGCTTTGGAAGGGGGTACCGGGGGTCTACCAACAAAATGGCGGCCTCTCTCGGACCCAGTCAACACAATACCCTCCGTCTTGGAAGAAGGAGGGCGTGGCGCCCAGTGGTATCCATCAACTTGTACTGAAGTGGCGGGCTGTCTAACATACTTATTATTTCTCCTAATAGGTTGTGGAGTCAAATTCTTCGCCTCAGACGCATCTTCTTTTAACACTTCTTTTTGGAAGCGATGAGAGATCACTCCCTTCAACTGTTTCATGTACTGCTCCTTTGTTTGCCCAAATTGTGCAGCGCAGGTATGAATTATGTTTCTTAAAGCCCTTGTTTTCTGCAGATGCTTTTCCTTTGGAGTCTTTTTAGTCGAGTAGTCGACTGGGCATGGTGGGGAACGGGCTATCCTAGCTATCCTCTCCTCCCCTTGAGCATAAGCTAAGGGGTAAAAGCAGCTCCCTTTTAGAAGGGGAGAGGAAGCAGGAATAGGTAGCTCCTCGTCAGCCTCAGGCTCTACTTGAGCTAAAGTCTTAAAAGGCACAATTCTCTTTGCCTTAGAGATCTTCTTTCTAAGTCTCCTCAAATAGTTCTTCTTTTGATTCTTAGTAGAAAAGTTGAGACAAGAACTAGATCCTTCCTCGAAAATAGATTTGACTTCAGTGGGAGGCTCAATAACTGGTTCAGACTGTTTCTGGTCATCACTAATTACTGGCAAGGTAGGTGCAGATCCCACAATCAACTCAACCACTGGGGGAACTTCCTTACTGGCATCCAAACTAACAATCCGGTGTCCATCCATAGAGAGCTCAAGGGTACTGAATCCCATTCCAAAGATGATAGTGCTCCCTTGGTCATTAACAGTTGAGGATAACTCTCGGTCGAAAGAGAAAATCAATTGGCCAGCCATTTGAATTTTCTGAAAATTAAAGAGGGGATTGAAATTAGATTTCTTTCAAGAGAAGTGGAAAAGAGTTCGTTATTTTGAAACTTAAGGCTTGTAGGATAGCCTCAACCTTCCAACACATGTTGAGTGGTAGAAAACACCCAACACACGTTAGGAAGATAAAGAGACTAAATACATGCCAAAAGAAGGGTTTTCTCAAAAGGTCAACATATGTTAGCCCATAAGATGGTCGTATGGGGTAACATATGAAGGTTTGGAACTTGGAGAAAATTGTTATTATCTTGCTTTCTATGTTTTGAAGGGAATTTGAATTTTGAATGATTTAAGATGGGGTTTTTTTCTACAAAATTCAAAACACAACGGACAGAGTTTCCCCTTGCCCGAAGGCTTATGGAATTGTAAGAAAAAAAACTCAAGTAAAGCAAATAGTCTAACCCTCCTCATTCCTAAAAGTTAAAGGGGAGTAAAGGGGTTAAGACTAAAATACTTCAAAACTTCTTAAAATCAAAAGTTTTTTCAAACTCATTTCAATCTTAAAGGTTGGTATATTGAATGTGACATTTGTTAATCATAATTTTAATTTTAAAAAGAAAGTTTAGGGATCTGATTTGATACTATCACCTCATAGGAAATCCCAGGGCAGAAGGTCAAAATCAGGACGATTAAGTTAGCATGTAACAAATTGTGAGAGGTAGAGCCTCTCTTTTAATGTTTTAAATTGTCTTTAGATGTTGGCCACACTCCCCCAAGGAAGAAATGGGTTGAGGGACCAACGGAAGGAAGGTAGTTAAGACTACCGATGAAACAAAATTGTTGCAAATCTATTTTTTCATGTCTTATGTTTTGATGATTGACAAACACTACTTTTCTTGGACAGCTTGTTGCTTCTAACTTTTCAGGAATCGACGATCGGACAATCAAAAAGGAGCCCAGTTCAGGCATGCATAGGGTTAGGGTTGAGTCAGTCTGTACTTTTATTTTTACCTTTTGAGTCCACTTGTAAGAGTCAAAAAGACTGATACTTTGTAACCCTTCACACACACACTTGAGAGAATTAGAAATTCTGTTTTTACTCATATCGGCCAGGACGATATCTTATATCGTCCTGGACGATCAGCTTAAAACAGAAAGTCTAATTAAGGGTTCTTGATTAAGGCAGCCAACGTTAACCGATCGGCCTGGACGATACGTGTATCGGCCAGGACGATAAGCTCAAAACAGAAAGAAGTAGCCGCCATAGACAGGTATGGTATAGCATATCTTTAAATTATCGGCCAGGACGATCATCGGATCGGCCTGGACGATATTAACAGATTATGCCATAATTGTTCAGGAAATCAAGGAAGTAATTAAGGATGATTGATACGATCATATCGTCCTGGACGATCGTAGGATCGGCCAGGACGATCTAATCAAAAACCTTAAGTTACTTCAGGACGATCAATATCGGCCAGCCCATATTCAGAGCTATTGTCAGGACGATTTACGTCTGATTTGAACTGATCGGCCAGGACGATCGTGAGATCGGCCTGGACGATCAAGCTAATTTTCAATCGTCCAATCTGGCATCCAGGGCTATGCTCTGGCCGATCTTCATTAATTTGTACTGATCGGCCAGGCCGATGGCCATATCGGCCTGGACGATAAAGTCGGCAACTTGCAATTAATGAGCTCTTTTGAAGCTCTTCTATTTAAAGAGCTCTTGTTCAACGTTTTTCAACGACCTTTGGCTGCTGCCTTGACCTAAGAAGACCTTGAGGAGAGAAAGAGAGAGAGAAGAGAGAGAGAGGATCTTGTGAGGGGGAGCTTGTGAGGGGTTTCACAAGGGTTGCTTCAAGGATCTCTTTGCGTCGTCTTCGTCTAGAGTTTCTCGTCCGTGGAAGGGTCGGTAGAGGTAAGGAGTTGTGCTTTTGGTTCTGGTTCTCTGCCAGCTTCAGGAGGAAGCAAAAGGAGAGAGGTTCTCTGCCTTGCCGGGGTGGCAAAAAGGAGGTTCTTGTAAGGGTTTCTCCACCTAGCCGTGGGGGCTAAAGGAGAGTCACTTTTTGTGTAGTGCAATACTTGGAGGGTGCCTCCAAGGAGTGGACGTAGGTCGAGTCGACCGAACCACTATAAATCTCTGTGTTTCTTTTCTTGCTTCCGCACGTTTACAATTCCGCATTATTTCCGTTGTGTGATTTGGTTTATGCAACTTTATTTCTTTGTTTAAAAAACGAAGTTTTTAAAATACCAATTCACCCCCCCTCTTGGTTAGTTTGGGACTAAGTTCATAGGGCTTAACATCCCCATCGAACTTTCAAGTGGTATCAGAGCGCCTGATTCGAAAATTAAAGTTTAAAAACTTTTTGAATTTGATCCATGTCTAACTTTGGGAATCGCAACACTACGGAAGGGTATTCTATTACCCGACCTCCTCTGTTCGATAACCTACCTTTTGATTTCTGGAAAACTCGCATGTCAACCTTTTTACAATCTACTGATTATCGCATGTGGATGCTTATACAAGAAGGGTATTCTCCACCTTCTCGTGAAATTAACGGTTTTAAAACGGAAGTTGCTTTTACCGAATGGACTTTTGATGAACGAGATTTAGCTCAACTAAATGCTAAATGTTTGAATTGTTTTTTCTGTGCATTAAAATCTGAGGATTACATGCGTGTTTCAACTTGCAAAACTGGTAAAGAAATTTGGGATAAATTGTGCATTACTTATGAAGGCACTAATGAAGTCAAACAATCCCGTTTAAACATTCTCTTGCATGACTACGAACTTTTTCGTATGAAACCTCATGAATCGATTTCTGACATGTACACTAGGTTTACTCAGATTGCTACCTCATTACATGCACTAGGAAAAGAGCTTTCGAACTATGAAAAAGTTAACAAGATTTTGAGATGCTTGCCTTCAACCTATGATGCAAAAATTACTGCAATTACTGAATCTAAAGATTTAAACACCTATTCTATTGACAACTTGCTTGGCTCACTCATTGCTTACGAGCAAGGGGTGAATCAAAGAAATCTTGATACAGGTGAAAAGAAAAAGGAGAAAACAATTGCATTGAAGGCACACAAATCGGATTCTGAATCTTCTGGGTCTGAAAGCGATGGAGTTGCCTTCATCACAAGGCAATTCAAAAGCTTTCTAAGGAAGAAACAAAAGCATCATCAAAGTTGGAGAAAAGGTAAGGATCATAAACATATTAAAGGATCTTCTGATGTTGTTTGTTTTGAATGCAGGAAACCTGGACATGTAAGAGCCGATTGTCCTACACTTCAAGATCATTCAAGCAAAGAAAAGGAAAAAGGTGATGAGAAAGCAAAGTCTAGGAAGGACAAGAAGAAAATCCAAAGAAGCTTCTGGGCAGAATCTGGCACTGATTCCTCTGAGACTGAACCAGAGGAAGAAACAACAAACTTGTGTTTCATGGGAGAAAACCAAAGTGATGAGGAAGAGGTATGTAAACCAACATTTGATGAATTGTTTGAAATATGTGAAAAAATCCATACATCATACAAAAACCTTAAGAAAACTCATGCTAGCTTGAAATTAGAATTTTTTAATCTACAAAAAGAGCATGAAGTTTTTCTCAAAGATCATGCAACGATTGATTCAAATCACATGGCTCTACTCGATGAATTTGATGAATTAAACAAGACGCATTTGGAATTAATTGATAAAAGTAATGCATTAAAAGCTTCACACACCACACTTAATGATGATCTTAAGAAATCTAAAGAGATTGAGAAAAATCTGAGGATTGAGAATGATGCATTAAAGAGAACTAACTTGAGAATTCAAAATAATTTGGAAACATGTAAGAAAGCTAGGATGACACCAATGTTTAATCAAAGGCCAGAACCTAGGAAGAGGCATTTTTACTCAAACCATTTAAGAAAACCTTTTCCTGGAATTCAATGTTTTTCTTGTGGCATGTTAGGACACATCTCACACACTTGCACAGTTCACCGCAGTACACATTGGGTATGGAGACCTAAAATGCATGATTCAATACATACCACATCTGCATTGCACTCTACATTTCCTAAGAAGGAGCCCAAATCTGTTTGGGTTCCTAAAACTAACTGTTGTTGAATTTTGCAGGAGTGCTCCCACCAAAGACCTTGTGGGAACATAGGATAACTGAACATAAGGAGGCTTACAGCTTAATTGCTAAAATCTATTGTTTTATCACTTGCTTGATATCTTTAGTTTTCTTGTGTGAATTTTATTTTTAGTTTTTGTGTTTATTTTTTTTGTCTTTAGTTTGCTTATTGTTTGTTTTTGTTTTTCATTTTGGTCTTTATTTATTTTTTGGGCTTCCATATGATAAAACTTCTCAAGCTTTTAAATATTAGAGTTTTTTTTGTTTTGATAGGGTTTAGCTTTTCTAAATTGGTTAAAGAGAGTAAACTGGTGATGTTTTTCCTCTTCTGACTTTGTTTAGTGGCATGATTTTTCTTTTATAAAACAAAAAGTCTAAACTCAGTTTAACCAATGGCTTTTTAAGATATCCTTCTAATCTTGCTACATTAAGTCATCTTATGCATAATAGTCAAAATTCTTTGATATCATTCAAGCTTTTGAAATCTTACCATTGCTGTCATCACGTGATCTTGATTTTGTGTTGTGGATTGTTCTTCCCTATGTTAGAGAGAGAGCCCCTATTCTCTAATATTTGGAGGATATACTCACAACTAAGTATTTTCCTTAAGGGTATATTAAAAGAGTTATTAGCTTGCAAAAGATAAAAAGGAAAGAGGCCAATGAAGCCAAATTGAAAAGAAAAATACACAAAAGTGTATTAAAAATCAAAAGATGCTCAAAGAGCCAATAAAAGTGAAAATAGGCATAAAATTAGCCCACTAATTGCAAGCTATCATCTCTTTGATAAAACTCTTAAAACTTAGAAAACTCATTGATTAGGTGATACGTTCAAAGATTTGATTTCAAATTCCATGATTGAGAAAAACTATTTTGGTTTATTATTTATAAGATTCTTTAGTTGTTAACAAGTCTTGATTGGATCTTCTTAAAACCTCTTGTGTTATTTCATGTTAGGACTCTGTTGTTTTTAAAAGTTTTTTTGTACCCTGAAGAATGTCCGATCTAGGGTTAATAGAATCAGTTTTTCAATCTTCTTCTAATTAGATTTTGTTAAACCTCTTGATCTCCTAAAAACCTTAAATGTTTAAATTCATGAAAAGAATTCTCATATGATGCCTTCATAAAACAAAAAAAAAAAAAAAAAAAAAAAAAAAAAAGTGGGCATTTCTTTTACTATGCTTTAATGTACCCTCCTTTTTGATATGTCAAAAGGGGGAGAAGTTTATAAGGTTATTTTTTCATGGTTGTGATTAAATCCCTTTAATGTGTTTTGTCATCATCAAAAAGGGGGAGATTGTTGCAAATCTATTTTTTCATGTCTTATGTTTTGATGATTGACAAACACTACTTTTCTTGGACAGCTTGTTGCTTCTAACTTTTCAGGAATCGACGATCGGACAATCAAAAAGGAGCCCAGTTCAGGCATGCATAGGGTTAGGGTTGAGTCAGTCTGTACTTTTATTTTTACCTTTTGAGTCCACTTGTAAGAGTCAAAAAGACTGATACTTTGTAACCCTTCACACACACACTTGAGAGAATTAGAAATTCTGTTTTTACTCATATCGGCCAGGACGATATCTTATATCGTCCTGGACGATCAGCTTAAAACAGAAAGTCTAATTAAGGGTTCTTGATTAAGGCAGCCAACGTTAACCGATCGGCCTGGACGATACGTGTATCGGCCAGGACGATAAGCTCAAAACAGAAAGAAGTAGCCGCCATAGACAGGTATGGTATAGCATATCTTTAAATTATCGGCCAGGACGATCATCGGATCGGCCTGGACGATATTAACAGATTATGCCATAATTGTTCAGGAAATCAAGGAAGTAATTAAGGATGATTGATACGATCATATCGTCCTGGACGATCGTAGGATCGGCCAGGACGATCTAATCAAAAACCTTAAGTTACTTCAGGACGATCAATATCGGCCAGCCCATATTCAGAGCTATTGTCAGGACGATTTACGTCTGATTTGAACTGATCGGCCAGGACGATCGTGAGATCGGCCTGGACGATCAAGCTAATTTTCAATCGTCCAATCTGGCATCCAGGGCTATGCTCTGGCCGATCTTCATTAATTTGTACTGATCGGCCAGGCCGATGGCCATATCGGCCTGGACGATAAAGTCGGCAACTTGCAATTAATGAGCTCTTTTGAAGCTCTTCTATTTAAAGAGCTCTTGTTCAACGTTTTTCAACGACCTTTGGCTGCTGCCTTGACCTAAGAAGACCTTGAGGAGAGAAAGAGAGAGAGAAGAGAGAGAGAGGATCTTGTGAGGGGGAGCTTGTGAGGGGTTTCACAAGGGTTGCTTCAAGGATCTCTTTGCGTCGTCTTCGTCTAGAGTTTCTCGTCCGTGGAAGGGTCGGTAGAGGTAAGGAGTTGTGCTTTTGGTTCTGGTTCTCTGCCAGCTTCAGGAGGAAGCAAAAGGAGAGAGGTTCTCTGCCTTGCCGGGGTGGCAAAAAGGAGGTTCTTGTAAGGGTTTCTCCACCTAGCCGTGGGGGCTAAAGGAGAGTCACTTTTTGTGTAGTGCAATACTTGGAGGGTGCCTCCAAGGAGTGGACGTAGGTCGAGTCGACCGAACCACTATAAATCTCTGTGTTTCTTTTCTTGCTTCCGCACGTTTACAATTCCGCATTATTTCCGTTGTGTGATTTGGTTTATGCAACTTTATTTCTTTGTTTAAAAAACGAAGTTTTTAAAATACCAATTCACCCCCCCTCTTGGTTAGTTTGGGACTAAGTTCATAGGGCTTAACATCCCCATCGAACTTTCAAAAATTTCATTCTTATTAAAGATGGAGAGAGAGATTGGTCCCACCGGGCGTGCCATTCTTTTGTTGGTGGAATTTTGAAAACAGGTTTTGAAAAATATTAGTTTTCTTTGGGAATTTTAAAATTTAGATTGAATTCTAATTCTAGAGTCGAATCAACTCGGTAGAAAAAGTATATCGCCCCGAAGGACGAAAATAAAATTTCATAACGGTGTTCAGACTTAGGATTATGAAACTCATCTTGAATATCATGACCAGATTCTAAGGAGAACTTCACATGGCCCCGAGGGGACAAGGTAAAGTTCAACTAAATATCCAGTTATGATATCCAAGAAGTATGATCGTCGAATTCACATCCAAAGCCTTATCAAAGAAGGATGTATCTCCCCAAAGGGAGATAACACCTTTCAATGATAATTCTTCTAATATAATAACGACGATTATTCTTTAACTTTTCCCAAAGAAATCTAAGAAGACTTTAAAAAGATTAATTTTGATATCAGGTGCGTGTGGTTCCAAATCTCCTATGAGCGCAAGCCCTCGTAGTTAATTACATCGTAGGGAGACAGAGTCCCCTACGAAAACTTTCGATTAAAGTAATAATGAAATTTTGTTAGATTTTCTAAGAGTGATATCAAAAAATGAATAGGATTTTTGGAAAATCAAAAGGGAATGGATCAAGATTAAACATTTATTAACAGAATCGAGGGAAAGGAGGTAGGGGACACCTTGAGATTCCAGAACCATCCGAAAGTGTCCCAACTTAATCTAAGTGTTGGGCTTTATGTTTTAGGATTGAAAGGAAACTTTAATTGAAGTTGAGCATCTTATTAGAAATTTGGGATTATATTCCTGAAATTTGGGGTCTTATAACCGAAATCTGCCCCGGATCCTAAGTCTAATGTGGACACTGGGCCATAGTCGTCCGAACCTAACTAATGTAATACAATGCCTGGACTTACCCCGGCCTGGATTGGGGAGCCAGCTAACCACCTAATCGATTTAAAAGAGATGAGTCCGGTCTTTTATGAAAGAGTGGTAGGGACGTTGTACTTAAAGTTTTGGAGAGTTGGGGCCGATATCTAGAAATTTTCCTAATTGGCCCCTTCGACTTATGTTGGGTGCTAAAATGTTAAAGCTAATGCAATTAAAATTTTGACTCTTTTAATTTGTATCTAATGCAATGCATGCTGGTCGAAAACTTCCAAATCAAATATGCTTGAAATGTTAAAAATAGGCTTATAAAATAATTTTTTTAGAAGACTGGACTTCCCTAGGTCCGGCACCTCGTCCTCATAGGTCAGGCTATCCGGACTCTACCTGCAGACAGGGAAGGGTCTAATGCAAGGAAAGAATAATGCAGAGATATGCATGCGACCCCGGGGTCGATCCCCGGCTAATTCCCTAGATTCATTATCTTTCTATGTTATTTAGACTCACTAAAATTTTTAGACATTTAAGATTTTGAGTAGAAAACTTTCACACCCTCACGAGTCTCACGTATCCAGGCACAAACAAAAGTGGCACACAATCGCCAAAAAACTAAGAAAAGTAGGTAATCCTATAGGCAATCAATTCAACATCAAATATAAATTAATTAATAAATGTCCATAGGTAAAGTTGCCTTGCTTATTACAAACCAGAATTTTGTAGAAAGTAAAGTGGCCGGGCACCACTGACAACAACCCGGATTCTAAACCTAGTAATGACGCAAGTAGTTTTGAGTGGGATATTCTCAATCTTCAAGTCTTCAATCTTGTTCTTCTTTGAACTCATTTTCTTCAAACTCCTTGGATTCTTCGTGGTAAACTACCCAAATGGATAAGAGGGCACTTCCCTTCAAAGGGGAAGGCCACTCTTTCCTCTTTGGGAATAGAAAAGGTATGATCCAAATTTGGATTTCTAAATGGAGAAGGAATGTTTCCCAAAGGGGCATCCTTTCCTCTTTGGAATCCAAACTTTGGACCTATATATCCCAATTCAAAATTAACTTTCACAACACTTAACACTTATACAAATTACATTTATATCAAATCAAAAATCTAGACTCTCCTGCAAGATTATCCTAAGCAGTTAATTAATCAAAGAAAACATATTCCCAAGTAGTTATATATGTGCAGAAAAGAAAGTAAAACACACTGGCCACACTCTTTTTATTTGGGGGCTTTAGCAGCTGAAGCACCTGTGCAAGCATTTATAACAATTGATATTTTTTTATTGATTTAGCCCCCTTTTATTGCCCTGTATGAGCGTGACCATCTGCAGAAAACTGTGTGAACATCCAGATCGCTCCTAACCTATGGGTAACCTAGTCGCCAAACACATCAACCATCCACAGAGTACAGAAAAGTAAACAGACACAGAAAAGCAATTTCATCCACAACATGCAGTGAAAACTACGAAAAATCTGGCACACAGTAGTAAAGTAAACACCGGCCTAACCTAGATCTAGAGTTGGTTGTCCTAACAAATCATCTAAAGTGTGTGTAAAAGGTCGTGTGGCTGGGGTAGGTCCTAAAGTGGGTGAATAGTTAAAGTTGTCTAAAAGTCTGGGTTTGTTAAGGCTTAAAAGGGGGATTTAGGTTAATGTTTAAATATTAATATATTAAGAATTTTGATCAAGTATATTTTAAGATTTAATTGATTACTACCTTTGTTTCACACCGAGGCTGTGAAGTTTATTTCACCTTCCTTGGGGCTAAGCTAATAGCCTCGTAGGCCTGGGTTACCCAGTAGCAATCAGGGTTAATTAAGTTGATTTAAATTGGTCGAAATTAAAAGAGTGGATTAATATAAAAAGGAGTTGGTTACTGATTTTAGTGGGTTGGTTGAGAATTTTATGATCCTATTATGAAAATTCTAGAATTTGAGGGAGTTAATAGATTTTGAAGGATTATCCGGATATGCTAACTAAAATGTCAAAATTTGACTTTCAAAATTAGAGTTAATCTTGAGGGTTTCAGATTTTTAATAAATACTAGACCTAATTATGAGTTGTTAGATAGGTGGCACACTCAATTTGGAGTTTTCTATCAAAAGTTATGATTTTTAGAAGTTTTGGCCCGATTTTGACCTAAAGTCACCTAAAATGTTGACTCCTTGATTTTGAACAAATTATGGAGGTTTAATATATTTAGAGAACACTAGATTCTAATTGAAGTCATTAGCCATTGAGTTTGATTAGTTTAAATTTTTCTACAATTAGTAGTGAATTTTGGAAGTTTTACATATTCGTAGGGATTACCAAATTATTACAATTAAGGGGCTGCTTAAGGATTTGAACCCGAATGAGTCCCAAACTCCATGAGATCAGTTCCAAATGTCATAAATGACCTAAGGACAGATCATCAAGTGTTTAAAGCCCTTTTGGGATTTTTAATGTTTTTTGAATTAATAAAGCTGGTTAACATTTGATTTTACCTAAGGACTAAATTAAGATAAATCTAGAAGTCAATTTAAGAGGGTTTCAATTCTCATTGATTATGAGATTAATTAGGGACAATTATAAATATTTTAATAGATTTTATGAGTTAAAGACAGTTCATTATCAATTGATTAGGGTTAATAGGCCATTTCTAAGAAGGAGTTTTGAGGCTCCTACTTGGGAAACCAAATGAACTCCAAATTTGATGGAATTTGGACCATATGATCACTTGACCCTAAGGATTAAATCCACCAAATTTGAGCTCAAATGGAGTACTCCAAGGTGGTTAACTAAACCACCCAAGGTGAGCTGTAAGTCACCTTCAAATCACTATAGGGACCTATCCTAAAATTGGATTGGGGCAAAATCAGTGGCTCTACACTCCTTATCCTACACATCATCATCACACAAAGAATCACACCCTAGATCCCATTGGATAGGTCTATACCCCATTTTGAATATAAGGGTCAAACCATGACCCTTAAACTTAAAATTTGGGGAAAGTGCCCTTTAACATCTTAAAATAGGGAGATAAAATTTGGACATGTCAAAGACATGTTCAATTTCAATCTCCCAAAATTCCAGGCCTGGTGGACTTGTATTTAAAGAGTGATTAAAGAAATTGATAAAATGCTCAAACTGAAATTAAACCTAACACTGACCTAACCAGGGCCTTGAACCATGGGGCTTTTGTAGATCTCCCTGCGACCTTTCCAATGAGCTTAAAAACACCTAATTTGGACAAGTGTGGAGGGAGTTATGATTTTTTGAAGTTCCCTTGAATTTCTGGACTTATTAATTCGGCCATTACACAGCCAGCGCCCCTTTACACGCGCCGCGCGCCGATTGGCTGGGCAATCTTTGGCGCTAACCGTTAACGGTCCGATTAACCACAGTCGTCGGATGGCGGATCGGACGGCTGGGATTAAACGTCCGGGAGATCTAATCCGAGCCGTTGATCTGAATCGACGGCTGAGATTACGTCTTCAACCTCCCGCATGTATCTGAGACTGTAAGGCTTCTCTAGCGTGATCCGGGCGATCCTGCTAGCGAACTCCGATGAAATTTCATAGGGAGGATCAGGACAGTGGAAACCTTCAATCCAACGGTGGAGATCCGTTGGGGTGAAGGTTTCCTTCACACTTGATCGGACTACCTAGCTAGGGAGCTCGGGATGAAGAGATTACCGCAGAGAAAGTCTCAATGAATGAGCTTCTCTATCAGGAAGCTTCAGGGGATGATGGCGAACTGATCTCCTTCAGACGTCGGGACCGGAGGATGGCCGGAGGTACGACTTCGAGCGGGATGCCAGAAGCTTTCACGGGCTCTTTCTCGAACGGGTGAAGAGATCGATCTGGGAGCTCGAAGGGAGAGCCTGGGAGGTCGAAGAAGCTCTCGAAAATGATTTCGAGCGATTGATGATTCTTTTTGCAGTCTGGGGAACTCGAGCCTATTCGGCCACCTCTCGCGGGCTTGGATGGCCGAGATTGAGCTTGAGGGGGCTCGGATTGATGCTAGGTGGAAGATGGCGACATCCTAGGGAGGTCAGGGGGATCAAACCGGTGGGCAGCAGCTTTGATCCAGAGGTTGTCTGGGGGGACCACCGGAACTCATTTTCCATTGGTTCCGACCACCGCCGGCCATGGTTTGGGTCAGGTTGACTGGGGGAGGCCGATGGGGACATGCTGGAGTTGAGGGTGGAGTCAATTTGGCCTGAGAATATCTGGATTGAGTTGGTGGCTGGGTTGGACCCAAACCTGCTCGGTTAGAGTCGAATTGAGCTCAATCCAGGTCAGGTCAGACCCTGGGTTTGATATGGGAGATAGGTCTGGGTCTGGTGCACCCAATGCAAGTGACAATTGGAACCAATTTGGTCTGGGTTAAAAGATGGCTTGGGTTAATCCAAATCTGCTTGGTTTGGGTCGATTTGGGCTCAACCCAGGTCGGGGCAGACCTTGGACTTGAGGTGGGAAGTGGGTCTGGGTCTGGTGGACCCAATGCAAGTGGCAATTGGATCCAATTTGATCTGAGTTGGAAGATGGCTCGGGCCCATGTGTTTTTGGCTACTTTGGGTTAGCCTAAAACCTGACCCAGGTTAGCCTAGAGCATGGGCTGGCTGGAGGAGGTGTGTTGGACCTAGGGCCACCTATGGGAGGTGTTGATCAAGTTCAATTGGGCTTAGGTTAAGAATTGGCTCAATCCCAAGTGATCTTGGGCACTTTGGGTTAGCCTATCTCTTGACCCAAGTGAGCCCAAGGGTTGGGCTGGTCAAGGAAGGTGCATTGGGTCAATGGGAACCCAATGACACCTTGATTAGGATTCAATTTGATTAAGGTTAAGAGATGGCTCAAGGGAGACCTCTCTTTGGTCACTTGGGTCAAGCTATATGGCTAACCCAAGTGAACCCAAGGCTTGGGCCTCCAAGAGAGGTCTCTTGGGTACCCAAGGGGTCATCCCTTACATTCAAAAGGACTTGGAATGGACTTGATTCAAAGATTTGAAAGAGAGGGGGTGTATGGGTTAATGGGTCAAACTTGGTTGACTTGGTCAACCAGGTTGACCCAAGGTTTGGACTTAAGCTCAACAAGTTGGGTTTGATATTTGAAACTTGTTGAAAGTGGTTTCAAAGAATTTGGAGTTGATTTGAGTTGAAATGGGCATTTGAAATCCCATAGGGGTGTTTTGGTCAATTTTGACCCATTGGTCAACTAGGGTAAAAAATAGGTCTGAAAAATGCAGTTTACTGCTCAATGGGTTACAATCAAGGGTCTGAAAGTGATTGGAGGCTTTGATGAGGGCTCCAAGATCAAAATCTTCAAGGTGTTAGGTCCAATGGCATAGGCTGTAAATATTTGAAGGTTTTACAGCCTCTGGATTTTGATTTAGATTCTAGGGTTAGAGATCTCATAATGAGCTTGAAATTGAAGGGTAACCTCCAGAGACATGTCTTATCACTTTGTAAATGATAGACCCTGAATCAGAGGTTATTTGACTGGGATTTGAAATGTTTGAAAAATCCTTGAAAAAGGTCTTTAGGACAGGGCCTTAAAACTTTGGATTTGAGTCTGGATTTCTGGATTTGGAATGGATTTCAAGTTTGAATGATTAATATTGAAGTATCCAAATCATTTGCAATCATGTTGTGATTGTTAATGAATGGATAAGGTCAAAGCTAGATTAAAGGTAGGATCAAAGTCTAGATTGAAGTTTGGATTCTCAAGTTGATTGGGTCAAGGTTTGGATGTGTTTGAAGCTTGAATTAATTTGGATTTGAATTGAATGAAGTTTGAGATTTGAATTGATCAAGGATAGGGGTTAATTTTAAGTTGGAGTTGATCAAAGGTAGGGATTGATTTGAGGTTGGAGTTGATCAAAGGTAGGGATTGATTTGAGGTTGGAGTTGATCCTAAGATCTAGAGGAATTCTAAGATCTAGGATCTAGAGGGGCTCTAGAATTTGGGATATAGAAGAATCCTAAGCTCAAGAGTAGGCCCTAAGGTCTTGGATCTTGAAAAGAATCTTAAGCTCTAGAGTAGGGCCTAAGGTCTAGCTCTAGGAAAGAATCTTAAAGTCTAGAGTGGATCCAAGGATCTAGGATTGATCTGGAGTTTGGAAGGGCCTTAGTGACCTCATTCAAAAATGAGGTCAACAGTCCTAGGACGAGCCAATTATTCCACCAGTTGCACTAGACCCTGTAGGAGTGGATAGGGTCTAGAGAGCAGTCTCAGCTCCACCCACAGTGCCTACTGACACTCCTCCAGTCTAGAGTCAGCCAGTATAGTTGTCAGCCGGCTAGATTCAGTATTTGATAGCAGAAGGTTGAGCAGGTCATTTCTTCTAGGAAGGCTGGAGAGGCTGTTAGTAGAGGGCGTCCTTACCCTTCTGAGTATGAGAGTGAGCCCTACCCTCTTGGTTTTATTCCCCCTTTTTTTAGAGTTTTTGACGGGTTTGGGAACCCAAAGAAGCACGTGGCTCAGTACCTAGCCATATATTGCAATATAGGAGCGAATAATGCCCTCATATTGAGGTTGTTTGTCAGTAGTTTGATTAGGATGGCATTTGCTTGGTACGCCGACCTCCCCAATGACTCAGTTTGAACCTTTGTAGAGTTACAGTTGTTTATACATATGTTTGTCAGTGTAGAGCACTGGGTCACTGTTGGAGAGTTAGTTGTGACTAGATAGTGCCCTAGAGAGATTCTTTCAGATTACATAGTTAGATGGAGGAATCTTAGCATACAGTGCGAGCCCCAGTTACATGAGCAACATGTAGCAGAGATTTTGCTAAAAAATGTAGATGACCCTATAATACCTTATCTAAAAGGTTTCAATATAAGAACCTTCCAAAAATTGTTAACTAAGGTAACCATTTTGCTGGATAGCATACCCAATACAGTCCCTCCTAAGGTTGAGAGTCAACCTCAGCATAGACCTGAGCATTAGAAGTCTTTAGAGGAACCTCCTTCTAGGAAAGGGGAGGTACATAGTACCTATGGGCCACCAGATAAGGGCAAGAAGCTTGTTAGCAGTTCACCTCCACCACGACCACAAACTCAACAATCCAGACCTCCTTATAAGATCTCAGAGAGTCAACCATCTTTACAGGAGAGACTTAATAAGGAATATCCCTTTAAAAGAGAAAATATAATGAAGATATTTAAATTTCTTGTTAAGAAAGATATCATGATATTTCCATTTAATAAGAAAGCAGTTGAAGAAGGGCAAACAGAGTATCCACTATATTGCCCCTTTCACCGACATATTGGGCATACACTTGAAGATTATTTTATATTCAAGGATAAATTAGAGAGACTCATGGAAAGTGGGAAGATCCATATGTAGGACAGTGACTTAGTGCAGCCTCAAGGCAAGGCTACTCAGATAGTGCAGATGATTTTAGACTCTAGCCGTAGTAACGATTAGAGTTACAGTCAGGGAAGTAGTAGCAGGTTACCCCACAGTTCTAAGGGAGAGTGGCAGCTAGTAGTCTCCAAGAAGACCTAGCAAATGATTAAGTAAGCTGTACAGAGTTTAGAGGCAGTTGAGAGGAGGCCTCCCCAGGCCAAGTCGACAGTTATCGCTCCAACTTCTTTACTAGCACCAATTTTTTCTTTTCTTTCTTCTATTGTAGTGCCAGATGAGCACATTTTCTTTTCTTCTTTTATTTGTACTAGAGAAATATGTGAAAGAGAAAAGATGTTGTAACCTCAGAAGGGAAGACAAGCCCCCTTCCATCACTTACTCTGAAGAACTTTGTTCTCCTTTCTATTGATGATTAATCAATAAAACATGTTGATTTTGAATTAATTTGGCTCTCTTACTTCTTCTAGCTTTACTATCTTTATAGGGATGACTCATGAAAGAGTATGATATCTCTATCTCTTCCCTTGTGTGGAGAGATTTCTTTTCCTTCTAAACTAAAATCAATTTCAAATTGAAATTAGATTTAGAAGTGAAAATTTTCTTTATTATGTTGTAAATCTTTATCTCGTAGATTACTTTAGCATGTTGGTGAATAAACTTTATAATTTTTCAATTAAGTTATTCATTCTTATCATGGGATCAGATTTGTTTTATAGATCCTTCTTTCTTGTATAAGAGAAGTGAGTTTTCTTCTCTTGTATTTAGAAAATGTTCTTATAACTGAGAAAAATTTTTCTTTTAGAGGTTTGGAAAAAGAAGCTAGTTATAAAAATCGTAAAGATGCACAAAGTGCGCCAAAAATGAAAGATGCATAAAGTGTATCAAATAATTGAAAATTGTGCAAAGCATATAAAAATTAAGAAAGTTGCATCAAATGAGCCCAAAAGTTATAAGTAAATAGCTTCTCTTTCTTGTAAATATCTAAATCTCAGAAAATCCATGGATCCTTTTGATATTTTTGATTCTTGAGTTTGAAAATTATGATTTTAGATTTATTATCCTGCAATGATATCCTATAAGATATGGAAATATATTTTCATATAAGAAAATTAAGAAGATTTAATTTCTTTTTCTAATTTAAACATCTTTTTGAATTAGATTTTAATTCTAGAAAAAAAAAAACTCATATAAGAGAGATTGCATGATCTAGCTAGTGTCGAGCTCCCTAGTTTCACTTGCCACCCCAAGTGTAGTATGAGATATTAAAACCAATGATTCAAGTCTTTTATTTTTAAGATGTGATACTGGGTTCATGCCCATCTATATTAGTCAGGTGGGGTGATAGAGATCCATTATTCCTATGTGAATCTCTTCTTCCTATCAGTCATACTCTGATAGTTGTAACTCCCAGTCCATTCATATAAGTTGAATGTGATCGGGGATGTTAAAATCATTAGTTTAGACTCTCTAGAGATGTGATACTGAGTCCATACCATTCTATATTAGTCAAGAAATGGTAATATTGATTCAACATCCTAATTTAGATTTTGTTCATCTATCAATTTTGTTATGATTATACTCCACAATTTTGTTCATGTGGCGAGCATGGCCTGGGTTATCAAAGCCATACACTACCTCTCTTTGTATTCCAATTATTAGAGGATATCCTCATACTAGGAGTAACTCATAGATATGATAAATGTTCCCTCTACTATGTGTTATGTTCGACAGTGCGGGGTAGCCTAAAGTTATGATTGAGAATACCTAAAAAAAAAAAAACACATATGATAAAAAAGAGGGAAGCTTTTAGTAGACCAAAATTGGTTGCCCTTGTCACAGAAGGAACCTGGTAATACTCTCCAAGAGCATAGGTTTCCCAAAATACTTCTTTCCTCTCCTTCAAAACACCTTAGTGATTGCTTCAAGGATGAGTCTACACTTAGTTTGTCATGAACATCTATAATTTTAATTATCTTTGGTTGTTAGGTACTGCATCTTGTCTCATATGATAACATCACTCCTTCACTTGGCTTGGATTTTTCTAGAGAAAGATCAGCCTCTCTTCTACTCTTTTAGCAACTCGCTCTTCCATTAATATATTGCTTTGAGCTGCCAGAGTACCACTATGGATGAGCTAGAGTTTCTTTCACTCCTCACAGGGTCCTACCCAGTTAGGGTAGGTGTTACTGTTGTAACCCTTTAGTGATCACTGATCTCACTCGTGATTACTATCCTCGGTAATGAGTGTGCCCCCTTACTACCTAGAGTTACTTCCTTAGTTGTAGTACATCTTGGCTAAGATGTTAGCATCACATCCTCAGGGGCCTTGATTTTCTAGTAGAAAATCAGCCCCTTAGTTTCTTTATCGACCTACTTCAACATTGGTATCCTACTCTTAGCTATTAGAGTAGTCCTATGAATGTAGTTGTGTTGCTTTTATTCCCCACAGGGTCCTACCCGAATAGGGTAGGTGTGACCACTATGACCCTTTGATTTTTTATTCAATCTTATTCATTATCTTTAGGTAGCGAGTGTGCCCCTTTGCTACCTAGAGATGTTTTCCTGACTGTGATGTAGTATATACTGTCTTGGGTATTAACATCACTACTTTTAAAACTTTTGATTTTCTAACAGAAAGTCAGTTCTCCTACTCCTTTTCGTGACCTATTCTACCATTCATACACTAGGCTCAGTTACCAGATTAATTTTATGGATATGTTGAGGTCACTTTCACTTCCCACAGGGTCCCACTAGTTTGTGTGGGTGTTACCCTAGTGACCCTTTTAATGATTATCAATCCTATTCATAATTACTATCCTCAGATAGTGAGTGTGTCTCCTTTCCACCTAGAGATGTTTTTCCTCATTGTGATGTAGTATATCTTGTTCTACATGTTAGCATCACTGCTTTGAGAACTTGGATTTTCTAGCAGAAGATCAGTTCTCCTACTCATTTTCGTGACATGTCCTACCATTCATACACTTGGCTCAGTCGCCAAAGTTGTCTTATGAATGTGTTAAGGTTACTTTCACCTCCCACAGGGTCCCACTAGTTTGTGTGGGTGTTACCACTATGAGCTTTTAGATGATTATTAATCATATTCAGAATTGTTATCGTGAGTAGTGAGTGTGTCTCCTCACTACTTTAGTCCTCTTTCTCCCAGTAGGTGATTTGTGGCATCAGGCCTTAGGTGCCGCCAACACCTCCTTCTTGAGCTTTAACTTTCTAGCAAAAAGTTATCTCTTTAGTTTCTTCTACCACTTGTTTTCCCATTGAGACCCGACTCCTAGCTGCTGGAGAGGTCCTTTGGATGTGTTGATATCACTTCTACTTCTTACAGTGTCCCCATCAGTTTGTATGGGTTTACCACTGTAGCTCCTTTGATGATTGTTTCTACTAGGCTTAGTCCTATTTTCCATAGCATAGGTGCCCCCTCATTACTTTAGTTCTTCTGACCCCCCTTGGAATGAGACTGCCCCTCTACACACTCTACTGAGGATGTATCTCTTTCACTTTTCTTGTAAGACATCATCCTGATATCTTCCTCCCCTTTTGTGTAGGGTTAGGGTTTCCTAAAAGGTCCTGACGGTAGTTGGAAACTCATGGTTACGACGATTTGTCCTCTACCATATGGTTACCAAAATACTAGCTTGGGATTCCTTAGATAACTCTGACCTTGAAATTCTTCCATATACCTTTCCTTTCTTCCTCACATCCCTACATAGATCTGTGTTAGGTCGATGATGAGATGACTTACACCTTCTACCTTATTATTTTGATACCAACAGACGGGTAGTTGGCTTGACTTATTTGGTTGAGAGAGCCTAACAGAGCCCTTGGAAGGCATTCATCGCCACTTTTTCCTCTTCACACCATTGCAGATATATGCACCGGGTGATTGTGTTGAGTGTTCTTTTT